>CM077265.1:7522799-7960299 GCA_039654775.1 Spinibarbus caldwelli
TTCTGTATGACATTTCTTCTGTGAAACTAGAAAAAAATAAGATAAAATACTATATATATCTCTTTTTTTTTTCTTTTTTTTTTTTTTGTCCATATAAGGTAAGTGTATGGGGTCCAAACAGTGTATGGACAAAAAACAGAAACATTTTTCAAAATACACAACAGTTCAAAAGTATGAGGTTGGTAAGATTTTTTTTTTTTTTTTTTTCCTGATTTTGAAAGAACTCTCTCATGCTCACTAAAGCTGCATTTATTTAATTAAAATACAGTAAAATACAGTAACTTTGTGAAATATTACATTTTAAAATAATGTTTCTGTTTTAATATATTTTGAAAGTCTGAAACTGAAAGTCTGAAAGTCTTCAGAAATTATTTATATATATATATATATATATATATATATATATATATATATATATATATATATATACTTTTTTCAGAATTGTTTGATGAATAGGAAAAAAACAAAACATTTGAAATAGCAAATACATTGTTACAAAAGATTTCTGTCACTTTTGATCATTAGCAAATCATCCCCTGTTATATAAAATAATTTCTTAAAATAAATTTTTTTTTGGAATTATGATATAATTTCTTTTTTTTTTTTTGTATTTTCTTTTTGTAGATAAAAGTAATACAGGTTTGAAATGGTGGGTAAATTATAAAAAAAAAAAGTTCCTTTTTTGGTGATCTATCCTTTAAACATCTACAAACCTCCTGTATACACAATCTCTATGTATATAACATCTCTGCAAAGGGGTCTTGTGTTAACACAGGCCTCTAAGCTTTGGATCGGGCGTCCGGCCAACAGGAAGCTCTCCCAAAGGGTGACGGAGAGCTGCTTCGAAGGGACAAAATGGAGTTCGTCAGACAGATGGATATAATTCAGTCATTACACACACGGTCTCCGATTCATCCACTCGGCTTTCAGAACAATAAAATTACCATGTTGTACTTCACCTCGTGACCTCAAAACATCAAGCAGAGCAAGAGCTTCATGTTCTTGATCTTAAAAAGGAAAGGAAAAGATGAAAGGAAAGTCTAGATTGTTTATTCTGAATAAAATTTACTTTGAGAGGAGATTTGGTTTAGAAGAAAAACTGAGGTTTGAAAATGCTCTATGCACTATGAGCTCGTGTCTTCAAAACAAGTAAACACAGATTACAGTCAAAGATTGCCCGACTTCTGCTTTAAAGGTCAACCTGGTCAGCTTCTTCAGATCACACATTCACAAAGCATAAGCTGTTGGCTGCAGCCTCATTTATCACTTCCTTTTCAAACCAATACACATCAACCGGAAATGCAAAATATCCCGAACTGATCTGAATTAAGATGGTTTCCCAGATCGCTCTAGCCATCACAAATTAAAAAGTAGAAGACAGACTTCTCTGCCAATGTTTTATTGACTTGTTACACACGATAATGAAGTCAAAAAGAAAACCGCTGGTACCAGTGAAACAAGCCACAGATAATCGTTTTCCTTGAGTAGAGAGGACAGTTAATTATGACTGACAGCTATGATCTCAGAATATGCGACATGGCTAATCTAGACACGTATGTTCAAGTCTATCCTGTGAGAATGTAATCCAGTCTTTAATATAGTTGGCTTGGACTGTATGGTTGGCTGTAAAAATAACACTTTTCCACCTCTAACGCTGGATCTTCATGAGGCAGAGAGAGCAGCATAAGGTGGTGGGAAGTAGAGAAACACAAACAGTAGTGCGGTTCTGCTGTTTTCTGGCAGGGATTTCAGGACCGCGGACAGCTACCGGAGCAAGGCCAAACTCTGGCAGCCTTGAATCATATCATGTTTAAACTATGGGCTGTTCATTAAACCCCACAGACGCCGATGTAAATGCAAAG
Source organism: Spinibarbus caldwelli (assembly GCA_039654775.1). Taxonomy (NCBI): domain Eukaryota; kingdom Metazoa; phylum Chordata; class Actinopteri; order Cypriniformes; family Cyprinidae; genus Spinibarbus; species Spinibarbus caldwelli. The sequence continues at coordinate 7,524,662 of CM077265.1, forward strand.
CTGAAAATTAACAGTATTTATAGGAATTTAATTTCTTCTATATTAATAGCAGCCTTAGTAGAAACAGTAACACTAGCAATTTATCAGTTATATCAGTTACACACACAGGTAAACTGCATTAAAAAAGTTAGAAATTATGTAAAATTTATGTAAAATGCTATGGCAAAACTTAAGTAAATGTATCTTATATACACTAAAAAAATAATAAAACATTTTACAAGTAAATTTATTTTAAAATATTTTATAAAAAGTTACAATTATGAATTTAAACCTTAAAATTATTGGAGAAAATCTGCAAAAAAAAAAAAAAAAGTGTATACTTTCACAGTAAAATCTAAAAGTTGTGTGTGTGTGTGTGTGTGTGTGTGTGTGTACAGTTACAATAAAATACAAAAAGATAAAGATTTTATGTGTGTGTACATACTACAATATAGTAATAGTATAGTATATATAACAGAATAGCATATAGTAAAATTATGAGAATACAATATTTTGTATGTGTATGTTATATATATATATATATATATATATATATATATATATATATATATATATATATATATATATATATATAAGAATTGTAAAATGTAAAAATAAAGTTTTATATATTTTTAAGTAATATGATTTTTTAATGTAAATAAAACTACACATAAAGGGGTCTGACCAATCAAACAAGCAAAGAAGCAACAGCCTATATCTCTGCCTCCAGCACTACAACCCTTATTCTCACCAAATCTAAACTGATAACCATCCGAATAACTGCTAATTTTGATTTTAATTTTAACATGATAAAATGTATAAAAATATGACGAATCGAATCATGCCTAAAAGCGGATGTGTCATATCACATTGAGACTGAACGAATGAGAGAATGAATGAAAAAAAGATTCGACCCCAAAGATGGATCACTGTGCAGTTGTCAATAGCGCACACATTTATCAAACACGCACGCACGAGCGCGCGCGCGCACACACAAGAGAGATAAAGATAGTGGGAAAAAAAAAGAAGAAGCTCACAGCCGGTGAGAGAACGCTTCACTGGATATGTGTATGAATATATACTGAACGACTGTTCAAATTACACAAGTGACTGTATTGTGACCTTTTTAATAACTACAGTCGTATTTTAAGTGCCCTTAGATGTTAAGGACGCAATATGTGCTACGCTTTTAATGGTAACTAGATGTCAAAAAGACGTCTAAGTGTCCAGCGATGCTAATATCAAACCAAGAATGACTTACTTACTCAATCTGTGAGGTTCAAATCGCAGGCGAAATCAGCGTTCCGTTCGCTTCCAAAGCACGAAAATCCATCCCCAATTCTCAAGCAACGAAGCGCGATGCGAATGAAATGTTCTTCAGCGTGTACTTTGGGCTATCCAAGCTATCCAAGAGCAGTTTCACATTCACAAGCTTCTATGAGAAGAAATTCGCTCCTGTATATCCATTCGGTCTTCCTGTCAATGCCATCATATGGACGAGTGCCTCTAGAACAGATATCTCGATGCTTTCTTGCCCCGCATCATCAAAATCCGGTGTACCAAGTCTTTTTCCTGCTGATAAATCAATTAATTCGTCGTCTCCCTGGTTTTGCGTGTCATTCTTGGCGTTCGACAACACAGATTTGGGGTTTCACATTCAGCCAGTACGCATCTAGATGGGTTTTATCCGTGAAATGGACCATTCCCTGCATCTTCTTCTTCATCCCAATCTTCAACAGACCATAAACGCAGACCGCTGATGTTCTTATTCCACAGTCATGGTTTAAAACGGAACTTTTCTTCCTCCTTTACGCACCCGATCTGATTAGATTTCTACTCACAGCCCAGTGCGGATTTCAAGATGCTTATTTCCTTGAAATGTGATTATGTCCTACGGAATGCCTTGAGAGAGGAGCCTCGTGCGTTGGCAAACGCAAATATTCGTGCATCACATCCTATCCAAGACCACCAGGATCATTTGGAAAGGGGGAAAAAAGGACAAAATCCTCCAAGTTTCTATTTTTGTTTCAAGGAAAGTGGACGAAAATGCGCCAAAATGTGAGTCAAATCCTTTTTTAGTTAAATGACAGATAAATATGATCAAATGCGTATAAACTTGTCATAGACGAGGTATTCATCAAAAGCTACATCCCACCAGACGCTCAATACAGTTCAACTCAACTCCGGCAAAAAGCAATCCAGTGACGCGACGAAAATCCACGCGAATGATGCTGCGCTCCGCGCCAAACCGTACAATTACGCAGCGCGCGGGAGCCGAACGGAGAACAGCTACAAGTGAGTCACCCCGAGAGCAGGCACATCTAAAGAGGTGAGACCCGTCGAATACGTCGAGATCTCGCCGATGAATGAAGTTCTAGTGTTAAGAACTATAGTGTGGTACCCAATGACGCGCAGCTCTCCTTGGCTATCAGCTCAGCGCGCTTCGCTGGTGACACCAAGAATCTTCTAACACGTATTGATGTAGCCCTCAGCTCAAAGTCTCACTCTTCTGACTGTCCTCACTGGCATTTTCTTGGATGCGTAAAAGTCAATGGTCCAATAATCTTTTTCCATCTTACCAATGATTGGTCGAGTGCAATAACCCTGAACGCTATAGATTATATGACGAGGGGGTGTGCGCGCGTTCGGACAGATCTGTAGCGCCTGTTTGACGCACACATGTGCGTGTGTGATTGTGTATAGTGTGAGGGTTAGATGCGCTGCTTCTTCCTGTCTAGTGCAGAAGGGACACGACTGCCATCTACCGGCGCTCCATCCCCTGTCTAGACGCTGAACTCAGCTTTACCTGGCACCTGAGCCTTTCAAATACCTAAAAAAAAAAAAAACCTTGCAGCAAGCATGTAATTTTCGATCCACAGATCATAAGCACGTTCTAGTGACCTCCATGCGCCTCCAATGGTTATGAAGTCCATAATATATGATATACATTCAGGGGGACTGACCGCACAGACCTCAGATCACATACATTTCTACAGTAAAGAGTGTTTAATTGAGTCAAACTCTCAAAACTCATAAAACAAAAAATAAATTTTAGAAAGTTTTGTGATAAGTTAAATAAATGGAAACAAATGTTATAATGGCAAAGGCAAAAAATTGAAATGTATATTAAATATGTATTTTAAAAAGCTGAGAATAGTACGTATAGTACATGATGTAATGATGCAAGCAAAAAAAGTTTAATATCTAATTTACATATATATATATATATATATATATATATATATATATATATATATATATATATATATATATATATATGTATAATTTGTTTGTTTTATTGTTGTTGTTTTGCTTTAGATCAGAAGATGTAATGTAGTGATTCATCTCAAAACTGGTTAATCGCTTAGAACTCTTTAGTGAGTTTTTTTTTTTTTTTTTTTTTTTTTTTTTTTGAAGAAAATGAATGGGAATTTTTATTATTTTATTTATTTATTTTTTTCCCCAGAAAAACAGGCACTCACTGTTGTGCTCTATTGCTAGTTGGCATCATTCTAAAAAAGCATTTTATTGGACCAGAATTTGGATACACCCACTGAGTGCAAGATTAGCCTTGAATATTTTGGTCTGTTTCCCCAAAAGAGAACGAATGTCAATTTTAAATGCACATATCCTATTTTAGAAGCAGATGGCCTCAAAGTGAATAAACTAAAACTTATATTTTTGAAGGAACAGTTCATCCAAAAATGACAGTTTGCTGAAAATGTACTCACCCTCAGGCCACCCGAGATTTAGATGAGTTTGGTTCATCACCAGAACAGATTTGGAGAAATGTAGCATCACTTGCTCACCAATGGATCCTCTGCACTGAATGGGTGCCGTCAGAATGAGAGTCCAAACAGCTGGTAAAAACATCACAATAATCTACAAGTAATCCACACCACTCCAGTCCATCAGTTAATGTATTTTGAAGACAAAAGCTGCATGTTTGTAAGAAAAAAAATCCATTATTAAGATGTTTTAACTTTAAACTGTTTAATCTGACCAAAAATTCATAATCCATATATCCAATAATCCAATAATGCTTCCACCTGTGAAAAAGTCCTCTGTTGTTCTCTCACATCAAAATCCAACAACATATTTGTTTAGAAAAGTTTTGGACTGTTTTCACTTGTAAACAGGGCTTGATCTGTGCATATTTATTTCCTGATTCAGACAAAACAACTTTTTCTTGGATAAAGGACTCATATTTTAGCCGGAAGTAACAGTTTGAAGTTAAAACGTCTTGATGGATTTGTTTCTTATAAACATGTAGCTTTTCACTTCACAAGACATTAATTGATGGACTGAAATCATGTGGATTACTTGTGGATTATATTTTTAACATCTGTTTGGACTCTCATTCTGACGGCACCCATTCACTGCAGAGGATCCATTGGTGAGCAAGTGATGTAATGCTAAATTTCTCCAAATCTGTTCCAATGAAAAATGGATGACCTGAGGTACAGTAAATTTTCAGCAAATGTTGGGTGAAATATTCCTTTAAGCTTTATTTTCAAACAGTGTTCTTCCCTTTGACTGAGTAAATCCTGATTTGCATGTCAAAAAAGACTGACTTCCAAACTTTTGAGTGAAATTTCACGAACCGTTTTCTCATTCCTTTAGCGGAATATGCTTGTCAGCATCTCGTCACATCCTCACGCTTCACGGGCATCTCGTCATTTATCTGTCCACGCGCCTGTCCACCTGCCCATCAAGCACAGCCAAATCAGCTAAATATGGGTGAAGATCATCTCCTCCTCTCCTGCTGTCTGATTGAGTCGTTGTAATTGTTTGACATTAAAGGGCAGGTGTGCTTCTTTGACTGACAGTCCAGTCCTCAGCGCAGTCTATTCACGCACAAGCTCAAAACATGCAAACGCATATGCCCCTTAAACACAGGGCCCACTTAACAACAGCTTGAACACCATTTCTCAAATGCATCTCTGAAACATAAATACATTATCTGACAGCTCCGGGTTGACTTATATGCCCACAGTATCGTGATAGCGAAGTAGCCTTGTTATGACAGCCTTATCTAATGGTCCAGATTTAAAGCTTTCGTTTTACAGCCCTCCGATGATTCTCCTGTGACCACTACGTTTCACTTAGGATGTTATTTGCTCTGTGGGAACCATCTGAATGACCATAACATCTATCTTAATGCAACCATTCATTTCTCTACAGGGACACCAGAGGAAGAGGTGATTGACAGAACATTTCTATAGCGAAGTGCTTTCAATTTACTCCCAAGCAGGTTGAGCTCAAAAGAGAAGACGCTGCATTAAATTAAAGCATGCCGTTACCTCGCGCTGGCTGTAATGTGGAAGTAGACCGACTGTCAATGCTCGTCCTTTATATAGGTACACATGTTAGCGCAAAACAAGACCTTGGTTATGCTGCAACACATAACCACATAAAACGAAGGTTTGAACATTTTCTTAACAAAATATGAGAAGTCCTGATTGTTTTTTCGCACATCGCTACACATTTGCTACTGTAGGTTTTTTAAGGTTATTGGTCAAAGTAAAATAGCTACCTGATTTAATATGTCTCGATAAGAACTATTTGGAAAAAACAAGTGCAATTCCATAATACATTCAATAAAACATACTTTTTAAAAACTTTTCACTGTCTTGGCGGCATAAATGCAATCTAATAATTACATAAAACAACTATACATTAAATAATAGCTACTAAACAACTAAAAATGTGGTACAGTATTAAACTCATTCATTTGAGATTTACAAAAATACTACAAAGTTCACAATGTGCAGTTTTACCTACACATTGTCAGATGAACAGCTAGTCCACAATTACACTGAGTCACTTAACTTGTGTTTGATTTGCTAAAACAAACAGGTGTATACGAATAATTCACTCTGGAATCGATCAGATTACACTGGTCATGCTGTATGTGTTTGATTCACTAAAAAGAAGTGATTCATAAAAGTTATTTGTTCAGGAACACAATCTAAAAATAAAAAAATAAATAAATAAATTGACAATAAACAATTGCTTCTTAACAAATAAAAATGAGGTAAGGTATTAAATTCGCCAATTTAACATTTACATAAAATACTATAAAATTTGCATGTTTGATTCACTAAAAAGAACATAAGAATCATGCAATTGTATGTGTTTGATTCACAATAATATTCAGAATAAGAGTCATTTGTACAGGAATCGGACTACACTGGATGTGTAGTTTGTGTTTGATTCACTAAGAAGAACTGGTCCATACGAGTCATTCGTTTGGGAATCGGACTACACTGGTCGTGCTGTTTGTGTTTGAGTCACTAAAAAGAACTGATTCATACGAGTCATTCGTTTGGGAATCGGACTACACTGGTCATGCTGTTTGTGTTTGATTCACTAAAAAGAACTGGTCCATAATGTTGTGCGCACACCAGAATATTCGCATCACGCTATTGCTCTAGATTACTCGCAGGATGTTTTTCATGTCACTCGTGCAAATAAATTAATCGCGTAACGCTCTCCTTCAATATCTGATACAACCAGAGACGTGTCAAACTGGACGTGTCAATAAGCTCTTTGCTGATTGGCTTACGCATCAATGCGGCATGCGAATTTTCCGCTCGAGTTGAAATTTTTCAATTTGCGCGGAAAATCCAATTGAGGCGTATTCGCTTCTATTTGCGTCTTTACATTGACTTTGTATGTAATCTGCTCATGCAAATAATTACATTTTGGTGTGCACACACCATAAGAGTCATTTGTTTGGAAATTGGACTACATTGGTCATGCAGTTTGTGTTTGATTCACTAAAAATAATTGATTCATAAGAGTCACTTGTTCAGGAATCAGACTTGTGGAGCTGGATGTTTCTGAAAACTCATAGGAGTCATTTGCTCAAGATTCAGAGCAAGTGTTCACTAGTGTTGCTGCTGAATAGCAATGCAAGTATTTGTCAGAGTATTTTAGTATGTTGCGTGTTAATGGCACCAAATATCATTAATCCTTTTTATGAAAAAAAAAAGATACATTGATAATTTCCTTCTCTCTTCAGTCATTTACCTCTGTCTAATTTGTTTCATTCTTCTGAAAAATTACAGAAATACAGTGCATTTTCTTTTTGCAGTTGAAACAAATGGGAATGCAAAAAAAATGTATTTGCTACGGTCTCCCTTGTACCTCTACAGAAGACATTGTTACCCTGCTATGGTTTACTATTTTTTTATGAACCTGTTCTCGGTTTTCAACCCTGGTTATGGGTTTGTTCAAATCCCTAAGCCTAAGCAATATACTGTAGTAATAGCAATGTTTGCCTCAACAAACACATCTAATGATCTAGTAGATCACAACAGGCGACAATGACCGCAAAAACAACTCATCGGTGGGTTTACGCAAAGAGGAAATCTCAAAATAAAACACACCCCGAGACCTCCAACAATGCTGCCTGCAAAAACCTTTCTATTTGTGCTGGCTAATGTTGCTGCATCCTACAGGAAAAGACCAAAGAGTACCGTCGACTCTCCATGTGAGAGAATAAATCTTTGTCGCCCTTCAGTCCTTATGTCCTCTCTATCTTCTGGGACATTCCAACTAAGAGCGGGGTCAAACATCACAATAAAACAATCACTATACAGCATAACATATTGAGCACAGGCTACGAGGTCAATATCACAGACCCTGCAGGACACCTCATTGTTATTGCCTGACCGATGAAACATCTGGTTGCCTTTTACATGCAGCAGACTAATCTTTGTACAAACAGAAAACACAGATACGGTCTAACAGAGTTTGAGGAGGAGAGCAGCTGTGGTTTTTCTGTCCTGGGGTGAAAATGCTGCTAGCAGCTGAATTAAACATGTGAGGGAAGTGGGATAATTAATCTCTTAACTGGGTTGAATACTCACTGTGTTAGTACATGTGTGTTTGATAGAAAGTATAGCATAAATCATGAGGTGAGTTTAGTATGTAGTTAACAGTGAATTCATTATGATTGGGCCCTCTCAAGTCATGTCAAAATTAGCTTTAACAAGCCATTAGCTGATGTTAGTGTATGGGTAGTTAATAATGAGTTAGTAATGTTGGGCCCTCTCAAGTAAACATTACTGTGGTCCCGTTTATTCGAAATGATTAAATTATTGTTCGTTGAAAGTATTACTGCAATTAATTAGACAGATCTGTTAAATCAAACGTAGAAAATATATCAATAACTAACACTAATATATTGTATGATTTGTTTATGTTTAGTCATAATGTCTGTTTTTCCTGTGACTACAGTAACTTATGTAAGGTTTGTTTCTGGTGGGACAGGCACTCGGCGCGTAACACAATGAGTTGTGTGGATTTACAAGAAGTCGGAGAACAGAGGTACAGGATCATCATGGCTGTGTCTGAATGGAGAGTGAACTCTTTCCAGTTTGAGCATTTCTTTAGGAATTGTTCTACAAATGTTCTGTGTGGATTTTGGGTTTTTATGTTTTATTAATCTGTGTATAAATCACAATAGGGTGAGTTTATAAACAGTACATAAAACAGACAAGATCAGTCATTAGAGTATTTAGTATTTTCTACACTTGATGAGGAGGATCAACTAATCCTTTGTCACCCAATAATGTTTATGACAAAGCTGAAGATGTCCAATTATGATAGTATTAAATTATTTAAATTAATTTCAAAGTCAGAGTATTTCTTATTCCTTTTTAAAGAAGCTATTTGATTTAGTTTACCCATAAATGTTAATTAATGCATTAACTATCAAACGTACTAACATGTAGTTAAGGCTGCCGTTATTCATGCATGAATCTGTATGACTCCAATTGTAGTTAAGGATAGCATTTCGTTAGTTCATAATTAGTTAACGCCTTTAATAATCATTAGTATGTAATGAATTAAGTATTCATTTAGGCATTAGTACATGATTATTCATGTACCCTTATTGTAAAGTGTTACCCTGTCTGTCTGTGTGTGTGTGTGTGTGTGTGTGTGTGTGTGTGTGTGTGTGTGTGTGTAAAAAATTATTACCAGCTACCTCAAAACAATTTGTATCAATATTGGACTGAACCACTTGTATCCACTAATGCATGTCAATTATTGACAGTTATTGACATGCAATAACATTATGAACCAAATAAATATAATAATATAATAACAATAACAAAATAAAAACACATTAGGTTATCACACACACATACATACGATATATATATATATATATATATATATATATATATATATATATATATATATATATATATACATACATAAAAAGTCTGATTGTGCCTGTTCATTAATACCAGGCAAGGATTTTTTGATCATAGTATTCAAGATTCACTGCCATCACAGCTGTGAAACGACACATTACTGCTCACAGTTACTAATCTCTCCAAAAAGCCTGACTCACAAAAGCATATGTCACAAATAATAATTCACCAATTTCCCTAATTAAGATGAGGCTTCTCGCACCTCTCACCCCTTCTGTGTGATTTTGGGTTTGGCACAGTCAATAGGCTTCCTGGAAACAAGGGAGAAAAAATGGAACGATAAGAACACCTCAGCGGCATCCATGATATTTGCACCAATTCAGCAAATTTCACAGACTTGCTAATTAGAAGCATCGATGTGTTTGCCGTCCTGTTTAATCTCCACTTTGATCCAGTCTAATCTCTCATCATACTCATTATCCAAGGGTTCTTCTGGCCCGGAGGGTCTGCGATCGAAGAGCACACTTTTGATTTTCAGCATGGACTGGCAACGGACTTCATTTCTCTATTACGGCCCTTCATCAGGCTACATTTGAGTAACTAGCAGGCTCCAACTCTTATGTGTTTTTCTGTCCTAGACTGGGGCCGCTAGGGGTGAAGAGACTGACAAGGACATTATTGAGAGCTTTCACCCCAAAATAGTTCATGCAAAAATTTTAATTCTGTCATTATTGAAAAATAGCACACAAACGGTGTAGACCACTTCCATGGTGTTTCTTTTGGTCAGTTTTGGACAACTTGATCTCATGACGAAAATGCACCTGTGGGAACTTTTTCACAAGACGCAAAATACGTATCGCCATGTACATTTCGTGACATGTGAAATGTCCACTGAGTGGCGCTAAAAGAGTGATTGTTTTTTTTTTCCCCCTGGAACAGATGAATGTACATATGGTACGTTTTATGTGACGTTGGTTTTACTGCAGTTCTGACTTGAAATGTCCGTTGAGTGGCGCTATAAGTCTAATGCTCCGTGACGTTTTAAAATAACGTACCATCTGCACTACACCTAAACCTGCAATCGCAAGCATGTCTTTCAGCTCTTTCACCGTGAGTCATGTTTTTCACGGGATTCCGCATCTTAAGTACAATTACGTGCCGCTGAGCTATTAAGCAAGCTTGTTACGTCCGGAAAGCGAAACATATGGAGCTGTAATCATAACTGTGTACGAAAACGATTACAAGTGCTCTATGTTTTACCACCTCTAGTGTTCATTTCTGTTGGAAGTTGCAGTGATATGTACTTATTGGTATGTATGTTGTGTCTTGCGAAAAGGTTCCCACAGGTACGTTTTCGTCATGAGATCAGGAAGGTTTTGGAGCTAGACAGTCATCAAATCCTGTCTTTGTATGGAAGAGAGATCTATTAATGGAATATTCCAGGTACATTCTTGAAAATGAAGGTTCTGAAAAGAGGTTTTTACAGTGTCATAGAAGAACCATTTTGGATTCCCAAAAAAAAGCAGTTCTTAAAAGAACCATTTTTTTCCCCTTACAGTCAATTATGGTTTCATGAAGAACTTTTAACATCCAGAGAAACTTTTAATTGCACACACGTTTCTTTATAGTGGAAAACGGTTGTTCAGACTATTAAAATATCCTTCACACTAATTAAAAAAAAAAAAGTTTTTGTAAGGACTGTTCACTGAAGGGTGCTTTGGGGAACCAAAATAGTTCTGCTATTGCATTTCTACAAAAAAAAAAAAAAAAAAAAGGAACCTTTATTTTTAAGAAGTAAGTGTGAAGAACATTTTTTTTTTTAAATTTCATTTTAAAAAATGTATTTTAAAGTTTGATTTATTTTAAAGGTTCTTCATGGAGATGTCAATAACAAATTTAAAATGGAAGTGAAAGCGACCCATTTTGAAATATTAAATACTCACTGTTTCAATAGCAATAGGGTTTCAAAAAAGTGGAAAATTCAATTTTGGAAACATTCCAGACATTTTGAAAACTTTCCAGGATCTTTTTGGATTTTTTATTTATTTATTTTTTTTTTTTGGAAAGTTGGATTGGATTTTTGGAAAGTTTCCATAAATTTATCAGAAATTTTCCACCCCTTTGCAATTCAATTTAAACTTTTTTTTTTTTTTTTTAAGAAGAAAGAGTGAAACATACTTCAATAATCTGTTTTATTTACAATGTCGGAAAATGCTGTTGTTGTTTTTTTTTTTGTTGTTTTTTTTTCTGAAACCCTAAAATGACTGTAAAAAAGATTAAAATAACTTTACAGCTCAAATAATACACACTAGAATGTGCTTTTTAATGAAATTATAAGCTTCACATTTCTGATTTTAAAACTGCCAGAAATTCATCTCATTCATTTTCATTCTAAATGTCTCACCATAACCTTGATTTTACTATATCTATTTATTACATTAAATGTATTATATTTACATTTATTTTTTAAATATACACACACAAAATAAACAAATATATAAATGCATGAAAAACATAGTTAATGATTATTTAGATTTTATTTTATCACAAAGAGCAAGTTCCAATAATTTTTATGGTAATAATGAACAAATGCTGTCGATTGAACTTAAGTAGTTTTGAACTTTAAATATCCCTCTAAGATTCTTCAAAATAAACAGCTAAGGTTAATTTCAACACAAACTATCCCATTAAAACAGTACATCTATATACAGATGTGGCGAGGGAAGACTCTGCTTTGGCGTTAAAGGTTCTCTCCTGCTGGGCGATGACATTCTAAGTTGCATCTTAATTAGTGTTATGAACCTGCACAGTAGTACACACAGCACACAAATGAAAAGCCAACACAACATGCCTCTTTGAATCTTGTCACCGCTAAGGATCTTAAGGATGAAGGAGAGCTTTTTTTCTACTTAAGTTTGGAGTAGGGGTGTACAGCCAGTCGTTTTCTGCCAAGGAAAAACACATAATGCAGTAAAAGAGCTTCCAGGCGTATTTTAAACTTCCTAATGGTTGCATATCACTGTTTACTACTGCCTGATTATGGAATAAATAACTGCAAATACAGGCACACTGTGCATTTCAAAGGCTGGCAAATGGAACATGGGAAAAGAAAAAACTAAATGTTTCCCACTCTTGCAAATTCAAAAGTGTCTTTTCAAAATGCTGAAGACGAATAGAAATCAAACATTCAGTTTTAATGGCATAAATTTCAATGACTTTAGACTGAACCAAAAATAGATAGATAGATAGATAGATAGACAGACAGACAGACAGACACAGACAGACAGACAGACAGACAGACAGACAGACAGACAGACAGACAGACAGACAGATAGATAGATAGATAGATAGATAGATAGATAGATAGATAGATAGATAGATAGATAGATCTCACTTCACATAAATAAATAAATGAATAAATAAATTATATTTTAATAAATAAAAAGAATCATATATTCATACATAAAATGTTAAACTGCTAAATAAATAATATATATTTTTACTGTTTTGAACATTAAATATTATAATAAATAATGCAAAAGCTACCATATTTAAAATATATAGTTAAAAGAAGGTAAAAAGCAATACAAAACAAATAATGTACAGGTTATATTGTCATTCCTTTGCTCTCTAACATAATGCAATGCTATTTAATAATATCATTAACAGTGAAGCATGCATCTAACTCTGCGGGGAAAAAGCTTAGTATAATAAAATCACCAAAATAAGTCTTCATGTTAAGAATGAATAGTACACAAACATATTTCCAAAACTGTAAAAGGTTATTTAAGTATTAAGCATTCTTGAATTATTTTAAGACAAATATTTTACTGTCTTAAGTGCACTCATTTATTTAGCCTATAAATTAAAATAATAATAATAATAATAATAATAATAATAATAATAATAATAATAATAAACTATTATTATTATTATTATTATTATTATTATTATTATTATTATTATTGTTGTTGTTGTTGTTGTTATACATTTAGGTTACATATGCATTTAGAAGAAGCTTTTATCCGAAACGACTTACAAAAGAGGGACAAATGACTCCAAAGTCAGTCACAATGTCAGGTTTATTATACAATAATAATCAAGTGCTAAGATTATCACAAATTAAACAAGATTTTGACGCATATCTTTCTTATTAAATCGTTGTATTCCACCACGTACCCGTTACAATTGATAGAGAATAACTTAAGACAATTTGCTGTAGGCTTATTCCACATAATAACATGCAATAAAACAATATACAATATGATTCGTTAACACGTAGGATACCTAGGAGCTTGCTGCATGAATCCGTGAGTACATTTTACAAACCCGAGGGAATGGATTGCGAAAACGTGCGCACGGATTATGAATTTGTCGGTACGGATTCAAAAACCGAAGGTACAGTTTACAAAATCTGAGTGCACGGATTGGAAATTCGTGGGTACGGTTTATTAATCCGTGGGCACGATTTGTTAAACCAAGGGAACAGTTTAAGAATTCGTGAGCACAGTTTATAAACTGAGGGGATGGATTGCAAAACTGTCGGCACAGATTGTTTTTTTACTCCTACAGGTGACGTAACGGGCTCCGTAATATTTATATTTTACTAAATGTTTAAAAAATTACACTTTTATATCATACAGAATACACACACACACACACACACACATATATGTGTGTGTGTGTGTGTATATATATATATTAAAAAATTACAATTTTATATTATACAGAATATATATATATATATATATATATATATATATATATATAATATTTTGACCACTAATAACAACTATTTTAATGTTTTAAATGTTTTAGCAAATAAATATTTTAATAAAGATTCAGGATTTGGCATTGTAACATCAGAGCAATACAAACACACAGCCATGTTGCACTGCTTTGAGTTATCTGTGCAATATTCAAAGTAACACATGCATGTAACATCTGCTACAGCGATCACTGTGACAATGACGAAGATGATAATGGCCAAGATGACAGTTTTATAGTTGAGTACGAAGAGCATGAGATCAACCCTGTCCAGAAGAGACCAACAAATGGATGGCAAAACACAGTCACCAGCTGCACCACAAGACGGTGTAGAGGATTCTCAGAGATCCTGATCTTTAGGCTTCTTCCTGTCATTTTATCTATCTATCTATCTATCTATCTATCTATCTATCTATCTATCTATCTATCTATCTATCTATCTATCTATCTATCTATCTGTCTGTCTGTCTGTGTCTGTGTGTATGTGTGTGTGTGTGTAAAATAATTACCAACTACCTCAAAACAATTTGTATGAATTTTGGACTGAACCACTTGTATCCACTAATGCATGTCAATTACTGACATGCAATAACATTATGAACTAGATCTGTTTGCTGTTTGTAGTCTGAACAGCTAAATGAATGAATGAATGAATGAATGAAGTTGATTTTGCTTTTCCGACTACAAAAAAACAATGTTGCTAAATAAATGAATGAATGAATGAATGTAGTTTTCCTCAATAATAAAACTACGTTTTTTTTTTTTTTTTTAATAAATACATTTATTTTATGTAGCTGTGTAGACTAAGAAATAATTAATAAATAAAAATAGAATATGCATCAGCTTCATCAAAATCACAGTGGACACAGTGGTTTGTCACATCATCTACAAAGTGCAGCAGTGTCACCAAAAAAAAAAAAAAAAAAAGAAAGAAAAAAAAGACCAGAATAGCACCTAGGTTCAAGCTAAAATTGACTCACACAAAATATGTTTATATTTTCCAATACTACATTATTAATTATATATTTTCTTATTTATGCCAAGGTAGAGCACTCTGCCTTTAAACATTGCATGTCCTATATAAATAAACACCTAATTTTCAGCTTTGAAACATGCAGAAACCTATTTAAAGCACTAAATAAATAGATTTAATTATATGAACTTATAATGGTAGATTAAACAAAAAACAATGACTATACTTTTTCCTGACCTTTGTAATGGCTTATTTCAGCCAACCTTGATAACAGTACTGTCTGACACTGAGTCTTGTTTGTTGCTCGGCGGCATTATGACGTTCAAAAGTGAATCTGCTGGCACGGTTGGTAATTGAAGTCATATTTTCAGCACATTAGCTCAGAGGTGACAAATAAAGCGAGTGCCAAATTTGATGTGACCTCTCAATTAAACCTCAACAATTATGTGTTAATGGAGAAAAACACCATTTAAAAATCATGCATATTTTAAGAACCGAGCAGATGCATGTGCATTTCAATTCTGCAACTGTAAAGCATCCAAATTGAACTGGACTTGACTTTTAACTCAACCTTGGATCCGTATTTTAATCTGAGAGCTGATTTTGACATAGCGTATTGATATATTGTGTAAACTGCAACTGATCCAGCCAGCAATTTGTTATCTCCACATGCAAGCTGTATCTTGAGGGAGGAAGCCGGCTGAGGTCGAAAACGTATCATTTTTTTAATGTTTAAGGCACCTGCTGAGACATATAAAGATGTTACAGGAAACAGCAGGACGTGAGAGGAGAAAAAACATGATGAAAGGGTCAAAGGTCACAATAAATGATAAATAAATTGAACATTTATTATGGTGTCTTTTATTTGGAAAGACACCTACAAATCATGGAGCACGACCCCTGACCACCAACATGATCACAAATACCATCAAGTCTATTTTTTCTACATTTGGGTTACCAAGGTTGTGGTTTCTGGCAGGTGTAGGCCACTCTCAGAAGAACATAATCACATCTTTTTTTAGTCATGGACTGAAATGTTCTCCTGTATGTCACTGTAGTCAATATAATCTGCATTACTTGGTCTTTTAAGCCTCTATGCAATTATGAGATAGATATAAAGTCCAATCTATGAAACAAAATTGTGAACGTGATAAAACAGTTTAATAAAACAGATGAACAATAATTGCAGTCTTGGACGATTCATTCTTCAGTGGATAATATCTAAGGGTTATTTTTCCTGCTAAAACACTTTGGAGAAAAACAAGCTTCTGTCTAATTCTCAGGTTGTCTGGGGTTAGTCGTAATAGCTATTCATCTGCGGACAGTAATTGCACCTTGTAGATTTTTATTTTTCTAAAAGCATTTATTTTTCTTTTACTGATCAATAATGTGAATTTTAATCTATTTGTAAAACAAGGGTTTATTGTGTGTCTAATTCCATGGATTATATGGATATAATAATTAATAAACATACATTACATATATAAATAAATAGTTTAAAATACATTTATTGATTACTTATTGTAATTATTGTTATAACAACAACAACAACAACAATAATAATAATAATAATAATAATAATAATACTAATACTACTACTACTACTAATAATAATAAATATATTATTATAATAAACCATTGAAACACATACACACACAGTAATTATTTGTTCATAAATATATTATTTATATGGAATTGTTTATATGTAATATGTATATACACACACACACACACACACACTGTTATTTTATTTTTTTTTTCATTATTGATATACAAATATTATCAGTGCCTTTATTATCATTAGTAGTAGTAGTAGTACTAAAATAATAATACTAATGCTAATGCTAATGCTAATAATAATAATAATAATAATAATAATACATAACCTATTATTAGTAGTAGTACTATTATTATTATTATGGTACTGATAATATTTGCATATTAATAATAAATGCAATAATTACTTATAATAGGGTATATATATACACACACAAACACACTGTAACTATTAATGTATATATATATATATATATATATATATATATATATATATATATATATATAAATTATTAATATAACTATTTATTTATTTATTTATTTATTTACTTGTATTTAGTAATATATACATTACAAAATTTGTTGGTCATATTAAAGAAAAGGAAACAAAAGTCACCATAAAAGTGCCATAAATGTGTTAAATATGACTATACACTAGGTTGTGAAATTCAATAAAAACAGCATCAGTTGACAGTCTATATGTCTACATTCTATATAGTCATGCAACATCAGCTCCTAACTACTTTAACAGGGACATAATTAAATCTTCATTAAACTTTAATACCATATTCAAATTCAATAAACAATATCACTGATGTTGCTTCTTCATCTTAAATCACACAAATCATACCGTCTCTCTAAACTGTAATCAGCTTCTACAGTAAAACACAGATTAAAATACCTCAATAACACACTGAAAACAAGTCATTCACAGCGAGGACACAGTGTTTTAGCAATTAACTCCCAGCCAAAAGTAATAACTTCCATGTGTATAAAGGCCTCAAGGTAATAGACAAAGCAATCCATCTAGTGAGCAAACCCAAGCCACAGCCCCTGTCCCCATAATGAGCGAATAATACCGCCGTCAATTTGACAACACCGGAAAGCAAATTGAAGGCGGCAAAAGAGGGCGTTTTGGCATACAGGAAAAATGGCCAGGCGGGTGACTAGATGAATTGCTTGTTAAATAAGAAATTCCACAGGGTGACATCATTTTAAAAGGCTCGAAACAACCTCGCAGTATTATCTGTGGAAAACAATCTTCGCGGGGCGCGCTCTATTCGTGATGGCTCTCTGTATGGTGTCGTTTCTTTAGCCAAGGTTTCTCGCATCATAAAAGAATTGTTTTACTCGTTGCTTTCCCGAGCCATCAAGGACCTCTCGCTGCGTCCTTTTGCAATTAAACTGTGAGTGGGACTGTTATCGATCCAGTCCCATGACGGAGCCATAAAATGTTGTGTACGACTGAACTTGTGCATGAACAGAACGGCGTGACAGCCGCTTGAAGGTTTTGTCACATGACGGCAAGCCAAAACATACATATTTTTCAACGCAGAGAGCCATCGCAAGGGAAAAGCAACTCTTTAAAGCCGAAAGAACCAGCGAATTCTTCACGTTAACATCAGCCGGTGTGGCAAAACGCGACGGCATCTATGCAAACACATGAAATCCTGTTTGAAAAATACAGTACAGAAACAATTACACGAGGGACCGGCATTCATGTGCAAGGGTTGGAAACGCAGAAATAGCTGGAAGGCATATTCTCTATTTGAGTCAGCGTAGAGGTTCCTTCTCTGCACTATGAGAATATAAATAACAGCGGAGAGGAAATACACAAAGAAACCTGCTGGCAAAAATGCCCTTGATCTCTGCCAGTGCATGGTATAAATACACAAACTAAAGCAAAAAAAATGCAGCTAAGAAGCTGTTTTTCAATGCTTTTTGTTCAATGGAACAGGAGATGTGGTCAGTGTGAAAATGCATTTCGTGGAAGAACGGAGAGAAAAATCGAGCAGGTGGGGAAGAGTGTGGGTGAAACGACCCTGTTGGCCATTAAGCCGTTTTAGCTGCATTTTTGGTCCGGTGTGATTTAAAGCAATGGTTGTGCCAGCTGCCGCCGTCGGTCTCTCAAAAACACCAGCGAGTCGTTCATGCCAGGGCTGAGTGGAGACAAATGAGCAAACGATGATGCAGTTAACCTTGATTTGGGTGTAAACACCCAGATTTGGAATATGGAACAATCCCAGAAACACTTGCCTTCTGTGGGGATATTTCATCCACAGAAGATCAGTGTTGAGAGGTTGAGTGTGAATTTGACAATTACTTTCACAAGGGGTTTGGTCACCTTCTAGATACTGAATGAAGGAAGGAAGGAAGGTTTACAAAGTTAACAAGATTTTTGGAGTACCTTTTACAAGAAAACACTATTTCAGTCTATCTACCCTGAAAAAAAAAATGGTGTAGAAACAATTTACAGAAATTATTAGTAAATTTCACAAACAATGAAATAAATGAAAAGTAACACTTTTATTTACAACACTGAAAAATAATTTTTAAAGTCTACGTCAAAAATTCACATTTAATTTACTGTATTTACTGTCATTTCTTTGTAATTAATTGCGAACTTTACTTGAGTTGTTTTTAACTAAATTAAATGTGAAATTCTGAAGTACAAACTTTCACATTTAATTTACTGTCTTACCTGTCATTTCTTTGTAGTTAATTGTAAAGTTTACTAGAGTTGTTTTTTTTTTTTTTCTTAAACTTAAGTTTTTAACTTACACCGATTTTTGGTGATGCGGTTAACGAGAAATACAAACCAACACAAAACAGCAGTAAAAATCACACTGAATGCAGTTTAAGATCAAGTGGAAATTTCTAATCTAGTTTACATCCCGTTTAGTTGAAATCATGTTTAATTCTTATGCATGTATAATTTCTGATCGATGAAAATCCACACTGAAATTTAATCAACTCTATATTAAATAAAATTCAAATCGCTGTTTAAAATGAAAGTACACTGAAACAAAAATTGGTGCAGAAACAATTTTCACTCAGAAATTGCTGGCTACTTTCACAAATAATTACAAAGAAATGGCAAGTAACACAAATTAAACATGACATTTTGAAGCAAAAAGATTTAAATAGTATTTTCTTGTAAAATATACTCTAATAATCTTAATCAACAACAACAACAAAAAAAAATAGAGAGTAGAAATGGAAAGAAATAGAGATAAATTCCTGTCAAAGCATTATTAAAATATTGCTAATCTAATGTAACATGTTTTTCCAGTAGTTTAACTCTTCAAAATAATTTAAACCATTTCAACTTAATTGTTTAAGATTCAAATTGACATTTTTAGTCAGTTTATTAGATTTAAGTTTAACTGATTTTCAGCCAACTGGATTTTTTAAAATTCAAGGCAGCAACTCAACTTAAGCTTTTACAGCGTATGTTGTAATAATAAATATTTTAATATGTTAAAAATATGTCAAAAACTTCTGATATCTGCTATAACTACACCATCATGCAGGCAAAAGCATTTTTTTCATTGATGGCCATGGAAAAATAACTGTGCATTATGATAAAAATTACATTTTTTTTGCAAGTACTATAAGCTACAATTGGTCAAATTACACATTTTCCCTTTAGTTCTTTCAGCTAACTGCATAGTCTATAAGCTTACAGAATAGAGTTGAATTGCTGCACTTGTAACTATAATGTTCCAGTCAATCATATTATATGTCACTGTCAAAAAAAAAAAAAAAAAGTAAACAAGATATCAATATGGCACAATTGAACCTGTAGTTACTTCCAAGCAGCTGTCATTGAGTTGAATGGGAATGCTAAGAATATCTATCTCCAGGAATATTAGATCTCCTTTGTTCAACACCCAAACAAGAGGACACCATTTTAAGATGTTTGTGAGAGACTGACTAGAAAATCACTGCAGGTTCTTCATCTTTAAGTCATGTACAAAGCCTGCTAAATTAGCTGAAATGTCCCCAAAAGCTATAAATTTTGACTCCTTTTCTGGACACATCTAGTGATTTATGTGCTTTTAATGTACTGATGCAGAAAAGGTGCTCGCTGGCATTCTTAGATTGGCAGGAAAGATTAATCTGCAAGCCAAGCGTGAGTCCTCCTCAGGATGTGCGCGCATTAGCATTACTTAATTGAGATTTGTGAACGAACTCTGTCAAAGGAGTCAGAAATCTGGATTATTTTGGTAAAGACATTGTTTAGCTAATTGATCTACGTCTTTATTCCTGTCTTAAACTGCGCTGTAGAAGATCAAGCAGCATAATAAGGCTGGTACAACCTTGCTTGTGCTTTTGTGTCGCAGTATAATGTGGCTCATCGCGAGTGTTGGTTTCTTGGGAGTGATTCTATCAGAGTGAAACAGAATGAGACTTGGAGGCATTCGATCTCAGCAGAATGAGATCAAGGGGTGGAGACAGGAAGGTGTCCGTGTCAGTATGTGCAATGAAGTTGCTCTCCGGAATGCGAACATTTGCTGTTGTGTTCCAGAAAGATGTCAGTGTGACATGCGGTTGCACACTTTGCAGAATACAAAATTACAGAAGTTTTCGATTCAAAATACACTTATTTTGTTACATTGTTGCTCTGGCTTCCACTGTGCTCAGGAGAAAATAATGTAACACAATTCACACAAGAAACCTAAAAAATGGGACTTGCATCCAATTTGCTATGAAATTGGTGTATTTTGTGGTTTGGAAATTAGATGGATGGATGGATGGATGGATGGATGGATGGACGGACGGACGGACAGATAGATAGATCTAGACAAATAAATAGATATAGATATAGACAGACAGACAGACAGACAGACAGATAGATAGATAGATAGATAGATAGATAGATAGATAGATGCTGATATTTCTACAGGTATAAGCTATTTAATTACCATTTATTATTTTATTTTATTTTATTTATTTTAATGTCCATATTAAATCATCCCTATCTTTTTCCCTTTTCATTAAACAGCTCATATTTTTTATTACATAAAAAAAGATAAAATTATCAAAGAGAAAAAAAATAAAAAAAATCTATTCACGTCTTACATTCTTACATCAGCATCCTTATTTTACTATAACTGTCAATGCTCACAGATTACATCAATACAGTAATTCTCCAGCAGTTTTGCATCCCTTTACTTCCATATGTTTTGCCACCATTTCTCTTAACACGATTCACACTAGAATTCACATAGAATAAGGTTGTTTACGTGAAAACACCTAGCATTGCTTCTAGGAAACCATACACATTTACAGACTTCTTCAACTCTATGCAAGCTTCAGCGAGCAGTTGGCTGTGGTTCGTAAAGTATAAACCTAACTTATGTGCTTAATCCTCGTCTACAGTACCTGATGTTGAAGCTTCAGCTCTTGGTTTTCAATAATCCTCCCTGGTTCCTTCAGAGTCCGGAGTGGCGTGCTGAGCCGTATACTTTTACCCAGCAGGGATCAACACACTTTATCCACTTTACTCTCAATGTGGACCCAGTAGGACACCATCTTACATTAACCTCTTGCGGATGAACGGCTTAAGACTTCAAGATTCCATCGGTCTCTCCTAATGTGCAGAAAACATGCAAAAACATCTCTTTCAGTAAGCTGTTCCTCTAAAACTAAAGAACTTCCTGTCAAACTTTCCACCCTAGCAAGCATATACTGTATGCAGGGAAGATTATTTCACACAGAGCACAGAGACTTTGATTTATAGCCTGTTGTTGAATTGCGATTGAATCTACATGTTCTTTCATTTATTGTACTTTCTTTTCCTGCGTTTCTCTCAAATTGACATTGGGTCTGTTGCAGTCTGGAAATTACAGGGTATGTCTATGTTGTCTGCTTGCCACAAAGCACAAAATACACGGATAAAAACAAAGTTCACGGGAAGCTCTTAGTACATTTTCTAGCACTCAGGAGGAGAACAACTCGAGAAGAGTTTTCACCTCTTTAAACTGCATTCGCAATTGCAGATTTACCTGCGGTTGCCGGCTTTGTTTTATTTCCTTTCAAGTATTGCTTTGGAACAGTCTCCTTTGTTTATTCCGGCTCAGTTTTTCTTTAAGTAAAAGTCTGTAGATCTCAGAGCGATGTGATCATTCTCCAACCCTAGAGGTGTACCACCAGCAAGGTCACCGTTCTTGCTCTGAAAAGGGTTCGACTGGTTGTCTTAGTAAGTCAATTGTGATGTTTTTTTTGTTTTTTTTCTGTTCTAGTTTTGAAAGGATGGGAGAGATAAATAAACCATGAAATTAATCACCCACTTTTGACATCCCTACAGCAAGTTCCCACACATCCACCCACTCATTCTGAGGGCTTATGGGTACTGAATACCCACTACATATAAAAAAAAAAAAAAAAAAATTATATATAAGAAAAAAAAAAAGGATGCTGCACCCACCAACTCATCCTGTTAAAATCACCCACTGTACTACATGGTTCATCACTCCTGGAGAAAGCTGCTGATCTGTGATGGGCAGTGAACGTTCACACTGTGTCTCGGGTTGGATCCCATTGCTTTGGATGGGAACATTTTGTACAATGCTGAACCTAGACCATGTTGTATTTTCTGTTAAGAAAAGACTGCATAATATACAACAAAAGCAATAAATGCTAAAATTGGCAATCTTAAAGCAAACCGAAAAATTCTCATTATTAACAGATTCATAATAAACAAACATGTGAACAAATGTGATTTTGAATATCAGGTACAGTACGCAGGCAAACAGCTGTGCTATAGTGATATTTTATACAAAAGTTCAAAAAACAAGAAGTTAATATTGAGATACTTACATTTTAGACCCCAAGTTTGGGGTTATTTTGCCTGATTTATTCTCCGCCATTGAAAATATCTCCAAAGGAATGATTGTCAGTCTCCAAACAGCACACAATGGCAGCGTTCTGAATGAATCAGTGATTTTGAATGAATCGGTTCAGTAAAGAATTCAATAACTGGTTTCTTTCCTGAACGAACCAGCGGTTTTGAACAATTCTGAATGAATAACGAATCAAGGATTCAGTAACTCATTCATAAAGTTTTTTTTGTCGCCACCTACAGGCGTAATGATGCAACCTGCAGAAAAAAAAAATCCCGACAAAGAACGCATAGATGATGTGGAATATTGTACATGAGGAATTTTTTTTTTTTTTTTTTTTTTTTTTTTTTTCAGTTATGAAGTTTGAGAGAGAACAGCCCAATCCTCATTACTGAAAGGTAAGATGTAGGAAATATTCTTCTTTTTTTCCACAAGAGACAAAAATGTAGTTTTTGAATGACATGAGGTGAATATTACAACATAATTTTCATGTACACTACTATTCTTTAATATGTACTATTTTTAGCATTGAAAATAATTTCCGTATGTGTTCCATAAAGGTAGGCTATTCTCAGCACTATAGTTTCATTGTTGTAGTTTCACTTAAAACAAAAGGTTGTCAGTCAGAATAAACTAAATCAAGCGATTCATTACAATGAGCTCTCACAGTAAGTTTCAGATGTGAACAAAGTTTAAATCTCTCCCGGTATGCCATTTAAAACTCTGCTAATTAGCACAGTAAACACTAAACAAACTACAAATGTGTTTTGTGTCGTTTTGGTTTATGGAGAAGCTATAACCAGCTATTTTGTATTTCTGAGTCTTTGGAGACACAACAAAAGCACCATAATTGATTTTCATAAACCTCTCAAACTCTTAACTTCAAAGCGTACCGATTTTGGAGCGCAGATTATCTCCCACAATAACTATGTGGAAAAAGTGAACTCAATCCCCATGTGCAAATTTATTGAACAAACCTTTACTCTTTAAGCCATATTTATCAGGCCAGGTATTATTTGAGAACTGAGTGATTGTCCACACTGTCCCCCCCCAACAGACCTTTACATTTAAAAACAAAAATGAATACAGTTAACCAATCTAGCATGAAATCTTAATTGTTTTATTATCAACTTGCTCTTTAGTCTAATTACAACCACAGAATAGTGGTTTTCTTACAAATGGCAGTGGTTTTCTTACAAAAGGTTTGCAATGTACAGTAGTCCTGTGGGGTAAATATTTTACCTAAGGCCTGCTGCGGGCAACAGAAATGCAGGGCTTGGACAGTAGTACCAATTAAGTGAACATCACATCTGGCCTGCTGGGCTTTGAACCCACAACCCTGCGGTTGCCAACAAGGAGGCGTTGCCAAAGGCAATACACTTAGCTAGAGCTTACAGTAGAAGTGCTTAAAGAATTATAATTATTAAACCTTTTGGTGGTACTTCAGCATGTTTTCAAACTCAATTTTAAAGACATAGCAGACCAAAAATTTAATTTTATCATCATTTACTCATGTCATTCGAAACAGGTTTTTCTTCTGTGGAGCTCAAAAGAAGGCTTTTTTATAGCAAGGACTGAAGCCTTCAAGCCTCAAAAAGGACCATAAAACTGATTAATCTTAAACAAAATTTCATTGGTAAGCTACATGGCTATATTGTTCTGCCAAACTAGCACTAGTATGGAAATTAATGCTGGTGTAAGTTGTTACAGAGTTAAAATAATTTGAGAGAAACAAGAGATCCTAGACAGCAGCTTATAATAGCACCTGGAAAACTGTCGGAGAAATCAAACGAGTGAATGGATAACAGTGCTGAGCTTGATTAAAATGCCCAGGGTGAACCGTGGCAACCACTGCTCAGAATCTGTCACGATTTAGAAGGTGTGAAGAATGTGTGAGGTGCACTCTGAGGAGTCATCGCTGGCCTGTATAACACTCAGATAACCTGCCGGAGAGGGATCGGTCATGGGCCATGAGTCCTTATCAAACCTAGCATAAATATCAGGCTTGAGTTTCCTAAAACCCTCTTTGAGTTGAAAGGAGCTCAAGGTCACAGATTTTCCCCTGCACTGCTGTAGCCATTCAAGCGATTGAAAAGATGAGGAGCATTTCAAGATACAAACAGACAGATGCCTCATTGAGTGAGTAACAATTCTGATACTGATATTACCTTGATTCTGGGATACTTGTTTTGATCACCTTTGAAAGAAGTCTCTTGTGCTCACAATAGCTGCATTAATGTAATCAAAAATGCAGTAAAACAGTAATATTATATTCTATTTTAATGCATTTTACAAAATATTTTATTCCTGTTATGGCAAAGCTGAATTTTTAGCAGCCATTACTCCATATGATAATTTGATATGATAATATCATATGATCATTTGGTGCTTAATTAATGATGGCTCTTATTATCAATGTTGAAAACATATAGTGCTGTCAAAATTAGCGCGTTAACACAGGCAATTAACTTTTCCATTTTAACAGTGTTAAAAATGTTTAATGTAGTTAACGCAGGGGCGGAGCTAGGGTTGGCCACCCCACTCACAACTACTACTTCTGCTTCAAAACTGCTGCTCTTTTTTCTTGAAAGAATTGCGTTTCTTTAGCCACAGAACGTCTTTACAACTACATCAAATGGGAAGCTTTTCAGACGCGCACTCCATCTCAGTCAAACGAGCACGGAAAAAGTACAGGTGACGAGAGAACTTCAGAAGAACTGATCCACATCACATTCAGCAGCGTCAGCTCTTAAAGTAATAGCAGCCAAATAACCTAATAACCCAGCTGCTGTGATGTCTAGAACAAAAAAAAAAAAAAGAGGAAATATATACCACACATATACTGTACATATATAATGATTCAAGTTAAACCTCAAATTAATTATCCTCTACAAGCCTTTCGAATTGAACTGAAGCATATAGTAAAAATGAACAAAAGAGATTTGAGACTTGACTTGGATGAATGACAAAAGACTAAGAGTTGAGACTTTACTTGGACTCTGCATCAGAGATTTTGAACATGTCTGGGTGAAGAGTACCCGTTCTCCATCATAGCCTGGGGAGCCAAATAATGAAAAGAACTGAAATAACACAGAGGCTTCCCAGCTGCCCATTTCTGCATACTAAAATCCTTGTGAAAGTTAAAAATGACATGCTGAAATTGGTCTGAAATTCTCCGTACCTGTCTTAAATCATTCTTTTGGACCTCTTTAGGATATATTAATAACTAATAGAAGATGTTGTTGTGATGGTACATTTGATTGACACGCACTGTCAAAACATCCACCTACACACATGTGAATATGCATACGCTGCTTCAGACATTAGGGTTTTTGTGGTTTGTTTACATTTATTTTCCTCTTCTCAGAGTTTCCTGTTTATGCTGAAGGGAAAGGGGAATGATGATTCCATCAGATAATGACTTGATGGCCTGAGGCGCTCTCACAAAACAGGTGCAAAGCATATGTATGTGTATGTATGTGTGTGTTTGTGTGCGATCTCAAGTCTGGCCATACAAATCAATACCATCAAATGGCACCCTGCAGATCTCTGATAATTACAGAGCAGGATGTGGAAAAGGGGAGCTTAAAGGGATAGTTCAGCCAAAAATCAAAATGCTGTCATTATGTAATCACCCTCATGTCGTTCCAAACCTGTGTAACTTTCCTTCGGCCTTGAAACACAAACAGGGAATTTCTGAAGAATATATATATATATATAAAAAAAAGGCAACAAAAGCAAATAAAAAGTCTTCCTAAGTCATATGATAGTTTTGTGTGATTACTAGCTATGAGCAAATTTATTTATTTATTTATTTTATTTAATCTTATTCAAGAATTTTACATATTAGCTATTTGGGATTTTAAAATTCTGGCTGATATCGACAAGTCAATCATTATTTTACATTGTGATACTGTATATGGTCAATATCGAAATTATATTGATTTGTCTGAAAAAATACATATTATATATTATATATATATTATAATGAACAAACAATTAATATTCATTTTGAGGTGTAATAAAAATTACATTTAACAGTTTTACTAAATTCTTAATATTTTTACAATATTAACCTTAAGTGAAAGTTAGATGATGCAAAGGTAACATAAGTCTAAAAATATTAGCTATCCAACATTGACAAAAATCTGAAATATCGGACCGATAACCTATATAATACTGATATATTGTGCATCCTGAGCCACTATTCAGCCCTGTCATAGCCACAAAGTGTAATGAAAAATATTTGGTTTTTATAAGAAATATTTTAAATAAGAAAGTGTTATAAATAAATCACATCGAATTAAACATGAACTTTTGACGTAGAAAGACTGAAATAGTACTTTCTTGTAAAATGTACTCTAATAATCTTTTTAATTTACAACTTAGATTTATTTTTTTTTTTTTTACAGTGTAGTATCAATATCCGATTCATGAATGAATCAATCTTTTGATTCAAATCTTATCAAGTGAATCAATTAATCCAGTTTCCTAAGCCAGCCTAAATGATTTGTTCACTAGAAAGACTGATCTGATCTTTGAGTTCACAGGCTCACTGATGCAGTTCAATCATTGCAGTTAACAGCTCAGTGAAGTCATGTGGAACACTGTTATATATTTATTAGTTTGTTCGTTCATTCATTCGTTTGGAGCTTGACAGCCCCAGTTCTCATTCACAATTATTATTCTGAAAAGAGCATCCAGGACTCTCTTTAAAAAATTCATCTTTTTACCATGAAAGAAAGGTTTGGAATGACATGAGAGTGAGTAAATGACAGAAATGTTCATTTTTGAGTGAATTGTGCCTTTAAAGGAACAGCGCTACTGTATGTTTCTCTTCACCGCTGTTCTGTTTTGTTGCCAGAATCCATCTTCTACTCCTCGCCCTTTTAAAACTGACATATCCAGTTCACGTCAAGGCTGTGGTGGGTGAGAAACACACTCAGGTTCTTCTCTACTGTAATACCTGCGAGCAGCTACTCCCTCCTCGACTCAATGGAGTGAATTTCTTTCCAGTGAGCGCACACCAACTCATCTTAGAAATACTAAAGTTTATCTAGGGTGAGAGACAACAACATGTGAATACTTGTTTATTTTCGCCCCTTCCTCTGTGTTTGCTGAAATGCCTGCTCTCAACTTATTTTCTCCCAAGATTCAAGGAGAAAGCCTGAATAATAAATTATTTCTGACACAAAAGGCGGCACAATGGAAGGCAGGAGTTTTGTACACAAAAACTTTTCAGGAATCGATTGAATCAATCGAGTCTTTAGTCTGAACAATCGTAGATCATACAGATTGGCAAAGCTCAATATCATGGCATCGAACAATGGGTATTTCTTAAAATATCTAGTCAGAAGTACGATTCAAATATCAATAAATATGGGAATGTTGTCACTGTAGTTTTTCAACCATTAGAAATAAAGCAGAAGGTTTATTTTTGCTTGCTCCAATTGGAAAAAAATTTGAATGAGAGAAAGAAATAGAGAAAAAGTAAGAGAGGGAGATGAAAGAGAGCCTTGCATTTGTAACACTTTCATCTATTCTCACAATAATGCCCTTTAGAGTAAATGAGCTCCATGTTTCAAATGTGACAAGCCTCTCTTGAACTGATGAACAGTCAGATTATACTTTCATTCTAACCGCTGTAGCTGCAAATGTATGAACACACAGACACAATATAGAAACATGGACAAATGAAGAGGAACTCTTCTCATGGTGAAAATGAAAACATTATTTTTATCATTAGAAGAAAATAACAAAGTAAAATATAAACATAATATTTTAAATAAATAAATAAAAAAAATAAATGAAAGTATAGAAATTGATCAAAAGTGACAGTGAAGATCTACGAAAAGTTATATTACAAATAAATTATGGTCTTTTTAAAACATCCCAAATGTACAAAGTACAGTTTACAAAATAAAATATTAAGCAGCAATTGCTTTCAACATTAATAATAAGAAATAATAATAATAATAATAATAATAATAATAATAATAATAATAATATTTTTTGAGCACCAAATCAGCATATTAGAATGATTATTGAAGAATCATGTGACACTGAAGTCTGGAGTAATGATGCTGAAAATTCAGCTTTGCATCACTGGAATAAATTATTTTAAAATAATAATTAATATTTCACAATATTATGTTTTTTGCTGTATTTTTGATCAAACAAATGCAGTCTCGGTGAGCATTACAGACATTAAAATAAAAATATATATATATCCAAAAATCATACAGACTTTAAATTACTAAACACTATATATTAGGGATGGGAAGATTCCCCGATTCGCTTGGTGCATCGGCAAAAAAAAAGTTAAGTATAGCTAGTATGTGAGAGAGTCAGTAGTGGTAATATCATTGCATTCCTATTGGTCAGTGAGCTCTGCTTAGCCTGACAGTTTGCCTGCCCTGAACCAGGTTAGCTTTCCAGCATAAGTAGCCACAGTGACTGAGGTTGATCATTAAATAAATTCAATGCACACAGACTGAAGTAGTTTAAGTATTTGGTTCTTTTAATTGTGATGATTTTGGCTCACATTTAACAAAAACCCACCAATTCACTATCTCAACAAATTAGAATATGGTGACATGCCAATCAGCTAATCAACTCAAAACACCTGCAAAGGTTTCCTGAGCCTTCAAAATGGGCTCTCATTTTGGTTCACTAGGCTACACAATCATGGGGATGACTGCTGATCTGACAGTTGTCCAGAAGACAATCATTGACACCCTTCACAAGGAGGGTAAGCCACAAACAGTCATTGCCAAAGAAGCCTGCTGTTCACAGAGTGCTGTATCCAAGCATGTTAACAGAAAGTTGAGTGGAAGGAAAAAGTGAGGAAGAAAAAGATGCACAACCAACCAAGAGATCCGCAGCCTTATGAGGATTGTCAAGCAAAACTGATTCAAGAATTTGGGTGAACTTCACAAGGAATGGACTGAGGCTGGGGTCAAGGCATCAAGAGCCACGTGTCAAGGAATTTGGCTACAGTTGTCGTATTCCTCTTGTTAAGCCACTCCTGAACCACAGACAACGTCAGAGGCGTCTTACCTGGGCTAAGAAGAAGAAGAACTGGACTGTTGCCCAGTGGTCCAAAGTCCTCTTTTCAGATGAGAGCAAGTTTTGTATTTCATTTGGAAACCAAGGTCCTAGAGTCTGGAGGAAGGGTGGAGAAGCTCATAGCCCAAGTTGCTTGAAGTCCAGTGTTAAGTTTCCACAGTCTGTGATGATTTGGGGTGCAGTGTCATCTGCTGGTGTTGGTCCATTGTGTTTTTTGAAAACCAAAGTCACTGCACCCATTTACCAAGAAATTTTGGAGAAATTTTCTTCATGCTTCCTTCTGCTGACCAGCTTTTTAAAGATGCTGATTTCATTTTCCAGCAGGATTTGGCACCTGCCCACACTGCCAAAAGCACCAAAAGTTGGTAAAATGACCATGGTGTTGGTGTGCTTGACTGGCCAGCAAACTCACCAGACCTGAACCCCATAGAGAATCTATGGGGTATTCTCAAGAGGAAAATGAGAAACAAGAGAGCAAAAAATGCAGATATGCTGAAGGCCACTGTCAAAGAAACCTGGGCTTCCATACCACCTCAGCAGTGCCACAAACTGATCACCTCCATGCCACGCCAAATTGAGGCAGTAATTAAAGCAAAAGGAACCCCTACAAAGTATTGAGTACATATACAGTAAATGAACATACTTTCCAGAAGGCCAACAATTCACTAAAAATGTTTTTTTTTTTTTTTTTTTTTGAATTGGTCTTATGAAGTATTCTAATTTGTTGAGATAGTGAATTGGTAGGTTTTTGTTAAATGTGAGCCAAAATCATCAGTCTGTGTGCATTGAATTTATTTAATACACGAGTTTCACAATTTCAGTTGAATTACTGAAATAAATGAACTTTTCCACGACATTCTAATTTATTGAGATGCACCTGTATCTTCACTGTATCGTATCGTTGGCTATGCATCGAGATGTGTATCGCATCAGCCTCAGTTATGGAGATGCACATCCCTACTATATATATAAATATATATATATATATATATATATATATATATATATATATATATATATATATATATATATATATATTATATTATATTTTTTAATATATAACAATTCTATGATCAATGTCAATAAACAACATTTTTTTTGTTATTTTATTTTATCAAAATAACTTAAATTTCGACTTAATTTTTTATGTTTATGAGTTTTAACTCGATGTTTCTGTTTATATATATATATATATATATATATATATATATATATATATAACATATTTTAAAATTGAATAAATTAAATTTTTAAATGTATTAAAATAGAAAACTGATATTTTAAATTGTAAAAATATTTCAAAATATTACTGTTTTGCTGTATTTTTCATGAAACACATTTAGACTTGGTGAGCATTATAGACATTAAAATAAAAAAAAATTCAAAACTCGTACAGAGCCCAAATTATTAATTATTAAACCGTATATATACATATATGTATATATACTGTATATATACACTGTAAAAATTCTATGATCAATAATTCAACAAACAAATGTTTTTTTTCCTTAGTTTAACTTATCAAAATAATTTAACAAATTTCAACTTCATTTGCGCACAAACAAACACACAAAATACTCCAAAATATAAACTAAAAGCACAAATAAAAACATAGAGAGCTATAAAAGTGACAGAAAAATAAAGGAGAGACACAAGCAAGATTCAAACCTGCAGTCCTTAGAGCTCAATTGCACATACAGTACACGCCATGAGCAAATTGTGCCACGGCTGTCACAATATTGTCCTATTTTTATTCATTCCCTGTCTTACAGGTCCAGAATTAGTACAATGGTTCAGGTCTGGTCATTGTTAGGTCTATAAATGTGTGTTTTCCACTGTTAATCCGATCTTTTCCGATCTATGCCAACTACAGCTTTTCCACAGAAATGTACACTAGATGCTTATTTAATATAATGTGCACAGCTTGTATAAAATAACACTGTGTGCATTGCACCTGATTTTCCAGGTTATACAGAACCTCAAAAATTCAAATGAGTTTTTAATGAAGAAAATGTTAATGACAACGAGAAAGGAGAATATATATCAGCATTTGTAGCATTCCTTTTCTTCTCCCGAAGTGGAAGAACAGAGCAAGAAAGAGAGGGAAAGATACTAGGAGAGCCATTAGAGCTGGCCTGTGAGATCTCATTAATGTGAGTGTTGAAAAGGCGTTTATAAAGGTCCTCGGCCAGTCCTAACCCGACTGTAGTTCTGTAAGTAATGCTTCAATCTCCACACTCCCCAAAGGACAGAGAGACTCTTATTACTGCATCAGACTGGTAATGAGTCTGCTTCCTTTACTGCACACACAGCATGCATGTGGTCCTCTTTAATCATGGCCACTTGTAATGACATACACGAAGGTCAGCGAGAAGACAATCAGATGCTCAGATGTAGAGGATCTGGATTTGGGACTCCTGAACACGATTGTAAAATGACTTGGACTCTTATCTGCCTGTCTACTCAACTTCTTATCTATCTGTATATCCATATGTCAATTTTTCTACCCAGTTTATTCATCTATTCTTTGACTATTTATCAGTCTGTCTATCTACTGCCTATCTATTCATCTGTCAACTTGTCATTCTATCTGTCAGTTCCTCTATCAATCTTTCAATGTCTTTGACAAATTTGAATATCTATCCTTATGTCTAACTATCAATCTGTACCTCTGTTTATCCATCCATCTACCAGCCTGTCTATGAGTCTTTCAATTTATCCATCTATCCATTTAACTGTTTGTCTATCCATCTGTCAATTTATCTATCAATACAT
This sequence comes from Spinibarbus caldwelli, assembly GCA_039654775.1. Lineage (NCBI taxonomy): Eukaryota > Metazoa > Chordata > Actinopteri > Cypriniformes > Cyprinidae > Spinibarbus > Spinibarbus caldwelli. Next base: position 7,557,799 of record CM077265.1, read on the forward strand.
CTTCCAATTTCTCTATCTAATTTATGTCTATTCATATTTCTGTCTACCTATCAATTCATCTATATTCCTGTCTATCCAACTATAGATCCATCCGTCAATTTGTCTGTCTGTTCGTATGTCTATCTATCTATCTATCTATCTGCTTGTCTGTCCTATCTATCCATCTGTCAATTTGTCTGTCATCTTTTAATTTGTCTACTCGTATATCTATTCTTGTGTCTATCTACCTATAAATTTGTCTATCCATCGATCCATTCATCCATTCTTCCATCAATCAATCTATCTATACAGCTGTCCATCTTGTCAGTTCATGTACCTATCCATATTTTAATTTGTCCATCTATGCAATTCATATATCTCTACTTATGTCTATCTACCTGTCAAATTGTCTATCCATCCATCTCTCTCTATTCTGTCCATCTACCTATCTATTCTTCTGTCTGTCAATTCATCTGTCTATCCATTTTTCAATTTGTCTATGCAATTCATGTCTATCCATACATCTGTCTACCTATTGTCTATACATCCATCTATCTGTTTATTCTGCCTATTCATTTGCCTATCTATCCATCCACCTATCTTTATGCATTCATCAATTTTTCAATGTTATTTCTATATCTATCCACATGCCTTTCTACCTATCAATTCATCTATCCATTTGTCTATCTATTTAGCCTATCTATCCATCCATTGCAGGTACACTGTTCAAATATTAGCTTTATTTTAAACTTTTTATTACTGCAGTTACTGTGCCACAAGCTTTATATTAAACATAACTGTTGACAGTATATACAGTATGTGTGTGTACCTGGTATTCCCTGGTATGTTATGGGGTCCAAATGTGCCCAGAAGGATAGTAATACCATAAATAAAAAACCTTGTGGGGACATTTTTGGTCCCCATGTGGAAACAAGCTTATAAATCACACAGAATTATCTTTTTTGAAAATCTTAAAATGAATAAAGTTTTGTATGAGGGGTAGGTTTAGGGGTAAGGTTAGGACGAGGGCATAGAAAATACAGTTCGAACAGTATAACAACCATTACGTCTATGCAATGTCCTCATAAAACATGGAAACTGTGTGTGTGGTCAGTTCACTCACTGGCCTCAAATCAACCCAGTAAGGTCATATAGACCATTTAGATGTGATAACTTTGACTGCGATAAGAGCCAAAACTGTGCTAAAAACAACCAAAGACAACAGGTTACAACAAACCAGACAGCTCTCAGTTTCTGATTCATCATTAAATTGTTCTCTGGAGGCTGGTGGAGCTCATGGGATGTGTCCCAGACATTCATGGGACCTGGTTGGAACTTTAGGGAGTTGTTTGTGGCTGTCTTCAACTGGACTTTGACAAGCAATTAGGTCATTTTTCTCAAGATTATACAAAACATATTACACTCCAACAACTCAACTCCACTCTCCGTTATTGTTGCTTTTTTAAAACAAAAAAAAAAACAAATGACCTTGAATGTTGTCATTGTCGTAGACAAGATTTATCGATTGCAAGAGCAGTGCCTTGTCTTACTGCAATATAGCCACTTTGGCTGGTAAGAGTATTAAAATTCATGGCTGTCAAAAAATCGTTGTAACTTTCTCTCTCTCAACGACTTTCGTCACTGCTACTGCAGTCGCTGTCCATCTGCGTGATAAACTCTTAATCAATGTAAAACGCCCTCACCGTGTTTACTGATTGGCTTACGAGAACGAGCCTGTCCGCTGTCACTTCTCATTGCCGGATTGGAACGCTCTTGAGCTGTCTGATGAAAGGTGGATTTGATTCACGCAACGACCAGTGAGCGGCTGACACTTTTCACAAGGAATGAACCAGGGCAGCGTGCACGAGAGGACTTAGTGGTTTCTGATTTCTGATTGTCAAGGCTACAGGAAACCACTATTTTTTGTGTTTGATTTGAACAATTTGTTGACATTTAAAATGGCTGTACACTTATTCTCTAAAAGAAAAATCTTTAATATGGATTCAAAACTGTTTTTACAACCATTTAGAAACATATTTCTGAATGAAACCAAATATTCAGTTAATTTGTAAAGTTAATATTGTGATAATAGACAAAACGCAAGCGATTTTGTTTTATATTCTTTAATCGGTGGATTATGCATTTTTGCGAATGTCGTTTTGCGCTTTTTGTAGCCCTACATGTCAGACTGACGAGCAAATTGAGGACTTCTTCAGCCCCTGATGGTTACTGGTGTGACATCTCCAGGGGTTTCTTCCTGCAAGTCTCTCAGCTTGTAAAGACACCTTATATCATCACAGCCCTTGATCAGCTCTCCCCATTAGAAGCTTAAGAATTATAAAAGATGAAAAGCTATGAATTATGGCTATGTAATGACTTGATAATATGTGTAACGCAAACCACTAATGATTTACGCTCCCTAAACGCAATTCCACTTACACAGAGATGCGTTATGAGTTTATTTGTATGTGTTAATGTGGCAAACAATCCATACGTTCAGCCTATATGTATACTAATGCAATACTGAAGTGGTAAATTAAAATCCTTGAGCAACTTATTCACTATATAAACCGGCAGCAACACCAATATGAGTACAAAGAATATTGAATAAGTAATTAAATTATTAATAATTAGCAATAAAAAGCAAAATAGTTCATTAGACAAACCATAAACTGTTTACGGTTGCCAAGCAAAGAATTAATTTCTGCTGTGTGATGTGTATACAATATAAGACAAGTGTCTAGCCTTCTTGTTCTAATTAACAGGTCTGGCTATTCCAGACAGATTTATGAGGACAAATCTTGACAACGTACAATGATATTCTAAAGAACTTCAACAGTTTGGGGAAGGTTATTTTCTTCTCCAGCATGACAATGTCTCTGTGCACAAAGTGTGATACATGTAGAAATGATTTGCTGAGTCTGATGTACAAGATCCATTTCCTTGTGCACAGGAGTATTTTCATTTTGGAATCAAAAAGACATTCCCCAAACTGTTGCTATAACGATTAGCTCAGAATTCTCTAGAATGTCATTGTATGGTGTAGAACTAAAATCTATCTATCTATCTATCTATCTATCTATCTATCTATCTATCTATCTATCTATCTGTCAGGGTTCTGTCACTTCGGTCTAGTTTATTCGTGGTTTTGTGACAGAGCCCTGACATGTGTGTTTTGTTCAGCACGCGGTTTGGGTTCGGCCGTGTGCTTTTTCGTTGTCTTGTTTTGTTGCACGCATCTCGTTTTTCGACTGCGTGCTTTTGCTTGTTTTGTCTTGTTCTGTGTTGCACGCAGTTTGTTTTTCACTGGCTGCATGCTTTCATGTTTGTCATGTTTTGTGTGAACACGCGGCTTATGAGTTTCCTCATTAGCTGCGTGTTCGTGTCCTGTTTTGAACATGGCTAGTGATTTGTTTTGCTGGCCATGTGCTTGTGTTTTTGTTTTGTGTGAGCACATGGCTTGTCTTGTTTGTTTTTTATGTGCCATGTGCTCTCATGTCAATTGTCTTGACCCCACCCATCTTGTTACCTGATTATTGGTTCATTTGCCCCATCTGTGTTTCCTCGTTACCCTCCTAATTTGCTCCCTTTATAATCTCCTTGTGTTTGCAGTCCTGTGCAAGTTTGTTGTCATATGTTGTGTGCCTTGTGTCCTGTCTTGCCCTGCCTTGTCTTTGGGTTTCTTTCTTTTTCAGATATATTTAATATCACGACACAATAATAATAATTAAAAAAAAAAAAAAAACACATATACAGACACGTAAAACACATGATGCCAACTTCACAATTCACAATTAATAGATCAGAAATTACATGATTATAGGATATAAAATCCTGCCTATAACAGATGTTTCTAACTACCCAGTGTCATCTTTTCACACATACCATAATCACTCCTCCAGTCCAAAAAATATAAAAAAAAATAATGAAAGGTGAGCAGCTACAGCAGCCATCCTTTTCATAACCATGTACTCTAGTAATAAATTTAACCAGTGGTTAATATTTAACGATTGCTTAGTTTTCCAATGTTGGAGAATAGCTTTCTTAGACAGAATCAGGGCAATGTAAACCAATTTTACATAATGTGATGCAACCTCTATCTCCAAACCTAATCCTAATAAACAAAGCAAAACTGGTAATTCTATATCAAGTAACGTGCAATTTCTCTATAACCTCCAACCAAAAATTCTGAACAGGAGTGCAGTACCATAAGGAGTGGAGGTAAGTGTCTAGACTACCAAGATTACATTGAATACATATGGGTGAATTGGTAAAACCCATTTTATACTTCCTGTGTTGTGTAATATGTACTCTATGCAGAATCTTATATTGAATAAGTTGTAAATTGGAATTATAAAAGAAAAAATATTTTTACAAATATGTGTCCATGTATCGAAATCATGGGAAAAAGACATATCCAAGTCCCATTTTCCAATAGGCAGATGCATCAAATTATCTATACTTAATTTATATAATTTAGATAACATTCTTTTTTATGGTGCAAGTGTTCTGAACTGAGTAACAAATGCAGAAGGTTGAAGCGTATTATCCTTAGTATTTACCTTACTTCTGATTACTTCCTTTATATGTAAATATTGAATAAATTCTCCTTTAGAAATAGCTTAATTAGCTGTTAAATCTTTAAAGTAAATGAACTTATCACAAAATAAATGATAAAGATAAGATATGCCACATTGATTCCATTTACTGAAAAAAAGAGGTTTCTTGTTAAAATAAAAATCAGGATTATACCAGATTGGGGAATATGCACATGGGTCCATTGAAGAGTTAGTTATATTTTTAATTTTCCACCAAGTTTTAAGAGTTGAAGAAATTAATTTATTTATGAAACAATTATGTTTTTTAATCGATGTTCCAATAAAAGGTAGATCACTTAATTTAATATCCTTACTATCATATTGTTCTAGATCTATCCAGGCCTCATTATCCAAATCATTATGTATCCACTTATTAAGAAATTGTAACTGATTTGCCAAATAATACATTAAAAAAATTGGAGCATCTAAGCCCCCCTGTGATTTATTTTTTTTGTAAAGTGGACAAACTAATTCTGACTTTCTTATTTTTCCAATAAAAACCAGATATAATTGAGTTTAATGATTGGAACCGTTTAGAAGGCGGCTCAAATGGGATCACTGAAAATAAATAATCTTAGGGAGGATTTTCATTTTGACAGTTGCTATTCACCCTATTAAAGAAAGAGTCAGAGTATTCCAATATTTTAAATCATTACTAATTTTCGTTAATACCGAAGAATAATTTAACTGAGCAGTTTCTAAAAGCCTTGTTCTGCCTAGCCAGTCAGTTTTTCCCCTATGGAGTTGTTTTTGTTTGTTTTTGTTTATATTTATTATTAATAAAGCCCTGTTTCCTCCTGCAAATTGAGTCCTCACTCATCTCCTTCCTCCTCACCTGACATCCATCTATCTATCTATCTATCTATCTATCTATCTATCTATCTATCTATCTATCTATCTATCTATCTATCTATCTATCTATCTATTTCACTGAAACCTATATGGTTAAAAAGTAGCCTTTCAAGTGCATTTTTAGTCATTATCACTATTCTACAGCATGAAAGCAATAGAATAAACAGATACTTCTCTTAGATGAAACATTCAAATTTACAGATAAATAGACAAATGGATAGACAGACAAATTGACAAATGGATAGATATGTACATAGATACAGACGGACGGACAGAAATATGGATAGACAGAAGGATGGACAGACAGATAGATGGACAGACAGACAGACAGACAGATAGATAGATAGATAGATAGATAGATAGATAGGACAAATAGATAGGTAGGCAGAAAGATCGGCAAATAGACAGACCGACGAATAGACAGACCGATAGATGATGGACGGACAGATAGATAGTAGTGTTGTCAAAAGTACCGACTTCGGTACCAGTCGGTACTGCAATTTTAAAAACGTCCATTTCCCCGCTAACATTTGAGCGCTGTTGAGCGGATTCTTAAACAGCGCTGATTGGCCATAATGTTCATGTGCTCAACAGATATGACTGTGATTGGCTACAATGATCATCATCGCTTCACGCTCTTCACCGAAGGCTCACACAGAAGCACATGGGAGCGTTTGAAAGCCACGTCTATCAGCGCGGATCCGTCTATGTGCAGATATATTAGGAATCCGCTGACATATGCGGCTTTCAAACGTTCCCGTGTGCTTCTGTGTGAGCCCTCGGTGAAGAGCGTGAAGCGATGATGATCATTGTAGCCAATCAGATAGATAGATAGATAGACAGATAGACAGACAGGGTAGCTTGATGGGCTGGTGGGTTGCTTGGTGTCAATCAGTCAACCTCTGGAAAGGTTTGACGTGTTGTCTATTTAATTATCAGCCTGTTAGTTTGTTTATTTAATCTGGATGGCAAGAGCAACAAAGACGAGCAGATGGCATCTCAAAGAAACAGTTTCACCAGGAGGTCCAAAATCCACAGGAAAAAAAAACGGAGGAAAAGGGAAAAACCCTGCAAGTTTTGGCAGAGGGACACGCACTGATCTTCTGTCCTGTCTGCCTGCCCGGTGAGTAGCACGAGCACCAGCCGTGGAGGAAGATAACAAGACACGAGACTCCCCAGATCTCCCCGGCCTATTACTGCACTATTATCCTCTGTTATTAAGTTTCTTGGGCCTGTTTGACTGATGGCTGAATGAAACGGGGGGTCAATTTATTAGGGGAGTCTGTTCTGAGGCAGAGAAGAATGAAGGACAATGGTCAATTTGTCATCTTTTATATGCCACCACTGATGCATTCAAGAAGTTGCTGTCATTGAAATTGGGGGCAAAACAGCATGATTACAAGGCGGTTTCAATGAAGTCAATCCAATAAACCATCAAGGTACATAATCAGCTTTAATGTGATGCATTTGTGCGCTGCTCTTTGATTTAAAGAACTGAATCACAAAAAGAAATAAACTACCAAAAAATCTGACATGCAATATTATTTAGTTTAACATACAATAAATATGTCTTCATAGTATCAATGCATTTTTCATCAACCTTGTAAAAAGGTGCTAGTGTAACAGAGGCAAGTTAGTAAGAGCTGTGCAGGTAAAACTCACTCCCTTGATTTCAAGAGGCACACTGGTGACTGACACTAGAGGCTGTGGTCTTTAGCATCCTTGCTAGCACGCCCGCTTTCCATGCCGGATCCAGAGTGAGTGAGGCGAGTGGAACCGGAGGGGTTGCATTGGTGCCATGACCCAGATGGGAGTGAGGTTTGAGGGGGTGAGTGTAACGGAGGCCAGCTAGTAAGAGCTTTATACCTCAGTCCCCTGATTTCAAGAGGGACACTAGTGACCGATCCTAGAGGCTGCAGTCTTTACCGTCCCTCTTAGTATGCCCGCCTTCCAATGCGGGAAACGCTGGTTTGAACGCCCACTTTCCATGCCGGATCCAGAACGAGTGAGGCGAGTAGAACCGAAGGGGTTCCATTGGTGCCGTGACCCGGATGGGAGTGGGGTTTAGGGGGTGAATGTAATGGAGGCCAACTAGTGAGAACTGTGCAGGTAAACCTCAATCCCCTCATTTCAAGAGGCGTTAACGACTGATGCTAGAGGCCACGGTCTTTAGCATCCTTCTTAGTTCGCCCACCTCCATGCCGGAAACACTGGTTCGAATCTCGTCCGGAGCGAGTGAGGTGAGTGGAAACGGAGGTGTTAAATTAGTGCTGTGACCCGGATGGATGTGAGGTTTAGGAGGGCGAGAGTAACATAGGCCAGCTAGTAAGAGTTGTTGAGGTAAACCTCACTCCCCTGGTTTTCAAGAGGTGAGTTGAACCGGAGGAGTTACACTAGCATTGGTTCAACACCCGAGAGTCCATAAAATCCCTTGTGCAAAAACAAGTGGGCTTAAAAGAGCATATAAAATGTACACTTGTAGTAAGTTGTTGCTTTGGATAAAAACATCTGCCAAAAAATTATTCTTTTTGGTTTCCTACAACTGGAAAAACGCTTATTTGTGAATGATTGAAAGGTACAACTAAAGCTTTTCATTTGTTCACGGTGTTGTCTAGCTTCTCTACTCTAAATTTCCTGTAGGCTGGAGTACGTTGGACAACGTAGCCTCTGTCTTTGAGACACAAATAAGAGAAATGAGACAGAGACACACAGAGATAAAGAGCATTGGTAAGTGAACTTGGGTCACTAGGCATTTGCCTGGGGTTTTACATTAAGTCCAGCTCACTGTTGGCAGCCCATAGTATCCCTCATAGCTCCATTACAACATCTCCATACTTCATAACTCGCTATGACAGCAGTTCAACTTCAGACTGCTGTGCCTTTCTGTCTTGGACACAATGGCTCACTAATGACTTGTGGGTAAAGATCAAGGATAATGTCTTTCTAGGACTAAGGCAGAGAAATTCAAGCTGAATTTTGTTAAGTATTTATACTTGACGAGCAAGCCTAGAATATTCTTAACGAACAATGAATCAGAAATCATTAAATGTCAGAAACAAGTGTCGTCCATCATTTTCCATAGGCTACATACAAGCTAAAGAGCTAAAAAGCTGGTTTTCACTGTCAGAACTACAATATGAATTTCTGAAGAAAAAAGTGAACAAGTAGCATTTGTGGTGGCATAGCAGCAGAAACTTCTTTTCTTTCTTTACGGGAAAAAGACATAAAAACACAAAGATGAATGAAGGGAGCCTGAAATTTCCTACCAAATTTCTTTTCTTTCTTTACAAATAAGATGTTAAAATGCAAAGATGAATGACAGGAGCCTGAAATTTAGTAAAAGAAAAAATGTAATGTCCGCACACTGAATTGACTGCTCCATAAAAAAAAATAAAAAAAAACATCAGGTCTTCGTCAGGCACAGATAACAAACTGTAAAAACTCTTTTAACTCTTTATAAGTAACAGGTGATCATGCCAATTAAGCCCGTTTAATCAGGACGAAAAAGAGAAAGAGAGAGAGAGAAAAACAAAAATAATAATAATCATTTTAATTTACATTTCAGTAGTCACTCTTCAAACTATTTAAACAATGCTGAAGACATGAGAAAAAAAAAATCCTATAAGAAAGGCTTAATATCAAATTCTTCATTCAACCCATAAGGTGACAACGTATTCAAAGTATAAATCCAAAAATATTCCCGTTGTAAAAGTTTCCTCTCAAAATCTCCCCACCTTGATGGTTTTTGCACTTTCTCTATGCCGATATATTGTAAGGCACTAACATTATGTCCCACTTTATTAAAATGAGATGCTATAGGACTGCGTTCAACTCCCGTTCTAATATTACTAATATTACTATTAATATTAATGCTCTCGAAGTTTTTCCAACATAAGCAAGACCACACGGACAACGAATAAGATAGATCACATGTGTAGAAGAACAAGTAATTGAACCATGAATCAATATATTACGACCAGTATGTGGGTGGCTAAAAGATTCACATTTATGTGTAAAAGTGCACTGGGCACAATTGCCGCATCTATAATTACCAGGGGGAAGAGTAAAAGTAACAGGTTTCACTGCACTAGAGCAGAACTCTGATCTTACAAGCATGTCACGCAGGTTACTTTGACGTTTAAAAACCAAACGAGGGCCATCTTTAAATATATGAGACAATTTGTAATCGCTAGAAATAATATGCCAATACTTGTATAAACCTTACGGAATTCTACACCCAATGCTGAATACTTAACCGAACAAAACGGACCATTGCCTGATTGTGTTTCATTAGCTATACCACGTTGGCACTGTGTCTGAGATGTATTAACAACTTTCCTCTTAGCTTCTTCTATCCATTCCCTACGATAACCACAATGTAAGGATCTTGAAGTCAAGTCATCGGACCATCGAGAGTAAGACTCTTCCGTGTACACAGTCTACGTACACGCTTAAATTGGCTAGTAGGGAGGCTTTTAATAAGAGGTTTTGGATGAAAACTTAAACTTAAAATCGTATTGCGATCTGTTGGTTTACGAAACAACTCAGTTTGAAGTTTACCCTCAGAAATGTGTACCTTTACGTCAAGAAAACTGATGCTCTCTGTGTTACACTCCATAGTGAACTTCAAGTGCTCAGTTCTAGAATTGAGATAATCAACAAACAGTAACAATTCAGCGGATGTAGAGTTCATCATCATAAAGATATCATCAATATACCGTTTGTAAAATATTATCTTAAAAAAATTTGATTCATTTAAAATAAACACATTTTCAAAAACACCCATATACAAGCAGGCACAATTTGGTGCCATTTTACTGCCCATTGCTGTTCTCTTCACTTGTACATAATACTCATTTTGAAAACGAAAATAATTATTAGTTAAGACAATATTTATAAGATCCAGCAAACATGCCGTAGGTTTCTCTCCACTCGGTCTTTGTTTCAGAAACTATTCCACCGCCCGCAAGCCATCCTGATGAGGGATGTTAGTGTATAAACTCTGAACATCAAGTGTGACAAGAAGAACAGCACCGGCAGAAAAATTAACCGCATACAACGATTCAATAAAATCCACAGAATCTCTTACATAGGATGGCAACATGGGTACAATCGGTTTGATAAAATGATCCACAAAGGCAGAAATATTCTCAGTAAGACTCCCAATACCACTTACAATGGGATGACCCTTCAAAGGGGTGTCCAAGCCTTTATGGACCTTAGGCAATGTGTATATTACAGGTATAACCGAAAAGTCCACTTTAAGAAATTCATTTTTGCTGAATTCCCCATTTTCAAAATGTTGGTGTAACTTAGAATGAACATATATTTTCAACTTACTAGTAGGGTCAGCAGGTAAACGTTCATAAAAAACATGATCATCCAATTGTCTCCTGATTTCCTTCTCATAATCTGTAGCTCGTTGAAGCACTATAGCCCCTCCCTTATCAGCAGGGCGCACAACCACATCAGTATCTCTTTTAAGGTCAAATAAAGCATCCCTCTCCGCTTTTGATAGATTATTATATACTTTATATTGTCTCTTGCTTTTTTAGTAAAGTCTTAACATCAGCTTCAACAAGCTTACAGTAAGTGTCCAAAGATACATTCCTGTTACAAGGTGGAATAAAAGTCAACTTCCTTTTTAAAGGGAAGACGAATACCGAGTGAATCACTGTGTTGTCTAGTACCAGAATGATCATCGGAACAAGTAGAACCTACAGTTGTACCAAAAAATTCCTTCAGTCTGAGAGATCTAAAAAATTTGTGAAAATCAATCATGGAATCAAAATCATTAGACTCAGTGGTAGGAAAAAAAGAAAGTCCTTTACTAAGAGCAGCAATCCAAGAACCAGAAAGTGACTTAACTGAAAAATTCATAACCGTTTCCTCTGATTGGTCTTCGTCAATCGTGGAGGAGCAGGGAGCCTCTTTCATTTTCCCCTCCTACATCTTTTCTTGAGCCTCTTGCCTTCCCATCCATACCTGGCACATTCGCCCGAGTGCGGTTTTCCACCATCGACCAGCAGCATCAGAGTCCGAGTCTCCCGATACAGAAGAAACCCCTAGTCTACTCTCTCCAGGCTGTCGACATCTCCAGAGGGCCTCAAAAGTGGCTCGATTACGATGAGGAGTCTGTGAATCTGGTTTTCCATCCCTCCAAAAATAAATCCTTCCATGCTGATAATCATCATCATCCCTTGCAAACTTTCTCCGCTTATCCGCTTTAATCTCAGTGGAGAGTTCTGCCCGTTGTCATTCAAGATCTTTTTTCAGTTCTGTTAAATTACTTTTGTTGACGATTTCACCAAGTTGTAATTCCAGCGTTTTCGATTCCTGACGTGTTGACTCAAGTTGCTTCGTAGTCTCCTTAATCACCAACGCCATAAGATCAAAAGAACATTTGTTTAATATCTCACACCAGCAAATACAAAACTCAGAGTCCTCCAAACCAAATCAGTAGCTTTTTGCAAACGTAAACCCCTTGGGATAATTTTCTTACGTAAATAGTCACTCAAAATCACAGCATGATACTATTGTTTAACTTCTCGTTGGAGCAAATGCTGTAGTTCCTGTGTGATTGCTGCAACATCTCTCATATCCGAAGTATCGTTCTCATCAAAAATAGAGTCCTTCATCAAAATTCCTGCATAATCCGCTTCATTGAATTCAAATGTTGTACTTCGAGAGATAGACTCTTCATCTGCCATAATGGAGTAAGAAAGAGGAGTGCTGCATCCAAAAAAATGTTCAAAATGAAAAAAAAGTTGCGCACATCCCACAAACCCAAATAGGGCTCAGGTGCAGGACAAAAAAATCGAATTATAGCGAAAGAAGAAACGTAATGTCCGCACACTGAATTGACTGCTACCAAAAAAAAAAAAAACAAACAAACAAAAAAAAAAAATTATTGCAACGTTTCGACCAACATTGCAATAATTTTTTTTTTTTTTTTTTTTTTTTTTTTTTTGGTAGCAGTCAATTCAGTGTGCGGACATTACGTTTCTTCTTTCGCTATAATTCAATTTTTTTGTCCTGCACCTGAGCCCTATTTGGGTTTGTGGGATGTGCGCAACTTTTTTTTCATTTTGAACATTTTTTTGGATGCAGCACTCCTCTTTCTTACTCCATTATGGCAGATGAAGAGACTCTTTTAACTCTTTATAAGTAACAGGTGATCATGCCAATTAAGTCCGTTTAATCACTGTGTGGGTGTAAACCTACTCCCACAGGACAAAAATGAGAAAAAGAGAGAGAGAGAGAGAGAGAGAGAGAGAGAAAAAAAAAGTAATGATATATTTTTTTTTTTTTATTTTGGCTTAGGAGCTTGAAATTTCCCACCAAATTACTTTATTTTCAAACAAGAGGTTAAAACGCAAAGATGAATGATGGAAGCCTGAAATTTCCCACCAAATTTCTTTCTTTAAAAACAAGACATTAAAATGCAAAGATGGATGACGGAAGCCTTAAATTTCTGAACTAATTTCTTTCTTTACAACCAAGATGTGAAAATGCGAAGACTAATGATGAGAAACTGAAATTTCTCACCAAATTTATTTTCTTTCTTTACATACAAGACATGAAAACACAAAAATGAAAGCCTGAAATTTCCTCCTGTTTTTTTTTTTTTTGTTTTGTTTTGTTTTGTTTTTTGTTTTGTTTTTTACGATCAAGACATACAAATGCAAAGTTGAATAAATGGAACCATAAAATTTCCAACCAAACTGACCCCCCAAAAAAACATTTCTAAAATTAAGCAAGATTTGTCCATAATATACCTCTATACAAAACACGGTTTCTGTGTCAGTGGTGGTGGTGTATCACTGTATCAACCAAGCAGAATTTTCGGGATTGACTCAGTTTCCTTACCATACGCCACAGTCAAATTTCATTTAATAACACCTTTGTCTTAACACCTTTGTTTCACTGTATGTGGGGAAAAAAATCATTGGCACTCTTAATCTGAGCATGTATATTGAGGCAGAAGCACATTTGGGTGAATTTTGCTTGCTTTCTTCATTATAAATATGCACATTTTTGCCCTACATTTGAGAGAATTACTATCAAACTGTGTCCCACAAGCCCCCTATTTCTTTTCACACAGTCTCTCTCTCTCTCTCTCTCACACACACACACACACACACAACATACTGGGCTGCACCAACAGATGGGGAGTCATTAACAGGCCCCCCAGACGATTGTGTTTGATTGGCTTGCTCTGACCCTCAGCTCTGTGCTTCAGAGAATGCCCGCGAGAAGAGCTCACACCTTTGACTGTCCGCCCGCTCGCCTCTCCACTGTCCTACTTTGAACTCCTCAGCAGCGAGAGAAACATTTACTAAGAAGACTCGTTTGGATATGAAAGAATTCCTGATGGTTTCACCGGGATGAGAATAACCGAGATTAAAGGACAAACGACAGTGGTGGCAAGACAATTAATCATGTGCATAGAAATGTTACACAGTAAAAGTGAATGAGGACTGAGGCAGTCAAACTTCAAAATGACAAAAAGCATCTTAAAATATCATAAAAATTGGTCCATAAGGCTTGAGCACTATATTACACATCTCCCCAAGTCATTATATGAGGAACAGTTCAAAATTTAACCGAATAGTTGATTAGAAAAAACTATGTATTTTTTATGAAATGAAAAAGACAAAATAATTTGAAATTACAGCCAGTGCAAATGCAAAATTAATCATATTAAGATAAGGTTTTTATTGCCTGCGATTACAAAGATGAAAAATGTGCATCATGATGATAAACAATTTGAATCTAAATATGAAAAAAAAAAAAAAAAAAAAAAATGACAAGAACCAAAAACTGCAACAAGCTATTAACAATGCACTAACAGTTTTTTTTTGTTCTAGTAAATCTAGAAGAAAAAAAAACTGTTGATAACATCTGTAAGTACCAGACTTAAATTATTTTTCTAATAAAATTTATATTAATACTAAAATAAACACAATAATGCAAGATATTAACAATGCACTAATATGTATTTTATTTTTAAGAATAAAAATTCAGAAAAAAAAATCCAATAATAGTCAATATCTGCGATTGCCCCACTTTACATGAATATTATTAGACTAAAATTGAACCATATATCCATAATATTAATGAATATTATTGTATCAAATTATCGTAATAATTATATTAATATTACAATGAATATTGATATTAATATTATGATAAATAATCTACATAAATTATATTATATAAATAATTCTTATATTTGCATTCATTTATATGAATACTTTGTTTATTGTTGTAGTCTTGATAAATAACGTTAAAATGACAATAAACAAAATATATTAATCAGTATTATTATATCAATAAGTTGATAAAATATTAATTTTAAAATTAATATTGCTATTAATATCATTAAAAATAATCATTGTCTGTGTGTGTGTGTGTGTTGGCAAAATCAGGCTGGATAAGAGTGCTGGCTAAATTATGCACAAGAGAAATTCTAACCCTCAGTCTAGTCATGTCCTATATAGAAACAAGAATGTGAGCAAATCGTCCTGGTCTTCATTTCCTCATCATGCAGTCAGTACAGTGGGACCCTGAGGTTCATGCCACCGGGGGCCACATCTCTCCTGCCAAAGGGAAGTTGACTGAAGTGGGTTCAGGCCCCAGGGCTAGCCAAAGGCGACAAAGATATGGAGTCCCACTGCCCTCAGATAAACTTATCAGCAGCCTCGAAGGGACGCCTTCCTGTCAAAGCACAGATGCCGTCAGCGCGGGCTGGGGAAACAACTTTAGCAGGCCTGAAGGAAAACCAGAAGCTACTGTAAAACACTGAGCGGTAGCTCACGGACAGGAGCCTGCTAAAAGACAGGAACCATATGTTTACCCACAGGTTGAGGTAAAAGCTGGTGACAAATCTGGTTCCGGTGCACTTTTAAGGTTCTGGATTTACCATTGATGGCTTTAATTGTAAATAATTTGAGGTAAATAAGATTTTGTGACTATAATTAATGCTGTAAGCAATTAAATTATAATTAATTCTACTTGTAAGTGGTTGAAGAAAAGGATGCGGCTGCATCTGGTTCATAGAGCCGGACACTAATTGCATTAGCCCATTGATTCATTCACATGCACAAAATCCATTAATTCATCCCATATCCTTACGTGAGACCATCTGACAGGCCCGCTGAGTACATGTATAGACAAAGCATGTATTGAATACTGATGTTGGTCCTAATAGCACTGCTGATGGGAGCAATTGCACACTGCTTTTATGGTGCTACTGCAACACGGTGCGTGCATTTGTATATTTATTGGAGTACAAGAGAAGAAAGGAAAAGGCAGGTTCAGGGTAATGACATTCACGGATTTACAATTTGCTCCATTTAGATGTGAACCGATTAGAATGAGATTTTATTTGAAAAGGCAAAACAGGATCACATGTTGTAGTCGTCAATGTTTTGTGTTTTCATCACAGGAGGATTAATTACAAATTATTTCATTGCTAATCTGTAAAAGCCTACACATATCTAAAAATGAAAGCGTATGACCCTGAAAAGACATCAGAATATTAAGGAAAGTGTAAGAGAACATGTTGTTTGACATGCTAATACATGGATTTGAGATTAAATTAGTTGCTAAAAACAATAAAACAAGCAAAGATTGATGTAAAACCAACAGATATTATGTTTACCTGCAGACAAAATTGTATAACTTGTTCATAGGTCAGGATACTTAATGATTTATTTTTTTTTCCAGATATATTTAATTTGTAAAAAAGTTTAAACTTTTTCTCTTTTTTTTTCATCTTACAAATAAGATGATGTATTAGTTTTAGTTTAACTATAACAATCCTGTTGTATTGCAGTCTTTCTCTTGTGTAATTTGCATACAGTAAGTATGCATATAACACTAAAGCCTTTTTTAAAGAATATTTTACTCAAGAAAGATGCGTTAATCAAATTTAAAGTGTTAAAAAAAATTTATATTTCAAATAATTGCTGTCCTTTTGAACTCTCTATTTATCGATTCTTTCAATCGAAGAATCTTAAAAAAATATATATGATGTTTTTAACTGTTTTCTATGGAAGCCCATTTCTGTCACTGAATACAAAATAAAAAAAGGTAATTGCGACTTTTTTTCTCACAATTCTCAGTTTTTCCTCGCAATTGTGAGTTTACATGATTTCTCAGAATTGTGTTTATGTCTCCCAATTCTTACTGTATAACTCGCAATTGCGAGTTTATATCATACATTTCCGAGAAAAAATTCAGAATTGCGAGTTTTTATCTCATAATTCGGATTTTTTTTTCTCCAAATTGCAAGTTTATATCTCGCAATTGTGTCTTTATAACACGCAATTGCGAGTTATACTGTAAAATCGCAATTCTGAGAACCTATCAGTTTTTTTCCCCCTCAAAATTAGGACTTTATAACTCGCAATTTTGAGTTTATATCTCACAATTCTGTGTAAAAAAAAAAAAAAAGTCAGAATTGTGAGAAAAAAAGTCAGAATTGCAGGATAAAATCTTGCATTTGCAAGAAAAAAGTCAGAATTGCCAGATAAAAACCAGCAATTCTGACTTTATTTCTCACAATTGTGAGTTTATATCATGCAATTCTGAGAAAAAAAGTCTGAATTTTCGCAATAACCTTTTTTATTTTTTATTCAGTGGCAGAAATGGGCTTCGATAGTTTTCAACTTTGATAATAATAATAATAATAAATTCTTCTTGAGCATAAAAACGGCATATCAGAATAATTTCTGAAGGAGACAATGAAGACTGGAGTAATGGCGCTGAAAATTCAGTTTTGCATCACAGGAATAAATTTCAATTTAAAATATATTAAAATTGAAAATAGTTCTTTTAAATTGTAATAATATTTCACAACATTGCTGTTTTTAGTGTATTTTTGATCAAATAAATGCAGCCTTGGTAAGCAGAAGAGACACTACAAAAACATTTTTAAAAAAATCTGCAGCCATTTTTGCTCATCTCATCTCTTACATAGAAACAAAAAATTCTGTAAAAACAAACATAGAAACCTCTTCAAACACTCTTCAACATGATAACATGACACATGCACGCTGAAAGAGACACAGGAAGTGACAGAAGATCTGAGCTACCATTTCCCAACGCAATGCCTTATGGCGACTAAAGCACTTGCACATATGCTAGCACCAGGTAGCCTTGGGAAGCAAGATCCATGGCAGGTAATACCACGGTTAATGAAAGCTGAGGATGAAAACACACTGGCTGCTTGCCACCTTCACGCATCTTTGAGTCTCAGCGTATCCATGAGAGACGACCTAACCCATCACATTGTTCTTCTCTCTCCAGCTGAGCCTATATAAACCCCATCTCTAACTCTCTTTCTTCTTATCCTTCTCACTCTTGTCGTAGTATGGCTCATGCTGGGTGCTAGTTATCCTTATTCGCAGTTCTCCTCCAGCATGCACTCCATTTCCCTATTCAGAATGAGATTACACCATCCTCACGGGGTTAGCATTTGATGTGCAAAATAAAAAGTTGCTTTGCGTCCTTTTTGATATTATTATTCAGCTCCTTCCCACAATGCACCGGTCTTGACCATAGTTCTTAATAATTCTATTTTAGCTGTGGTATCTGAAGTAAGACCATAGTAACCAGGTAAAACTATGAATGGTTTCTCATTACCAGTACAATTATGGTTTCTTTAGTGGATTATAATTGGATCAACCTTGTTTTGTTGAAACACTACTTGCTTTATCTGACATATAGGCCTAATGCATAATATTGAGTTAGCTATTTTAAAACTAGCTCCTTAAGCTAAAAGCTAATCCGCTAAAAGCTAAAAATTCTGAATGTTATTTACTGACAATGCACACATTAAAGAACACAGACATAATGACCAGCGCAATCTACCAAGAGCAGTGCAAATTACCGCCTGCTTTAAGACATGCTTTTTGAGCGTTAAATAATGGTGCAAATACCAGTAATTTGGCGAGCGCAAACGTTAGTAAATTGCGTTGCATGATTCATTTTAATACTCTCCTCCCATAAATTTTGTGTCTGAAAGGGAAACTCCTACAAATGCATATTCAATAAGGTCAGGCGCAAAAATAGCTGTGTCCACGCCTTTTCAGCGCTAATTCTTCACTTTAGTAAATCCCGACAGTACTATTTTAATCTCAAAAGATGGTTTGCGTTGGCGCAAGCTGTTAGTAAATCTGGCCCCAAGAATAACTATATTAGTATCCATATTAACGCACAGTAATGTTCTGGTTATTGTAACCACTCACTGCAGTTTTGTCGCCTGCCACTTTAAATGCTAATGTTTGTTAAAGTTGGGTGGATTCTGATTGGCTGTCAATGTTTTTATCGATTATCAACTGGATAAAATTGTTCTGAAAGTGATTTCAATGATATCATTCCTCTGTGTTGTTAACATTGTGGTTGTGTTATGAATTAGAGTTAGAATGATTATTGAAACTGTATAGCTATCGTCCTTGGTGTGAATGTGTTTAACTACAGTGAAACAATTGTTAGCTTCACAAATTTTAAGCTATTTTAAAACTGTAGCTACCCAAGCTAAAAGCTAACGCTCATATTAAGTAAACAACAGTTAAGCAAAATACTGAAAAGAATTGTTAGGTTTACAAATTTTAAGGTATTTTGAAACTGTAGCTTCCCAATATACAAGTTACTTCTTATTAAAGTACAGCTACCCATTTGAAATAGCAATAATTGTTGGATAACTAGCTAAAAAAAAACTAGCTACACTAATTCTAAGCTATTTTGAAACTGTAGTTCCCTGAGCTACTAGCTAATTCTCAGTCAATCTAAATAGTTAGCTAAACTAAGTTAGCTAAAACTTTAGGTTCAAGCTAACCTTGTGAAAAAAAACTATCCTTTGCATACTTAAAAAAATAATTTTTACATTTTTATGAGGTGGCTAATTCGTACGACCTCACTCCTATGATTTTATATAATTTCTGTGATGGTTAAGTTAGGGGTGGGGTTAGTTATGGTCCTTTGTATTAATTCCTACAAATTTGCTACCTCGTAAAAAATACACACAATATTTCACAAATCATATGAACTTGTAGGAGTGAGGTCGTACGAATTTGTATGAATTAGCCACCTTGTCAAATTTTAATGAATTGCCGTGAGATCAGGTTGGAATGTACTGACAATTATATAGCATTTTATATCATTTATACATTTTTAAATGTGATTTCTTTTCATTTGACATCATAAATTTGACTCTCTTTAAGCAGACTTAATATAATGAAATAAAATGCCACTTATCTTCAAGTAGAGTTTGTAAAAATATATATTTTAAGATTCGATGTAGACTTTAAGTGAACCTTTGCAACAATATAGCACACTTCTTTTTCACAAGGGTACTCATTTAAAGTGGTTAAACACCATTTAAGGTGGCTACTAACAAAAATGAGCTATGTGAAAGCTCCCCACAACATAGCATTTTATTGACATACACACTAGTTCTCTGTTAAAAAAAAAGTAGTTTGTTACTGGAAAAGCTACACTATTTTAAACACAGCTGACCTACTGTTATGCTACTGAAAAATGTAGATAAGTAAGCATACTAGTGTGGCTTTTTCGGTGAGTGATTCCTCAACGCTTTTGATTTTGCTAACTGCACACAAAAAACAACACATTTTTAGATTAATATTTTGCTAGCTTCTGGTTCGCATGGCTGCTGTGAACAAAATCAGTCTCTGAAGTGTTATTGTGTCATTCTATGATGTGACTGAATAACAAAATGATTCTGTTGAATACAAAACATTCATTCCATGTTTGGCTACGAGGCAAAACTTGCTGTGAACATGGTGCAGAACAAGATTCTTCAACTTTGTAATACATTATACCTCAAAAGATTTTAGCAATGCAACTTTCTCATGCATATTTACCCAAAGAGAGTCTAGAAATGCAACTTTTTTCATGCATAATAGCTCAAGAGGGACACTAGTCAGTGTTTTTTGGAATACTGTACAGATGCACACCACCCACCGAGTACAAGACATAAAAAGAATCGCCCCCTCATAGAAAATCATCTGTTACATCACCACTACGTCTTATTTATGATTTGTCTCATCGTCAGTAAGAAATTATTTATCTTGAACTGGAGCCCTTTATGCTTCCGTGATCGGGAGGAAAAGAGGGTTACGTTACTCACATTGAGGATTCGATGAGAGCATCCCACGACAGTTGGAGTTTGACAACCATAGAGATGGTGTATGAATTATACAGGCATCAGAACATCCAAAGTGGGGACTGTCCCATGCCTGCAAGTTGTAAATGTGCTTTCATCGCCAAAAAAGAAAAAAACCTTGAAATAAGTAAAAACCTGGAAAACTCCGGATGTGAATGATCTGACAGTAAGCTGTTAAATGTGAACAGCAGAGTTAGCATGAGCATATTATTAATAATGCAACTGTACCTACAGATAAAAATAAACATGCACACATATGTTGAATCTATGGTTTAATGGTTAGTACATGTGCTGACACATTGAGGAATTCAAGTTTGAATCTCGCACATCGCACATTACAAAAGGTTTCCATTTCAAATAAATTTTCTTTTTATTCATCAAAGAATCCTGAAAAGGTAGGTTTCCATAAAAATATGCAGCACAACTGTCATCATTGATAATAATCAGAAATGTTTTTGAGCAGCAAATCAGCATATTAGAATGAATCTGAAGGATCAGGAATAAATTACATTTTAAAATATATTAAAATATTTATATATATAGTGGACATTATAGTTGATCTCTGTAACACATTAGAAATTTAGCATTAAATCACTTGCTCAGCAATGGATCCTCTGCAGTGAATGGGTGCCGTCAGAATGAGAGTCCAAACAAACAGCTAATAAAAACATCACAGTAATCCACACAACTTCAGTCCATCAATTAATATCTTGTGAAGTGAAAAGCTGTTTTATTGATGGACAGTGTTGGGCATGTTACTTTAAAAAAGTAATTGGTTATAGTTACTAGTTACTTCTCACAAATAGTAACTGAGTTAGTAACAGAGTTACATCATTATATATGAGTGTTGTCATGTTGACTTAACTTAGTACTGGTGGTGGTGCTTAAAAGATATTGTTTGTCATTTACCGTTTCTATAAAAAAAGGAAAAAAATTAAAAATAATACTGAAAAGATAACAAAACTACTATGCATTCTACTACTAATAACAATATAAAACACACTAAAGATTAATGAGCTGCTGGGTTCATGAATATTGATCACGTTGTCTGTGTTCGCTTGAACTGATTTGCTGAAATCAAAACAGGGACAATAATAGGTGAGTGATTTAATGCTAAGTTTCTCCAAATCTGTTCCAGTGAAGAAACTGCATGGCAATTAGGTTTAAGTTGCCGGTAGGCCAGAGGCAGAGAAAGTGAGAGAGGAAAAGGAACAGCTGTCCAGCTTTAGTCTCTCTCTCTCCGTACACTGAGCATCAACGTCTATCTGTCTGTCTGTCTGTCAGTCAGTCAGAGGAGTGCATTTCCAATAATAACAGAGCCGACATGCAGACAACATACTCATAAACATCTGTTGTGTTCTTCCTCTGTCCTCTGTCACAATACACCCCACCATTAGATCCAAACCCGCGCTTTCCGGTGGGTAAAAACAGGTAAAAATATGCACACTTCAAGTCTAATCCGAGAGCTAAAGCCCGGTTGTGCGCGAGTAATAACTTTTCCGGGGCAGCATAGAAAGCACTTTTGTTGACCGCATTCAGCTTCTTTTATTATATATTTAGTTGCATGTCAAGCCATTGCCAGCCCGTCGTTACAGCCTGACAGCGGCAGCATTTGGAGCGTAACAAGTCAAATTTAAATAGATGTGGGGAGGGACGTAAAAAGCAGGGCAATTTCCATGTCTGCACAGATGTAATCGAATGGTGTCAGCGGCATAAACAAATGTGTTACGGAGGCGTTTTTTTTTTTTAGATATGATAAAGTGTGTGTGTTCACGGACCCGCGCACGCTTGTCACTCAGCGTTTTCAAATGAGATAGCAAGGCCATTTTGCGATTATGGAGAACATTTGGCCACATGCGACTCATGGATGTTTGGTTTGTCTGCGCCCGCGTGCCTGAAGTATACAGCTTTAGCATTGAAAATAAAACACAGCGTTCCTGAAGGATTACTGCTGAGTACAGTTTGATAAGCGACACTGTTTTCTATAGAAAAACTGCTTTTATTAAAGGGATACTCCACCCCAAAATGAAAATTTTGTCATTAATCACTTACCCCCATGTCGTTCCAAACCCGTAAAAGCTTCGTTTGTCTTCGGAACACAATTTAAGATATTTTGGATGAAAACCGGGAGGCTTGTGACTGTCCCATTGACTGCCAAGTAAATTACACTGTTAAGGCACAGAAAAGTTAAAAAAACATCATCAAAATAGTCCATCTGCCATCAGTGGTTCAATCTGAATTTTATGAAGCGACGAGAATACTTTTTGTATGCAAAGAAAATAAAAATAATGACATTTATTCAACAAATCGTCTCCTTTCTGTCTCTCTGTGTCAGCATAGCGTGATTTTGGAGAGCATCCGATGGACGCAAAGTGCGTACGCTATTCTCTGTCATCAGTAACGCATGGATACGTATTGTACGTTTATTTACGCTTTGATCTGAATGGAAACCGCGTATCCATGCGTTACTGATGACAGAGAATAGCGTACGCACTTTGTGTCCATCGGATGCTCTCCAAAATGGCGCTACACTGACACAGAGAGGAGAGGAATTGTTGAATAAATGGCATTATTTTTATTTTATTTGCGTACAAAAAGTATTCTCGTCGCTTCATAAAATTCAGATTGAACCACTGATGGTAGATGGAGTGTTCCGACAATGTGTTTCATACTTTTCTGGTCCTTGACAGTGTAATTTACTTGGCAGTCAATGGGACAGTCACAAGTCTCCCGGTTAAATTGTGTTCCGACAACGAACGAAGCTTTTACGAGTTTTGGAGCAACATGGGGGTAAGTGATTAATGACAAAATTTTCATTTTGGGGTGGAGTATCCCTTTAATTAATCCAAGATGGTATGGCTAGGATTAGATCAACTATAATGTCCATTATAACCCAGTATCCTCTCCAGATCTGATGCTTTATGGGTAATGCTGAAACATGCCGAAATTCCCTGCAGCTTTAAACCATGAATGGTGGTTCTTAAGTAGCGTGGCTTGACTAGATGTGCACTTTGTTAAACTATAACCTCAGGGTTGCTATATTAAGTGCTACTTGCTTTACTTGCTGTTCCACATGAATGTACAGCACTATGTTAAAGCATAATGGTGAGCAACTGGACTGATTTTGAGTGTCTGCCAGGGAACTTCATTGTGGCTATTTGTAGATTGAGGATTCACAAGTCAAGTATACTAGTAAACAAGTGCAATGCCATATAACAGGGCTTTTAGGTGATGCATACTAACGGATTTGTCAACAAAATGGTTACAAAAGTATAAAAAGGTGGTGTGAATTGGTGTGAGTGTCGACCACTTTATACAGGAATTTAATTGACTCTAATTTGCATAAATGCATGTGAAGAGAGAGAGAGGCAAGAATGTTTATTTTAGATACCTGAATTTCTGTATGTGATTACAAAGAATATAGTTTAATCTTCATCTAAGTCATGATGCTTGACAAACATGACCTGATTAAACAAATTACATGCAGTTGTACTTTTCAGAAACAGATTTGTGGGGAAGGTTGGTCCAAAATTGGTCAAAAGTCTTATAAGCAGCTACAGAAAATGCTTGGTAGAGAGTTTACAGCTTAAGGAGGATCTACAAGTTATTAAATTCACTTAACTTCACTTTATTCACCCTACAATGTGAAACATTACTCAATGTATTCAATAAAAAAATGTGAAAAAAAAAACAATTATTTGTGTGGTATTATTTTAGCCAGATTGTGTTTATCTATAATTGTGAGGCAAATGAAGAATAGACCACACTTTATTAGTACTAAATACAGAAATAAATATATTTTCAAGGGGTTCACAAACGTATTCTTGCCACTGTATATTTACATGTATGCATGTACATATAAAACAAGAGATTAATAAATAAGAATAAAATATTGGGTAACCAACAAATCAGTTAAGTAACTGATTCAGTAACTCAAAAAGACTGCATCCGAAATCGCATACTTTTCTACTATATAGTAGCCAAGGTGAAAAACAGTATGTGAAAAGAATAGTACTGTATGTCAAAATTCATAGTATTCATAAAAGTCAAAAAGTACCTGGAAAAACTACTTTACAATCCCATGAGGCCATGTTAGAATTGCAGTAAAGCAACACAACAAACAATGACAACATGATGAATTTAGTACGTCCAGATTACATTCATACTGTATAAAACACACTTTAACAGTCGTGAAGAAATTACTTCTACTCAGAAAGTATGTGATTTCAGACACAGACAGTCAATTGTTTAGCTCCTGAATTAATCTGTTTTTTTTTTTGTTTGTATTTTTTTTTACGAATCTTTTGAATGATTCATTGACTCAAAAGTCACTTAAAATCCTCACCACTAATTCTGTTGGACTGTACTGTACATCTTGGGATGCTGCTATATGAATTAGACTTAATTAGACTTTTTATTTATTTATTTATTTTTTTTTTTTTTTAATTCAAGAAACTGCTGTATTTCCAGAAAAAAAAAAAAAAAAAACTCTTACCTGTTCACTAAACTTCTTTAACTTAAGGTCTCTGCATAGGGTTGCACAGCTACCTGGCATTAATCAAGTAATGCACATCAGGGGAATAATTTATTTTTGAAACAAATCCAGGACAAGCAGCATCCAGCAATGATTCCTGCATAATTGCTCCCTATGTGAGAGCAGCAAGTGCTCAGTAAAGAGAATTTACAGTTTATATAATCAAATGTGATGTTGCTATCAGCAAACTGCAGTTGACAAATAGCGAGTGAATTTTACAATATCAAGCAAGCGCTGTGCCGATAGCATACGTCAAAGATGCAAAGCCCAGATTGCATGCATATCAGTTTTATAAATCGATACAAACACCTAAACACTTGAAATAAATTGTATTTTTGCAGTTTACTCAATTTACTTAATTCAAATGAGCTAATGCAAAACATTTTTTTTTTTTCTGCGATGTGTAATCAATTTAAATTTGTAAAACAGAAGTTTACTTAGACTAATCAGTTTGTGCTTGGACTACATCTCCACCTGAACAGGGCACTTTCAATTCCCAGCATGCTTTGCATGGGACTGGATAGGGAGAAAGAGTAATGCTGAATTCAGAACAGCATGCTTACATTTTCTGCCATATAAAGATATAATTAGTAGTGATATCCAAGCATGAATTAATCACTCTTTTTTAATGACACAGTTTATCCAGTTCACAAAACCAGTCTAAATGATTCAATCATAAATCTGATTAATTCTGATTCTCAAATTCAACTCTCAGCGGTTTATAAGATTAAAATGTAAATAAAGACTTTAATAAATAAATAAAAAAAATTGATATAATATAATATAGTAACATGATTATATTATATTATATTATATTATATTATATTATATTATATTATATTATATTATATTATTAATGGTTACAATAAGGTTCCATTTGTTAACTACATTATAGTTAACGAACTAAATTAAAAATGCTTCTATAACATTTATTAATCTTAATTCATGCTAATTTCAACATTTACTAATACATTATTAAAAGTTATTTTTTTATTTGCAAATATTATTTAAATTAAAATTCAAGTTCACAATATTACCTGTAAATAAAGACTTATAAAAACATTTAAAAATAGTTTTAAATAATCTAGCATAATACAAAGCATAATATAATATAATATAATATAATATAATAACTAATGGGACCTTATATATAATGTTGACAAACAAAACACTGATAACAATCAAATTAAGTTCAGGGAAAGAATTTTTTGAGCGACTCATAAATTATGCAAAAACAAACCAAGCAGATCGCGTTCAGGTACAGTAATTACTTTTAATTTTGTGCTGTTGCGCGAGAAACCATGTTCATACAAATGTTTCCTGCTGTTTTCCAGCCCTCATAAGAATTCAGGTCTGAAGTGGGGGGTCTGTCTCTGTGATTAAACCGTCGAGCTGCGAGCCAATCTGGCAGGCCGCAGCGCGAGACCGGTTTTGGGCTCGCGTTCAATAACGTACAAAACAGCTGACAAACATTCATGGTTGCGCTGTCACTGACACACATGACCAAATGTTACTGCGAGCGATGCTTCTGCTCGGGAAAAGAGCCTCTCACGGTGCAGGCTGACAGAGCTGAGAGGTAATCATCTGCCATGGAGTTTAAACACATCAGTGCATACATATTCATTACACCATCAAGCCCTGTCATGGAATACAATAGGAGCCAGGAACTGAACGAGAGAGAGAGAGAGAGAGAGAGAGAATTGAAGAGCTTGAGATGCAAACGACCTACCAGGAACTACTTTATTTAATTTAACAGCTTTATTTAATTTATTTTTCTTTTTTTAATTTGTTTACCGTATAATTACAGTTGATTTTATAGTATAGAGTATAAATATGTATTAAATTAATCAATTTGACTTCCATAGTGTGGCCTAATTTGGAGTGAAACTTATTCAATAAGATAGAATGAAGGCAGAAGAAACACAAGCTTGTTAAAGTAATAATTAAATAACTATTTGGCAATTGGTTAACTTCAGGGACGCACTGACATTAAATTCCATGCAATAACTGTTAAAATGATTGATATTAAATATCTATACTATTTGCACTGAAAACGAATGGGAAAGAATTGCATCTAAATGTTTGGTACTGTGCCCAAACAAAGTCTTACTGAAAGCTATTTTTTTTTTTTTTTTTTTTTTTTTTGAGATATCAACCTCAAATTTGGAACACTTGGAACTTGTTTAGATTTGTGACTTTGATTTTATCTTTGGAAAACACATATATTTCATATAAAATATAAAAATGGCATTTTTTTGTGCATTTTTCATTACAATAAACTTAAAGTGATGTAAGTGTCTAGAATAGCGCTATATAAATGTAACGAATTATTATTAAACTATAACTTAAACTAAATTTAAACTATCACTTCAGCAATAACCTTCAAATTGCCTTCTTTAAAAAGAGGCCATTCAAGATTTAAGAGTTTTAGATGGAAAATGCATTTTCAAGTTTTTCCTCAAAAAGTGGTTAACAGGTAATGAATGAATTATAACAATAGCATAAATATAATTTTGTATAGAATCAGCCCAAAATGAATAATAACAACAACAACAACAACAACAATTATATATATATATATATATATATATATATATATATATATATATATATATATATATATATATTCTTTATATATTCTTATATATAAAGAATATATATTCTTTATATATATTCTTTCTTTATATATATATTCTTTTTTAAATGTCTTTTTTGATCGCCATGCAAGGATGCAAACAATACCAGAGGGATAAACAAATAAGCCATAATATTGGCTGATTATGATTATGGTATCAATATATTGTACATTAACATCATCCAGTAATCCATGCGATATTGGTGGAAAAGGAAATTTTATTGCATTTTAATGAAAATAATTGCATAATTTAAAGAAAATAACTGAAAGTAACTTTTCAAACAAAATCAATCAAACACTAAGACCACAAAAGTGCATAAAAACGGTTAAGAAGGTCAATTTCATGCACTGCTATAGCATTCCAGTTAACTTACATCAAACATGCAAAACTGCCATCAGCATGACTGCAAAGCATTTCATCGCATCTATCATACAAGAACCGAACAGATGTATGAAGCAGGGCTTGAAAACGAAAAAAAAAAAAAGTCAATCGGTTCACTCCGAGCAGAATCGATATTTTAACGTTTCTGTTTCTGCGTTCCTCTGTATTATTACCGTTCCGAAACCGGTTCGAGTAGAAAAAATAACGGTTAATAATAATAATAATAATAATAATAATAATAATAATAATAAAGTACAATGTTTTCTTTACACAAAAAGAAAAATAAAGCCAATACAGCATCATCTTTTCTAGATTTGCCTAAAGGTAGGCTACTAAACAAAAGAAGAAGAAAAAAAAAACTATTAATGCTTTAAAGACATTAAAGTATTTTTAAAGATATTTAGAAATGTTTGGTGCACTGTTAAAAAAAAAAAAAAAAAAAACGCTACTTGTATAAAATTGCATTTTGAGGAGAAAAAAAAAATAGGCTAAATTGCATTTTATTAGGCTATTAGCCTACATTCAGAAATGATGAAGGCTAAAATGCCAGAAAATCAAAAATGTTTACAAACGTTTTTTTTAATCTGTCAATGATTTAAGTGAAATATATTTAGTGTATAGGCATACATATTCCTTTTTATGTAAGCCTATAGTTTTATTCCGTTCACAGAAGCGCTGCAGGTGCGTAAGATCTGTTGAATCCATCAGTCCTCGGATAAACGGTGCATTGCGACTTACCTATGACGAGCTCGCAGCTGAGCGCGCGGGTATTTCACTGGCTGGATGCTCAGCGTCACATCTGCATAGTCTAGCTATTTGAATTCCTGACTGGTTGACAGCAAATGGAACGATAAAATAACGTTATTAACCGGTTAATGGCCATTTCTAATTTTCGATTCTGTTCGGAACTATAAAATTTGATTTCGTTTCTGGTTCTGTTTCAGTCAAAATTTCGTTCGTTTCCGGTTTTCGTTTTCGTTCCTTGAACCGGTTCAGAGCCCTGGGAAGTACTTATCAAACAACCCTACAAATCAACCACATTTTGAACATCACTGTCATTGCTGACCAGTCAGAACTGACTGTGAAGTATGTACACACCTGCCTTGAAGACACTGTCTCTCTCTTTTTCAGTCAGAGACACTTGAAGTCACATTTTCAAGAACGCATCACATACTCCAAAGGTGCGGTGATAGGCAAAGATCACAAAACAGTTTACTGTCTCAACCCTGCAGGATTTGCCCATTCAAGACCTGCTGAAACATTTAATGAGACACATCCTGTGATTTTTCCCCTCTTAGTGAAGGCTGAGGAGATGACAGGCCTCACTTTTCCTTTGCCATTTTTAGCGTCTGTCTCTTTCAATTACCCCGAACTCAACCGGAGACAAGAGTCAACACCAGAATGAAATGTGACAGTGTGACAACATTGAAACTAGGCTCTTTTCCCTTACTTTTTTCCTCACTTTATCCATCGCTTCCTCCTTCCCAGGGCGTTCCGTTCCCTTGTGTTTTTTTATACTCGAGATGAAACGGCAAAACGGGGATTGAAACCTGTAATCAAACACAGATGTGGTGTTCTACATACAGATGAATGCCACCATGAGCGACACATCACTGAGGTAATTCCAGCAAACAGGCAATTTGAGCGCCCGCAACAGCAACTTAACAGTGTGAGTCCACATTCATCTCTGAAGAGACACTCAGGCGAACCAAGTTTATAGGCTCTAATTATCCCTCGATAACGGCGGAGAACTGTGAAAACACGTTAACTTGATTTTAGCTCTTGATGCGTGTCGGAGCGCTGGCGAACCTGACTTGGAGGAGGGAATGAAAGTCCTATCTTGTTACCCTGCGACGCGTTACCCGGCCTGTTTATAAGAGGAAGAAGTCCTCTGATCATGACACTCTGTTAGATTCCTCGACTCCTGCTGGTCTCCGTATGGCGAGGAAAGAAAGAAGAAAGGCCGAGGCCTGCTGATACGAGCACACTCCCGAACCAGAAGTCTGCTATCGGCGAGCCGTCCAACTGTGCGAAGCATGGTGAAGTGTGTATCCTTGTCTACTGCTGTAAAAGCAGCGTTGTTGTAACATTTTCCACCATGCGTGCTCTTAAATAATTGACCAGCACTTTGATTCTCGTTCTCTTCGGTAAAAAAAAGGCTTGTTTCTTTGATAAGGGAATCATCTGATGTCAATCCCAGTGCCTGTGTCAGATCTAGGCTCTTTGGTAGTCTCTTTTATGTCCCAGAATGTTATTATTACGGACCACGCAAATTAGGCTACATTGTGTGGGAATTCGCTGAGAATGACTTGCACTAGACATTTGTGTTCTTTATTTGGTTGCATTGTTTTTGTATCCTATTCAATGCAAGGAATTATGCAAATCCCTTAATGGCGCTTACCCCAAAAAATACATTTTAAAAAATAAACCCATGAAATTTAAATGGCAGCTGTGGTTGCCAGAACTTTACTGTAAAAATATGGCAGCATGTAAATGCCATTAACTGATACAATGTTAATATTGCATCTGTTTTGGACCTGTATAATATACAGATAATCACCGTAATAATACAGGCAGTAGTAGACACATGGTAACACGTGACACTAATTCAATAAATGAGGTACAGTAACATAAAGCCAAACGTACAAAAGTAATTACAAAACAAACAAACCAAGAAATACGATTATTTAAAGAAAATACCATCAAATGTAAAATGTCACACAGGAAATTGTGGGATTGTTAGTTTGCATCACTTTTTACTGTAAAGTATAAGTTGAATGTTTGTTTTCACTTCCAAAATCTGTAAATTTAACAGTATTTTACTGTAAAGATACATAAAAGGTTCTGTTCGATTATTACAGATTTTTCAACCTGATCTTACAGGAAAACACATTTTTTCGCAGTGGCGATTTTTGTATGAATTTGTACATTGCGAAAAAGCACCAAAACGTATGACTTTTAGAAGAAGGAGAAAAAAAAAAAAAACACCCTTAAACATCACTGGGCTGTAAAAAAAAAAAAATGTATGGGTAAATTGTTCAAAAACGTACAAATGAGATTATATGAAATTATATGAAATTAGCCACTACTTTGCCAAAACATTATGAATTCCCATGAGACTGTGTTGGTTTTTTACTATATAGTATGGCAACGTTCCATTAACCAATTATTGGTCATCATCTGATGAATAACTGCTGCCATGATCATTAGAAAACATATACTAATATTTCTAGTCAATAAAATTAAGCCTGGCTTCTGTCAAAGCTAATTGGGCAAATAGGGGTGACGTGTGCCAATCTATATTAAGCCCAATTTACAAACAACAGTGACTCATTTAAATATGCATGTTGTAATATTTAATATGCAAATGACAGCTGATTAGTGCTTTTTTCTTTGCACCAAAATACATAGGGATGCACTAACATTACAATTTTGACCAATATATAAGCCAATAATTATCAGTCACGTTGTGACCGATCACAGAATAAGTAAAATTCTAAATGTGTAATCTCCAGTATCAAAAATAAATATTTATTTATAAATTTGCTAAAGATTACATAGAACATCGTTATTAAATTATTAGTGTTTTTCAAGATTAACTTTAAGCATGTGTTATACGATGTCAGATGTATTCTAAATGGAAAATAAGCATGCATCAAATATTGTCTAACAACCGTAACTGTAAAAATATCCATTATAGTATCATAATGCATTCCTAGAAATACCGCTTACAGAAGTGGCATTTTAGCTAAACATTGTTTTTGTGACATAATACACAGTGCATTACAGTACAGGTGCATCTCAATGAATTAGAATGTCGTGGAAAAGTTCATTTATTTCAGTAATTCAACTCAAATTGTGAAACTCGTGTATTAAATAAATTCAGTGCACACAGACTGAAGTAGTTTAAGTCTTTGGTTCTTTTAATTGTGATGATTTTGGCTCACATTTAACAAAAACCCACCAATTCACTATCTCAACAAATTAGAATATGGTGAAATGCCAATCAGCTAATCAACTCAAAACACCTGCAAAAGTTTCCTGAGCCTTCAAAATGGTCTCTCAGTTTGGTTCACTAGGCTACACAATCATGGGGAAGACTGCTGATCTGACAGTTGTCCAGAAGACAATCATTGACACCTTTCACTAGGAGGATAAGCCACAAACATTCAATGCCAAAGAAGCTGGCTGTTCACAGAGTGCTGTATCCAAGCATGTTAACAGAAAGTTGAGTGGAAGGAAAAAGTGTGGAAGAAAAAGATGCACAACCAACCGAGAGAACCGCAGCCTTATGAGGATTGTCAAGCAAAATCGATTCAAGAATTTGGGTGAACTTCACAAGGAATGGACTGAGGCTGGGGTCAAGACATCAAGAGCCACCACACACAGACGTGTCAAGGAATTTGGCTACAGTTGTCGTATTCCTCTTGTTAAGCCACTCCTGAACCACAGACAACGTCAGATGCGTCTTACCTGGGCTAAGGAGAAGAAGAACTGGACTGTTGCCCAGTGGTCCAAAGTCCTCTTTTCAGATGAGAGCAAGTTTTGTATTTCATTTGGAAACCAAGGTCCTAGAGTCTGGAGGAAGGGTAGAGAAGCTCATAGCCCAAGTTGCTTGAAGTCTAGTGTTAAGTTTCCACAGTCTGTGATGATTTGGGGTGCAATGTCATCTGCTGGTGTTGGTTCATTGTGTTTTTTGAAAACCAAAGTCACTGCACCCGTTTACCAAGAAATTTTGGAGCACTTCATGCTTCCTTCTTGCTGACCAGCTTTTTAAAAATGCTGATTTCATTTTCCAGCAGGATTTGGCACCTGCCCACACTGCCAAAAGCACCAAAAGTTGGTTAAATGACCATGGTGTTGGTGTGCTTGACTGGCCAGCAAACTCACCAGACCTGAACCCCATAGAGAATCTATGGGGTATTGTCAAGAGGAAAATGAGAAACAAGAGACCAAAAAATGCAGATGAGCTGAAGGCCACTGTCAAAGAAACCTGGGCTTCCATACCACCTCAGCAGTGCCACAAACTGATCACCTCCATGCCACGCCGAATTGAGGCAGTAATTAAAGCAAAAGGAGCCCCTACCAAGTATTGAGTACATATACAGTAAATGAACATACTTTCCAGAAGGCCAACAATTCACTAAAAATGTTTTTTTTATTGGTCTTATGAAGTATTCTAATTTGTTGAGATAGTGAATTGGTGGGTTTTTGTTAAATGTGAGCCAAAATCATCACAGTTAAAATAACCAAAGACTTAAACTACTTCAGTCTGTGTGCACTGAATTTATTTAATACACGAGTTTCACAATTTGAGTTGAATTACTGAAATAAACTTTTCCACGACATTCTAATTTATTGAGATGCACCTGTACATGCAATGCAAGTATATCAACTGCTAAACACCTGACATATGCCTGCCATACCGTTTCCATTTGCGAGCCTGAAAAGCTCATCCTATAGGGTTTAGATATGAGCGGATTTAAAACAATTTTAAACCTGCAATACTGAGGAAAAATTAAGCTGGGTAATAAATGTATGATTTTTTAATCCTCGTCTGCAGAGTAAATTGAATCCCAGACTGAGAGTTCCAGCAGAGGAGAAGTCGACACTAAGTGGTAATAGATTTTCTTTGAAGGATGCAGTACAGCAGGGGCAGCGGCTGCTCTCTTTAATGATTCCATATCTCGACAAAAACAACTCCTCTCCTTCTTTGAAGAAACAACCAGCGGTGACCTGCTAAATTGTATGGAACATGAATAAGCCTTTTGTTAATGCTGAGGCTGAAAATCTTTGATAATCATTCAATTATTGGCGAAGCAGTGTCATAAATATTCAGGATTTAGTCTGAACTGTCACAACGGCAAATAAGGTAATTGCAGATGCATATTCTAGTATGCACTCCTTACCAAGTATGCAGTGTATTTGCTAATTTGCTTAACAGATTAAATGACCTAATCCAACAAACACTCTTGTGTCAGGATTTTGGTTGGTAGTGCATATATAATCCAGTTATAAAATCCATAGTGTGTGTGTATATACACACACACACACACACACACACACTATGGGTTATACAACTGGATTATATATGCACTAACAACTAAAATCCTGACACAAGAGTGTGTTTGTTGGTAAAAGTATATATACATACAGTGTATATATTCTGTATGTATATATACTTTTAATAATATTTCAGACATAAATGTCGAAATCACACCGTATTTATTCAGTTTAAATAATTTATATTCTTGTTATATTACATGATATGAATAATTCATTGTATAAATCAATAATTTGCAGTGAATTCACTGTAATTGTTTACTAAAACTGGCACTAAAACATCATTTCATTAACTGAAACAAAGTTAGAGTAAAATATAAATATTGGATGGAAAACCTGAACTTAAAAAATCTTTGAAAAGTCATCTTAGCAACTAACTGAAATAAATTAAGTTGAAATACTAAAATTACTGAAACAAAAACTGAAATAAATAAATTAAGGCTAAATAGTAATATTAAAAAAGAAAAAAGCTAATTCAAAATATTAACAAACAGTATAATAGTATAAAACAATACTGAAATAAAACTGAATTCCAATTCTGTGGTTGTGGTCAAATTGATTCAATTTCCAATTCATGAATGTAAGTTTTTTTATTATTATAGTGTAGCTAACTATGTTTTTGCTTGTAGCTGAAATACTTTGGAATTGTAGCTTCTCAAGTTACCCATCAGTATCCTTAAAAGCACAGGCGGGAATGTATATCATGTCTGTCTCCATGTGAACCGACTCAGAGAATCCACAGGAGTCCAGCCGGAGTTCTGCTGGAGAACAGAGGGAAACGGAGTTCAGGCCCTTGAAGTTGTAATGCAGGCCAGAGTGACAGTCCTTCAACCTCCATTAGTGGAGAGCAGAGAGAGAGAGAGAGAGAGAGACGAGTGGATTGAAGGATTGCTGGTGAGAGGGAGGTCTGGATGACCTGGGGGAGTTTCAACCATCTACACATTGACAAGAGAGAAGAGGACCACTTGTCCCTGGAGTCCCACGAGGTGAAAAAAGCCTGGACTGGTTTTCAGGCACACATCCTCTTCACATTCGCACATTAGCATGAAAACAAATATGACATATGCTCAGTTCATGCTATGGGGGGATTCAATAAGAATGAATTGCGTGCTTATAAGCATGCATAACTGCATGATGCGACTTCTAGGATAACATTTTGTGACTTCTTAGTGTAAAAAAAAAAAAACTTTGAGATTTTGTACTATCGTCTCGATCGTGGCTACATGCTCATGTGACATTGCTGTGCTAACAAGTAAAAAAAAAAAAAAAAAAATGATTTTAAGCCATTGAAACGCAATCTGCAACAAAAGAGAACGTCTCGGTTACGTATGTAACCCTCGTTCCCTGAAGGAGGGAACGGAGACGTCACGTCGGATGACCGACGAAATTGGGATCTCGCCAGAGAGACCAATCCACTTCGAGTGTAACTAAACGAGCCAATGGACATTGGCATGCGATTATTGCATCCAGCTGCCGCTGATCACAGCGTGAGCATAAGAGGCAGCTGATGCACCGCATCAATTATGTTTTCGCTGAGGAGCCGAGCCGGCGACCCGGCAGCTCAGCGGTGGTACAGCGACTGTGGCGACGGGACGTGACGTCTCCGTTCCCTCCTTCAGGGAACGAGGGTTACATACGTAACCGAGACGTTCCCCTTTCAGTCGGTCACTCCGAGTCACGTCGGATGACCGACGAAATTGGGATCCCTACCAAAGCGCCACAGGAGCTGCCCCTTCCAGTGCCCTGTGTAGGGCTCCTGACCCTTCCTATAAGGCAGACGATAGGACCGGGCTCTACACAGAGAAGGTCAACTACTGGTGTTCCTTGAGCAACCCAAACAGTAGGACTAGGATAACACTGGGAAGCGTGCCCTTCCACTTGGAAGAGGCACACTGCGGAGTCACCTCCTCCCAAAGGGGGTTTAAGTGACATTCAAGCATGTGAAGTAACCCAGAGGGCCCTTTTGCACATGGAAGTCTCTGAGATGGCTCAGGCTGCATCTTTAGAGATGGCAGAACGTGGTCCGCCAGGGGAAACACGGCTCTAATAAGAATACCGTGGAATACACATATGGGATCCCGACAGGGTCTCTCATATGGGCACTAGCCTCGCACCAGTTTTCAAGAATTCATTGGCTGAAGGCCTGGCGCCGGACGCTCCGCCGTGTCCGGACGCCGGAGTGCTGGAGGACTCAACAGGGTTTGCCTGGTTAAGGAACTCTCTGGAGAATTAGGCGTAAGGACGCCGCAAGCCGACTCTGAGCCGGCCCTCTCAGTGCCACTACCCGTTTGAGGTGAGAACACAGGAGGAAACCGGTTCGACACGTAGGCTATAAAACCTAGCGAACGTGTTGGGAGTCGCCCAACCCGCAGCTCTACAGATGTCTGCTAGCGAGGCACCACGAGCCAGCGCCCAGGACGATGCGACACCCCTAGTGGAGTGAGCACGCAACCTGAGCGGGCAGGGCACACCTTGTGCTTCGTAGGCCAAGGTGATGGCATCCACTATCCAGTGGGCCATCCTCTGCTTGGAGACAGCCTTCCCCTTCTGCTGTCCTCCGTAACAGACAAAGAGCTGTTCTGAGGTCCTGAAGCTCTGAGTTCTATCCACGTACTGACGCAGTGCGCGTACAGGACAGAGCAAAGCTAGGGCTGGGTCTGCCTCCTCCAGGGGCAGCGCTTGCAGGCTCACTACCTGGTCCCTGAAGGGCGTGGTAGGAACCTTGGGCACATAGCCGGGCCGGGGCCTCAGTGTTGCACTGGAGTCAGCCGGCCCAAACTCAAGGCACGATTCGTCGACCGAAAATGCCTGCAGGTCCCCCACCCTCTTGATTGAGGCCAATGCAGTCAGGAGTAGGGTTTTCATAGAAAGAAACTTCAACTCGACTGACTGCAATGGCTCAAA
The DNA here is from genome assembly GCA_039654775.1 of Spinibarbus caldwelli. Lineage (NCBI taxonomy): Eukaryota > Metazoa > Chordata > Actinopteri > Cypriniformes > Cyprinidae > Spinibarbus > Spinibarbus caldwelli. Next base: position 7,594,939 of record CM077265.1, read on the forward strand.
GGGGGCAGTTTGTAGGGCTCTTAGCACCAAAGCCAAATCCCAAGAGGGAAGGGAGGGAGGCCTCGGAGGATTTAACCTCCTGGCCCCCCTAAGAAACCTGACGACCAGATCGTGCTTCCCCACCGACCTCCCCTCTATGGGGTCGTGGTGGGCAGAAATAGCAGCAACATATACCTTAAGGGTGGAGGGGGACAGCCTACGCTCCAACCCTTGTTGCAAAAAGGAAAGCACGGCTCTGATCGAACATCTCCGGGGGTCCTCCTGGTAAGAGGAACACCATTCGACGAACAGGTTCCACTTCAGCGCATAGGCCCGTCTTGTGGACGGTGCTCGTGCTGAAGCGATAGTGAGCGCTACCTCCTGGGGCAGGTCACCTAGAACCTCCGCGTCCCGTCCAGGGACCACACATGAAGTTTCCACAAGTCTGGACGCGGGTGCCAGAGGGTGCCCCGTCTCTGAGAAAGCAGATCCTTCCTCAGAGGAATCGGCCAGGGAGGGGCTGTCGCGAGGAGCATGAGTTCCGGGAACCAGGTCCTGTTGGGCCAATATGGAGCCACTAACAGGACCTGCTCCTCGTCCTCCCTGATCTTGCACAATGTCTGTGCTAGCAGGCTCACTGGGGAAAACGCATACTTGCGCAAGCCCTGGGGCCAGCTGTGTGCCAGTGCATCCGTGCCGAGCGTTGCCTCGGACAGGGAGTAGAACCACTGGCAGTGGGTGGTTTCTGGAGATGCAAACAGGTCTACCTGAGCAACTCCGAACCGACTCCAAATCAGCTGGACCGCCTGGGGATGGAGTCTCCACTCCCCAGGAAGTGCCGCTCGAGACAGCTCGTCGGCCGCCTGATTGAACACTCCTGGGATGTGGATGGCACGAAGGGACCTCAGATGCTTCTGACTCCAGAGGAGGAGGTGGCGGGCGAGTTGCGACATGCGACGGGAGCGCAAACCGCCTTGCCGGTTGATATAGGCAACGGTCGCAGTGTTGTCCGTACGGACCAGAACGTCCCTGCCCCGAAGGCGCCCTCTGAGGCGGCACAGGGCAAGGCGTACTGCCAGCAACTCGAGGCAATTGATATGCCAACGCAGAAGGGGGCCCGTCCAACCCCTGATACTGCGTGCCCGTTGTACGTGGCACCCCAGCCGGTGGCCGAGGCATCCGTGAAAACCACAGCATGCCTGGATACCTGCTCCAGGGGCACTCCTGCCCGAAGGAACGAAGGATCTGACCACGGGCTGAAGGTCTTGCGGCAGGCCGGTGTAATCTGAACCCGGTGAGTACCGCGTTTCCACGCCCACCTCGGGATTCGATCATGGAGCCAGTGCTGAAGCGGTCTCATATGGAGCAGACCGAGCGGAACTATGGCCGCAGCTGCAGCCATATGCCCCAGGAGCCTCTGAAAGAGTTTCAGTGGGACCGCTGTCCTGCCTGATAAAGTCTTGAGGCAGTTCAGCACCGACTGAGCACGTTCCTGGGTGAGGCGTGCTGTCTGGTTGACCGAATCCAACTCCATGCCGAGAAAAGAGATCCTCTGCGTTGGCACGAGTTTGCTCTTTTCCCAATTGACCCGAAGGCCCAACTGGCTGAGGTGCCTGAGCACCAGGTCCCTGTGTGCGCACAACAGCTCTCGAGACTGTGCAAGTATGAGCCAGTCGTAGAGGTAGTTGAGAATGCGCACACCCCGTTGTCTCAGGGGAACAAGGGGCCGCCTCTGCGACTTTGGTGAAGACACGAGGCGAAAAGGGACAGCCGGAAGGGCAGGACCTTGTACTGATATGCCCGACCATCGAACGCGAATCGCAGGAATGGCCTGTCTCGCGGGAGAATCGAAACATGAAAGTACGCGTCCTTCAGGTCGATTGCTGCAAACCAATCTAGGGGACGGACGCATCCAAGAATGCGTTTCTGCGTCAACATCTTGAACGGCATCTTGTGAAGTGCACGGTTCAAAACTCGCAGATCCAAGATCGGTCGTAACCCACCGCTTTTCTTGGGCACAATGAAGTAAGGGCTGTAAAACCCCGACCTCATATCGGCTGGAGGGACCGGCTCTATTGCATCCTTCGCCAGTAGGACTGCAATCTCCGCGAGCAAGACAGGGGCATCGACGGCTTTGACTGAAGTGTACCGGATGCCCCTGAACTTGGGGGGGACGCCGGGCGAACTGAATCGCATAGCCGAGTCTGATGGTCCGCAGGAGCCACCGGGACGGGCTGGGGAGCGCTAACCAGGCTCCGAGAGACCGCACCAGCGGGGCCAACGGGCCCACCGACATGCCCGCGGTGGGGCAGCGAGGTGGAACACAGGGACCGGCCCCAGGGCCTGTGACGGCCTGGCCTGTGACGGCAGGGGGCGGGGTCTGGGTGTGTAGTGTAGCACTCACCTGATTTCTCCTCGCATGGGAGGAGACACAGGAACCCGGCTTGAGGCTTGTGACAGCCCTGCGTTTGACGACTTGAAGCGGGGACTGGAGTGCTACTGCCCTTACCTGGTTCCACGAATGGGCAGGAGGGGTGCTCTTGGGCAACCACCCGCTGCCTGCTGGCGAGAGAGGAGGAGGGAAGTGATCCTGTGATGCACGGATCACCACTCTCCTCCTCTTGAGACCCGGAGATTGAGGAGACCGCTCTTTACTGATGTTTTGGGTACCGCTGGCTGCTGGGCCAGCGGCGGAACAAAATGAACAAAAGATACTCCACCCGGCCCTCCTCCGGGGGAGGGAGTGGTGCAGTCACCATCTCCCGATGAGCGGTCTCCTCCATCTCTGGGTCGCCCGTCTCAGGGCCTCTTGCACTTGCGCTTGCCGCCAGGTTTGGCGGGGGCCTGGACGGGCTGGGCGTCCTGCCTGCGACCGGCTCCACGACGCTGCCTGGTGAAGGCTGCTGCGGCTGCGCGGGAGCGGGGACGGCCGCAGGGGGCGCCCACGGCGACGAGCAGGCTGAGTGGCTGCAGCCGGGGTGGAAGCAGCAGGTTTCCTCCGGCGCATGATGTGTTTGCCTCAGTCTGCTTCTGGGCTGCCGAGAACTGCTGGGCAAAGCTCTCGACAGCGTCGCCGAAAGGGCCGGTCTGTGACACGGGAGTACCTTCTCCTGCCCCGTCATGTCAGCGAGACACAGCCAGAGATGGCGCTCCTGGACATCGCACAACCCAGAGACTGTGCGGTCACCTTCGTCACTCGTAGCGCGAGGTCCGTCGCAGCACGCAGCTCATGTAGAACCGCCAGGTCGTGACCACCCTCGTGCAGGTCTTTCAGTGCTTTGGCCTGGTGGACCTGCAGCAACGCCATAGCGTGGAGGGCGGAAGCCGCCTCCCCACAGGCTCTACAAGCACTGCCAGTTAGACCTGACGAATACTTAGAGGCCCGTGAGGGGAGACACGGATCACCCCGCAGGGTGGAAGCGGCTGTTGGACACAGTTGCATGGCCACAGACCGTTCCACCGAGGGGATGCCCGCATACCCCAAAGCGGCTCCACCAACGAGGGTGGTGAGAGCGGAAGAACTACAAGATGTGTTTCGGGCAGTGAAAGGTGCCCTCCACAATCTTGTCAGCTCCTCATGCACTTCCGGAAAGAATGGCACCGGAGGGGGGCGCTGAGAACCAGCGCCACCCCCACCGAGGAACCACTCGCCCAGCCTCGAAGGATCGGGACACGGTGGCTTTTTAGGATTCCACACGAGCCCGACATTCTCGGCGGCCCGGGAAAGCATAGCCGTCATCTCTGGGTCTGGCACGGACAACGCTACCACACCCGAAGGGGGCAACGCAGCCGGGTCGTCATCCCCGGAGAGAGAGGGCCCGCCCTCCGATGCGGTGATCGACATCTGGTCGTCAGAGGGGGCACCGAAGGAAACGCGTGGCCAGCGCGCTCCTTCGGCAGCTCCACCGGCTGCGGAGTGCTTGAGGGGTGAGGAGCTCCACTTGGGGAAGCCCTCGCCGTAATCCTCAAATCACCTCTAACTCCACCGGATCCAGTGTGCACGCCGGATCACGGCAGGCAGAGGGACTCTGCCATGTTTGACATAGCAGAGTCGCACTCCGAGATGGTCATGTCCCCGCAAGAAGAACATGAACCATCCACGAAAGCCACCTCAGCGTGCTGAATGCCCAGACACGTGAGGAAGCGATCGTGACCGTCCTGAGGCGCCAGGAAACGACCACACCCAGAAACGCACGGGTGAAAAGACATCTTTAAAAAGACGCGATCACCCGTGTTGCTCTTTTAGAGAAATTGCTCTTTCAGAGAAATGCTCTTTTAGTGCTGAAGCACGCAGGGGAGCTGGCCACCGCACACTCCTAGTGTGGCTGTCAGCAGGAAGACGATCTTTCTCTCCCGGACACCGTGACCACCGCTGCCGCGCCGTAACGCCCGCACTCGCTCGCAGAACACTCTCTTGGAAGGGATAGCAGTAGCTTTAACCACTACCGCTCGGCTCCGAAGCGAAAGGATAATTGATGCGGTGCATCAGCTGCCTCTTATGCTCACGCTGTGATCAGCGGCAGCTGGATGCAATAATCGCATGCCAATGTCCATTGGCTCGTTTAGTTACACTCGAAGTGGATTGGTCTCTCTGGCGAGATCCCAATTTCGTCGGTCATCCGACGTGACTCGGAGTGACCGACTGAAAGGGGAACTCATTTTGCTCTATGCGCGCGCTGTCTGAGAGACTGTTTCTAAGCGCATGCACATGAAGATGGAGCTCACGGGAATATTGAACTTGAGTTATTTTTGCCACGTGTAACAGTATATTGGATCTGGGTAGCTCTTAAAGTGACAGCAGTCTAATATTCTTGCTGGCTGTCATTCATGTTAATCAAACAATAAAAGAGAGAAAATCTTTCACTGCTCTGGACTAAATAACTTTTGTAACTTAGAAGAAGAAATATATATTTAATTTACAAAGTGAAGAATATGGAGTGTCTTGATTATTTTATACAATGTACGTGGCATTTCTTATTTATTTGTTCTACTGTAGTTTTTTGTTCTATTGTTTGGACATTGTTTTAACATTCTTATTCTTATTTAATTGCTGACTGTTTACTTGTCTTCAGTGAGCGTTTTTTTATTTTTTTTTATTAGGATATTATTAGGGTTTTTTTTTGTGATATTGACACTGGTGAAAAGAATTATGAAATTTCTATGGTATTAAAAAAAAAAAAAAAAAAGATATCATAAAGACCTTATTTTAAGCAAAAGTAACTATATTGTGATATATATCGTTACCATTAAATAAAATCACTCATATCGCGATATAAGATTTTGGTCATATCACCCACCCCTATTCTGATGGCACCCATTCACTGGTGAGCAAGTGATGTAACGCAAAATTTCTCCAAATCTGCTCAGATGAAGAAACAAAAGCATCAATATTTTAGATTTCAGTCATTTTTCTTATTTTTTGGGTGAACTATTCCTTCAAAACCAAAGAAAAATATTAGCTCTATTCCTGTTTGTTTGTATCATAAAGCAAAGCAGCAGTTGAAAAAGATCAAGGAGTAGTTTCTGATTTGCACATTAAGGCTGTGATTACTTAGCACCATGCTAAGTGACATGAGTTTGTGATTAGTGGAGATTCTTAGCGCATTGGGATGTATATTTAGCATGAGGGTTTTTGCGTTTCTCACATTATCACCATGCACTTTTGGCCTTTTTTCTTCTTCTCCGCTTCATTTATACTGCCAGTCATAATGTATTCCACATTTGATTTATAGCTGCTCTTCATGTTTGTGCTGGAGCCATAATTCAGGGGTGGGAAACAGGGTCTCTTGGGCCTGGATCAAAGCCGGCGCCGTTCTCACATGGGTCCAGGTGTTTGAGAGTCACGGCAGGAAAGCAATAGAGCTGAGAAGCCCAACACTCACACAATAAGATGAATGAATGACAGAAAGCTATGATCAGAATGGAGTACTAGCTTACTACTAACTATCCATTCTTAAAATAATATATATTATAATATATATTGTTGTGAGTTTGACATGTTTATGTAGGAAATATAATAAAAATAATGATTGATATAAATACATTAAAATATATCCATTATTATTATTATTATTATTATTATTATTATTATTATTATTATTATTATTATTATTAATTAAACAATTAATTGAAGTAATAATAATATATAACATATAGATATATTGTTGTGAGTTTGACATGAAATATTTAAATTGTTTATATATTAACTTATTTAAATATATCTTCTATTATCATTATTATTAGTAGTAGTAGTAATAGTAGTAGTAGTAGAGTATTAATATTATTATAATTATATTATATTAGTATTAATATAACTATATGGTTGTTATTTTGACATGTTTATGCATGAAATATACTAAAAATTACATAAATTTATATATATATATATATATATATATATATGAATTCAATTATTATTATTATTATTATTATTATTATTATTATTACTATTAGTATTAGTATTATTATATAATTAAAGAATTTAATTAATTGAAGTAATATGTTATTTATAATGTTATGAGACATGTTTATGTATGAAATATTTTAATTGCATATGTATTAATTTATTTAAATATATCCATTATTATTATTATTATTATTATTATTATTATTATTTGATTCAACTATATAATTAATTGAAGTAATTGTAATAATATAAATTAGGGAGAAAGAGAGAGAGAGAGAGAGAGAGAGAGAGTTGTCAATTTGACATGTTTATGTATGCAATACACCACAAAAATATATAGATTATATTTAATTGCATGTATAAACTACATCATATTATATATATATATATATATATATATATATATATATATATATATATATATATATATATATATACACACACACACATATATATTATAGTTATAGTTAGTACTTATAGTTAGAAACTGTACTTCTGTACACTACTGGTTGGCCTATAATGCAATCACCGCAGACTGATTTCTTTTAGCAATGCACTTAATCCCAGGTTGCTTCAGGGGATTGTCACTGTAATAACTGTATTAGGTCTCTTTGGATAAAATTATCTGCTAAATGACTTCTTACTTCTATGTCCTGTAGGAAAGCAGTATAAGATCCAAGACAGGATACCACAGGGATTATGGCATGTGAGGTGAGTTTCAAAGTAAAGCCACTTAAATGTATATGATAGAGAGAGAAGGAGACATCACACATCCAGGCCATGCAGGGCACTAAGTGAAGCATGACACCTTTGCTAGCATCGGCGATTTTGCGTCTAAAACTTGCATTGTTGCACAGCGGGCACCCAGCATGTTTGTGGCCTTGAGAGGAACTGACAACATGACGTCAATTGGTTAAAAGTAACTGGGAAAATAGTTCAGGACAGTGAAGTTAGTTCTGCACAAATGTGGCAAACATAATGTTTGAGAGCAAGAGTGCTGTGGATTGTGAAGAGATTTTTTGATAAATAGAAATATTTTTTTTCAGAAATAGAGATCTTTTATAACATTATGAATGTCTTTGTTACTTTTGATAAATTTAATGCATCCTTGCTGAATAAAAGCATTAATTTCTTTCATTAGATCTTACAGACATCAAACTTTTGAAAAGTAGTGGAAATTAATTAAAAATGACTTCATTAATTGACATAATTAATTTCAGCATATTGTTGGTACAAATCTACATTTTTGCATTTTATTTCATGCAGCACAATAAATGTGTGTATGTGTAAGAAAGTTACTGTATTTGTAAATTAATGTTATATTTAAAGTAAATTTAGGAATTTACAATTATGCATATTGTTAAAAATCTTTATCAGAAGTTGGGTTAAGAAATTATTTTTTGCATTCCCTGAATTAAACTGATGCTGCTGGAATGTAAATTGAATTTGAATTCATTGGCATTCTCAGTTAAGTTCTGAATGTGACTCTTATGCATAATAATAATAATAATAATAAAATGAATGCGCCTTGACCCCAAAGCATCTCTCCTGCCCTCGACCGCCATCATTATGGTCTCACAATGGACTGCTGAAAAAGCTTGTCTCCAAAAGCCAAAACAACATGGCCTCGAATCCCACAGGAAAACAGGGCAAGTGTCTTCCTGAACCCAGTGAACACTAACTGAAAAGGTCTTTTCACTTCAGGGAGTTCCTTCAACCAAAGACCTTCATACTGAGTGTGCTGAATGTCACACAGCCAAGAAAAAAAGGCATATACGTTTCATATCTACACAAGTTTCCTTATGTGAGCATAAAATAAAGCATTTTAATGGGGGTCCTGATGCATATGACCTGAGAAAAACATGCTGACAGCTTTGAAGCTTTTGAAAGTACGATTTTAATGAGGTTGTCCCCTCATTTTCCTCTTTAATGAATATTAAATGGCCAACCACCATTTAAATATATCTGTATGTGTAACCCCAAGCTGGGAATAAAGGCCTATCACGTCTACTGTGCTCAATGGGAGCCTTTAAAAAAGGCGGGAAAGGGCTTTGAGAGAGAGAGAGAGAGAGAGAGAGAGAGAGAGAGAGAGAGAGAGAGAGAGAGATAGAGAGAGAGAGAGATAGAGATGTTTGCTACCCGGCATGCCTCTCACGTACTGCCCTAATTTCAGTTGGGTATGAGGAGGAGAATTCTGGGGCAGAGCGCATCATACACCCTCCTCGAGGTCTGAGACATCAATGGCAGTTAAATCGTACTGTGTGCGTTGTCAAATAAATACAACCATGGCCAACTGGGTGGTACTGAGAGCCAAAGGTGTTTTAATAAGAAGTGCTGTAGGTGCAAAGCAATGGCTTTTGGATGTTTATTATACTAAAATTCTATAGAGTTTGTACCCTACTGATTCATTTGATGCAATGTACTGCACTGTTTACATCATACTGTGGAAAAAAACAAACCCTGTAAAAAACCTGTGTAGAATAGTTACAAACAAGCAATTCTTATGATCGAGTTCTTTTTAGTGAATTAGAAACATACAGCACAACCAGTGTTGCCTGATTCATGAACAAATTAATCTTTATAACATTACCAGACTAGATTGATTTTTATGAGACAGTTCATTTTAGGTGACTCAGAAACATAAAGCACAATCAGTGTAGAAATAACTCTCTTGATTCAGTTAGCTGCTTCTTTTTTAGCAAATCAGAAACATACTATGGAACCAATGTAGTCCAAATCTCAAACAAATGACTCTTTTGAGAAGATTATGTTCTCTTATTTTTACTGACTCACAAGCAAACAGCACAACCAGTGCAGTCTGATTCACAAACAAAAGACTCTTAAGGCATGTTCACCTCAAGAATGATAACTATAATGATAAAATACAATGCTTTATAAAAATAGTCCATACCACAGCTAGAATGATAATGATACAGAAGAACAAAACAAATGACTCCTATGAGCAAATTATTTTTAGTGGCTCAGAAATGCACAGCACAAGCATTGTAGTCTGATGAACACATGACTCTTATGAACCATTTATGTTTTAGCTAAACATAAACATCAAAAGCATACAGCACAATGTAGAATGATTGACATGAAAAACAATGGATTCTTATGAGTCATTTGTGTAAAAACGTACAGGTCAATTTGTGTAGTTTGATAAACAAGCACATGATTCTTATGAGCTGGTTCTCAAAAAAAACCGCAACCAGTGGAGTCTGATTCACAAACAATTACTCGTATGAGTCGATTCTGTTTAGTGATTTAGTAATGTAAAGCACGACCAGTGTAGAATAATTTAAAAATGAACAATTCTTATAAGCCGGTTTTTTAAAGTGAATCAAAAAGATACAGCACGACCAGTGTAGTCTGATTCACAAACAAATGACTTTCATGAGCCAGGTCTTTGTTAGCAAATCAGAAGCAACCAGTGAAGAATGATTTACATAAAATGATTCTTAAAAGCCAATTCTTTATAAAGAATCAAAGAAAGCACAATCAGTGAAGTCTAATTCACAAACAAAATACTAAATTATGAGCAGATTCTTTTTAGTGACTTAGAAACATACAGTGTGACCAGAGTATAATGATTTATAATCCAATGATTCTTATGAGCCAGTTCTTTTTAGTGAATCAAAAACATATAGCACAAACACAGCAGTCTGATTCAAACAACTGACATTTAGTGAAATGTACAGTGCGACCTGTGTAGAACTAGTTACAAATAAATGATTCTTATAATCCAGTTCTTTTTAGTGAATCAAAAACATGCATGAACTATTTGAACAATTGAACAGTGATTCATGAACAAATGACTCTTAAGAGCCAGTTCCTTAAGAGCAAGTTTAAAAAAAAAAAAAACGTAACATAACCAAACTAGAATTATTTTTATGAGACCATTCTTTTTAGGTGATTCAAAAACAGAGCACAATCAGTGTAGTCTGATTCATGAACAAATGACTCTTATGAGCAGTTCTTTTTTTTACACTACGAATAACAACTATTATGATAAACTACAAAGAGAGTTCACATTACTAGAACTGTTATGAGTGGTTCTTTTATAATGAATCAAAAACATATGACACAACCAAGTGAAGTCTGATTCACAACAACTGATTCACAAACTTATGAGTCACCAGAATGAATCAAAGCTAATGTTCGACTATAGAAGACATGAAATATAGTAGTTTTAGAGTGTGTATACAATGGAAGCCCGTTTCCACCACTGAATAAAAATAAAAAAGGTTATTGTGACTTTTTATCTCACAATTCTGACTTTTTTTCTTGGGATTGCGTGACAAACTCACAATTCTACCTTTTTTCTCAGAATTGTGAGATATAAACTCGCAATTGTGAGTTATAAAGTCAAAGTGTTTTTTAGTGAAGTAGTGGTACAAGTAGTAGCAATTCTACTTTTTTTCTCAGAATTGTGAGATATAAACTCGCAATTGTGAGTTATAAAGTCAAAATTGCGAGATATAAAGTCACAATTCTAACTTCTTTTTTTCTCAGAATTGCATGATATAAACTCACAATTGTGAGAAATAAAGTCAGAATTGTGAGATAAAAACTTGCAATTCTGCCTTTTTTTCTTGCAAATGCGAGTTTGTATCTCGCAATTCTCACTTTTTTCTTAGAATTGTGAGATATAAACTGAATTGCGAATTATAAAGTCCTTATTTTGAGGGGGAAAAAGACTGATATTTTCTCAGAATTGTGAATTTAAATCTCACAATTCTGACTTAATAACTCACAATTGTGTGTTACAAAGTCACAATTGCGAGATATAAACTCGCAATTCTGAGAAAAAAGTCAGAATTGCGAGTTTATATCTCACAATTCTGACTTTATTTCTCAGAATTGTGAGTAAAAGTGTCAGATTTACGAGATGTAAACTCGCAACTGCGAGAAAAAAGTCAGAATTGTGAGATAAAGTCACAATTACCTTTTTTTATTCAGTGGTTGAAATGGGCTGCTATAGTATACAGTGTCCCACTTAAAAAAAATATATATATATATTACATGAATGCAAATAAATAATGCCAAATAATTTTTTAGGTACGCTTTCCCTTTAAATTGTTATTTATTCATTTGAATTGCAGATTAAACAATACATGTGCTCTTTTAAGCATGGTTGACACACTAAAGCTGCTTATTCAGAGATGCTTACGGACAGTCAAACAAACTGAAAGAGATGAAGGCAAAAAGAATTCAACTGTCAAATCAGCTTTGAAGGGCACTTCTATCAGACTGTGGCTCACGTCAGGCTGGAACACATGCCACTACAAAACAGTATAATCAAAGGCAACAACTTCACTTAATAGCTAAAGATGTTCTGTGTGGGACTATCATAGCAATATCCAATCAAATCCAATTAACTTCTTGGAGCCTCCCCTCCAGAAAAGTGCATTACAGCAGGATTAAGCCGCTATCTGTACTGGACTTGATTAATGACCATGTTAATTAATGCTGAAGGGGCTCGTTGGAGCGGTTCCTCACGTACAGCTGCTCAGTGATCCAGTGGCGATGTGGGGACCAGGCAAATAGAACCATCACGAGAACAGACAGCCTGTCCCACAAACACTTGTATACTTCAACAGAGTCTTGGCTGTGGAAGAGCTGAAGTTTGGGCTCCGAAGTACTTCTAAACTCCAGCGTTTGCTGACAGGGCCTGGGACGTAATGTTTAAGGGTGGGTTGCCAAGTAGACTATATATTTGCATTTTTTAGTGAAGTAGTGGTACATATGCACTATATGGCTGAAATTCAATGAAAGTAAGTTTATATTTTAATAACCATGTGGTACAACATACAGTATATTTGGATTATAAAGTGAACTAAATATGTGAGGCTTCTATAGTTATTTTCAGTTTTAATTTCAAACTATGACAAACTAGTTATTACATTTCTTAAACTATTAAAAATAAATTGTTTCCATTAATTGAATTAAAGCTAAAATGAAAATAAATAAAAAATAAATAAATAAATGGATAAATCAGTCAACAAATAAATGCATGCTTGCTTTGGCAACTAGCTGAAATAAAATCCATTTCATTTGAAGTACTAAAAATATAAAAGCTTAAACTGAAATAAAATAAAGTTGAACAGAAATGTATTTTTTAAATAATAAAAATGACAAAGACAACACAACCAAATGGCTAAAATTTTAACTATATTTAATATGAATTCCCCCCCCCCCCCCCCCAAAAAAGTATATATATATGTGTGTGTGTGTGTGTGTGTGTGTGTGTGTGTGTGATTGTGTGAGAGTATAATATATCTCACACACACACACAAACCAAAAGATCATTTATAAATAAGGATGAAAAAAATTCTTGCTGATACTGAAAAGATGATAATTATTTTCATTTTACTGGAAAGAAAGAAAGAAAGAAAGAAAGAAAGAAAGAAAGAAAGAAAGAGAAAGAAAGTAACTTTAAAAACTGTCTAAATAAATTAAAAATAATACACTAAGATCAGTCATGCTACAAGTAAATTTAGGCATCACAACATTATAATAAAATGCATATTCATGAGAAAAATGACGTAACTTTTTAGTATAAATTAAAAATGGGAGAAAAGTGTAAGTACAGTGTGAGTGAATACTAATATTGACTGATATTATATAATAAAATATAATACATAAAAAAATAAATAAATAAACTAACACTGGCTGGTAACTGATATGATACCAATATATTGTGGATCTTTATTCATAACCACTGAATGAAAATTCAGGAATCATCATGAAAATAGCTTTGTATTATGCGACACATGAATAAAATTCAAGTTACTATACAATTGCTAATATATACACAACTGTGATTGCACATTATTTAATTATATAATAATGAGACAAGTTGCAATGCAAACAAATAAACAAACAAAAAACTGTAAGCGTTACACCCTTAACAAGAAGTAATTCCTCATTTTCACTCATTTGTACACATCCTTCTCTGCATTTCCTTTATCGTTCTTACATGAAAATAGCGTTGCATAATGTCTAACCCATAAGTTTCCATGAAGATATGCATGGTATACATATGGCAAAATCACTACCTCTGAAGCTCAATGTATATTTCAACAGCAATTACAGACTCTCCAGAGAGACCGAAATACAGCCTCAGTGTTTTCAAGATTCTAATCAAACGTGAACATTTGAGTAAAACAGCTCTTTATCTCAACAACAACAAATTATATCCAGAAAACACAAAACACCCAGCACTACCCTTTATTCGCAGCAGTGCCAGTCAAGATAGCCTCAAGGTAAATTGGTTCCCACTCGTCGGAAACCATGCGAACAAATTTAACCGATTGCAATCTTGGGGCAATAGTTCATCTTGTTGTTTATTCAAGCTCTAAAGAGACTCACAAACCATCCAAAATTGTGTAATTATGAAATCTCCAGTACATAACAGAATATGAAAACGATCCCTCAGATTGAACAACTTTTGTCATTAATTAATATGAAAAGCTCATCTCGGATAGGCCCACCGAAGCCTTTTGGTGCTAGAAACAGCTGTTGGCTCCACAGGTACGCAAGTGCTAATCTGCGTTAGCTGCTGATGGATGTAATTAACAGTTATCCAACATGTTCTCATTTGTCTTGTTAAGAAAATTGCAGATAGGGTTGTGAGACGCTCTCTGCTGGAAACTTCAGGGTTGGGAAGGTGATCTGATCATTGTAGGCCTGTTGAATCAAAATGACACTAAATGCTAACTGGTTCCTAGTTGGTACAAACTTAATTCCCAAACTTTTCAATGACCTTTTAATGAATTTTCAATTCTTTTATCCAGTCATTTCCATTGATTTCTTTTTATATACAGGTGCATCTCAATAAATTAAATTGTCGTGGAAAAGTTCATTTATTTCAGTAATTCAACTCAAATTGTGAAACTCGTGTATTAAATAAATTCAATGCACACAGACTGAAGTAGTTTCACAATTTGAATTGAATTACTGAAATAAATGAACTTTTCCACGACATTCTAATTTTTTGAGATGCACCTGTATATATACATTTTTTTTTAGAGATTACACTGACAAGGGGTAATTTTAGCATTTAGAGTTTGGCATAAGTAGAAAAATATATATTCACTATAAAAAAATCCAGGATTTTAACAGATTTATTGATATATTTTACAGAACCATACCAATTTAAGTTACATTTTCCAGCAGGATAGTCAATGCCAATAGACACAACATTTTACTGCAGTAAAAACATTTCTACTCACCCTTTTAACGACAGTTCAAACAAGACTCCAGTAAATCCAAATAAACTCCAACCTCTGATTCGCTGTATTAGAAATCCACACCCATCCAGCTCATACCTGGAGCAAAAATACAGATTTAGAATTCAGGGAGAAGATAAATCAGATGACATTTCTGATAATATCAAGCTTCCTTCATATCGCTACATGACTGTCATTTATTGCTTTGAGATAAACTTTAGATCGAGGCTCTCTCAGATCACAGATTTCAATGTGTAAAAGAATTGTTGAAAGAGTGTTTGGGAAGCTACTTTAAAACTATAGTTCCCCTTTCAGTCGGTCACTCCGAGTCACGTCGGATGACCGACGAAATTGAGATCTCGCCAGAGAGACCAATCCACTTCGAGTGTAACTAAGCGAGCCAATGGACATTGGCATGCGATTATTGCATCCAGCTGCCACTGATCACAGCGTGAGCATAAGAGGCAGTTGGTGCACCGCATTAATTCATCCTTTCGCTTCGGAGCCGAGCGGTAGTGGTTGAAGCTACTGCTCTCCCTTTCCTAGAGAGTGTTCTGCTAGACGAGTGCGGGCGATACGGCGTAGCAGCGGTGGTCACGGTGTCCGGGAGAGAAAGATTGTCTTCCTGCTGACAGCCACACTAGGAGTGTGCGGTGGCCAGCTCCCCTGTGTGCTTCAGCACTAAAAGAGCAATTTCTCTAAAAGAGTAACACGGGTGATCGCGTCTTTTTAAAGTGGCCCCGTTGGTCCCGCTGGTACGGTCTCTCGGAGCCTGGCTAGCGCTCCCCAGTCCGTCTCGGTGGCTCCTGCGGACCATCAGACTCGGCTACGCGATTCAGTTCACCTGGCGTCCCCCCAATTTCAGGGGCATCCGGTTCACTTCAGTCAAGGCCGTCGATGCCCCTGTCTTGCCCGTGGAAATTGAAGTCCTGCTGGCGAAGGACGCGATAGAGCCGGCCCCTCCAGCCGATATGAGGTTGGGGTTTTACAGCCCTTACTTCATTGTGCCCAAGGAAAGCGGTGGGTTACGACCGATCTTGGATCTGCGAGTTTTGAACCGTGCACTTCACAAGATGCCGTTCAAAATGTTGACGCAGAAACGCATTTTTGGGTTTGTCCGTCCCCTAGATTGGTTTGCAGTGATCGACCTGAAGGACGCGTACTTTCATGTCTCGATTCTCCCGCGACACAGGCCTTTCCTGCGATTCGCATTTGAGGGTAGGGCATATCAGTACAGGTCCTGGCCTTCGGGCTCTCCCTTTCGCCTTGCGTCTTCACCGAAGTCGCAGAGGCAGCCCTTGTTCCCCTGAGAGAACGGGGCATGCGCATCCTCAACTACCTCGACGACTGGCTCATACTCGCACAGTCTCGAGAGCAGTTGTGCGCACACAGGGACCTGGTGTTCAGACACCTCAGCCAGTTGGGCCTTTGGGTCAATTGGGAAAAGAGCAAACTCATGCCAACGCAGAGGATCTCTTTTCTCGGCATGGAGTTGGATTCGGTCAACCAGACAGCACGCCTCACCCAGGAACGTGCTCAGTCGGTGCTGAACTGCCTCAAGACTTTATCAGGCAGGCCAGCGGTCCCACTGAAACTCTTTCAGAGGCTCCTGAGGCATATGGCTGCAGCTGCGGCCATAGTTCCGCTCGGTCTCCTCCATATAAGACCGCTTCAGCACTGGCTCCATGGCCGAATCCCGAAAGTGGGCGTGGAAACGCGGGTACTCACCGGGTTCAGATTACACCGGCCTGCCGCAAAACCTTCAGTCTGTGGTCAGATCCTTCGTTCCTTCGGGCAGGAGTGCCCCTGGAGCAGGTATCAAGGCATGCTGTGGTATTCACGGATGCCTCGGCCACCGGCTGGGGTGCCACGTACAACAGGCACGCATTGTCAGGGGTTTGGACGGGTCCCCAACTGCCTTGGCATATCAACTGCCTCGAGTTGCTGGCAGTACGCTTTGCCCTGAGCTGCCTCAGAGGGCGCCTTTGGGGCAGGGACGTTCTGGTCCGTACGGACAACACTGCGATCGTTGCGTATATCAACCAGCAAGGCGGTTTACGCTCCCGTCACATGTCGCAACTCGCCCGCCACCTCCTCCTCTGGAGTCAGAAGCATCTGAGGTCCCTTTGTGCCATCCACATCCCTGGAGTGTTCAATCAGGTGGTCGACGAGTTGTCTCGAGCGGCACTTCCTGGGGAGTGGAGACTCCATCCCCAGGTGGTTCAGCTGATTTGGAGTCGGTTCGGAGTTGCTCAGGTAGACCTGTTTGCATCTCCAGAAACCGCCCATTGCCAGTGGTTCTACTCCCTATCCGAGGCAATGCTTGGCACGGATGCACTGGCACACAGCTGGCCCCAGGGCCTGCGCAAATATGCATTTCCCCCTGTGAGCCTGCTAGCACAGACACTGTGCAAGATCAGGCAGGACGAGGAGCAGGTCCTGCTAGTGGTTCCATATTGGCCCAACAGGACCTGGTTCCCGGAACTCATGCTCCTCATGACAGCCCCTCCCTGGCCGATTCCTCTGAGGAAGGATCTGCTTTCTCAGAGACGGGACATCCTCTGGCATCCACGTCCATACTTGTGGAAACTCAATGTGTGGTCCCTGGACGGGATGCGGAGGATCTAGGTGACCTACCCCAGGAGGTAGCTCTCACTATCGCTTCTGCACAAGCACCGTCCACAAGACGGGCCGATGCGCTGAAGTGGAACCTGTTCATCGAATGGTGTTCCTCTTACCATGAGGACCCCCGGAGATGTTCGATCAGAGCCGTGCTTTCCTTTTTGCAACAAGGGTTGGAGCATAGGCTGTCCCCCTCCACCCTTAAGGTGTACGTTGCTGCTATTTCTGCCCACCACGACCCCATAGAGGGGAGGTCGGTAGGGAAGCACGATCTGGTCGTCAGGTTTCTTAGGGGGGCCAGGAGGTTAAATCCTCCTAGGCCTCCCTCCCTACCCTCTTGGGATTTGGCATTGGTTCTAAGAGCCCTACAAACTGCCCCCTTTGAGCCATTGCAGTCAGTCAAGTGGAAGTTTCTCTCTATGAAAACCCTACTCCTGACTGCGCTGGCCTCAGTCAAGAGGGTGGGGGACCTGCAGGCATTTTCAGTCGACGAGTCGTGCCTTGAGTTTGGGCCGGCTGACTCCAGTGCAACACTGAGGCCCAGGCCCGGCTATGTGCCCAAGGTTCCTACCACTCCCTTCAGGGACCAGGTAGTGAACCTGCAAGCGCTGTCCTATACACGCACTGCGTCAGTACGTGGATAGATCTCAGAGCTTCAGGACCTAAGAACAGCTCTTTGTCTGTTATGGAGGACAGCAGAAGGGGAAGGCTGTCTCCAAGCAGAGGATGGCCCACTGGATAGTGGATGCCATCACCTTGGCCTGCAAAGCACAAGGTGTGCCCTGCCCGCTAAGGTTGCGTTCTCACTCCACTAGGGGTGTCGCATAGTCCTGGGCGCTGGCTCGTGGTGCCTCGCTAGCAGACATCTGTAGAGCTGCGGGTTGGGTGACTCCCAACACGTTCGCTAGATTTTATAGCCTACGTGTCGATCCGGTTTCCTCCTGTGTTCTCACCTCAAACGGGTAGTGGCACTGAGAGGCCCGGCTCAGAGTCGGCTTGCGGCGTTCTTACGCCTAATTCTCCAGAGAGTTCCTTAACCAGGCAAACCCTGTCGAGTCCTCCAGCACTCCGGCGTCTGGACGTGGCGGAGTGCCCGGCGCCAGGCCTTTCAGCCAATGAATTCTTGAAATCTGATGTGAGGCTAGTGCCCATATGAGAGACCCTGCTGGGATCCCATATGTGTACTTCACGGTATGCTTATTAGAGCCGTGTTTCCCCTGGCAGACCACGTTCTGCCGTCTCTAATGATGCAGCCTAATCCATCTCAGAGACTTCCATGTGCATAGGGCCCTACGGGGTTACTTCACATGTCTAAATGTCACTTACCCCCTCTGGGAGGAGGTGACTCCGCAGTGCGCCTCTTCCAAGCGGAAGGGCACGCTTCCCAGTGTTGTCCTAGTCCTACTGTTTGGGTTGCTCAAGGAACAACAGTAGTTGACCTTCTCTGTGTAGAGCCCGGTCCTATCGTCTGCCTTATAGGAAGGATCAGGAGGCCTACACAGGGCACTGGAAGGGGCAGCTCCTGTGGCGCTTTGGTAGGGATCCCAATTTCGTCGGTCATCCAACGTGACTCGGAGTGACAGACTGAAAGAGGAATGTCTCGGTTATGTATGTAACCCTCGTTCCCTGAAGGAGGGAACGGAGACGTCACATCCCGTCGCCACAGTCGCTGTACCACCGCTGAGCTGCCGGGTCACCGGCTCGGCTCCTCAGCAAAAGCATGAATTAATGCAGTGCACCAGCTGCCTCTTATGCTCATGCTGTGATCAGCGGAAGCTGGATGCAATAATCGCATGCCAATGTCCATTGGCTCGTTTAGTTACACTCAAAGTGGATTGGTCTCTCTGGCGAGATCCCAATTTCGTCGGTCATTCGACGTGACGTCTCCGTTCCCTCCTTCAGGGAACGAGGGTTACATACGTAACCGAGACGTTTCCTAATCTACAAGTTGAATGACAGTAAAATTGCATTTATCTCAATTAGGGTAACAGCTGTAAATTTCACAGATAATTTCAAACTAAATTCAAGTAATTAAACTTCCAGTTTCTATATGCTGAAAACTATGAAAGACTATTTCCTAAGAAAGACTTTAAAGACTTTTGCAGGACTTTTTATAGCAATTCTGAGAAAAAGTCAAAATTGCATGATATAAAAAGGATGGTGAGATATACACACAATTATGCGGGGAAAAAAAATGATAAACTCACAATTCTGACTAGAAAAAAGTCAAAATTGTGATATAAATGTATAAATGTGAAAAAAGTCAGAATTGAAGATTTCAGAAATCTGCAATTTTTTTTCCTGCAATTCTATTTTTGTTTTCCACGAGAAAAAGAAGGTAATTCTGACTTTTCCCACAATTGCAAGATAACTTCTTTATATCGCAGTTCTCAGTTTATATCTCTTAGTTTAGATTTTTTTTACCCTGAATTTTGCAAAAAAAAAAAAGTCAAAATTTTAAGACAAAAAGCAATTACGTTATTTTTCCCCCGATTATGTAAACAAGCTTCCATAGAAAACAAAGCAAACAGCAGTATCCAATTCAATAAAATACAAAGTAGGCTACTTAAATGAATCAGTGAATTGTTTTCTTTAACCAGTTCACTGAAATCAAGCATTTGAACAAACTGACTCACCAAAATTCATCTGATTCACTAAAATTAATTATTAGAAGCATGAGCTACATACTTGACAGAAAGACACTAAACTAAACTAGACAGATGCTGTCTCATCTACAGGCCATTATCAGACATTGAAGAGTCCAATATATTTAGGAGGAAAAATTCAGATCCATCCCAGTTCATAAATGATGGAAGAACCTTAGTCTTTCAATATTTATTGATCCTTTTTGCCAAGGAAGAAAAGTCTGTCTTTTCTTAGAATCTGTGTTGCTTGTTGAGGCTCAAAATTACTTTATATCCCCTTTGGAACGTCATCAGTGTCATCATGAATGGCATATTTCTTGAATATTGAAATTTATTTGATAAAGACTGCAAATTCTGATTAACGTCAAATATGAGAGCTATGCCTCGTGTTCAAAAAAAAATTTCAGCCAGTCAGAAGAAAAATTGGAATGGGTAATTTACAGGCCATTACAAATTTGAGTTAGATGACATTCAACACTCTACTAATACGAGACGTCTATTATTTTCCGTTATGTCCCGTGATAATAATGATTTTCATTTCTTACTTTCCACTTTTCATATTGCTTTTTCATTCTCCGCACAGATAATTCCCATAACCAATTTCAGTAACACGGGCAGTTGTGAAAGGCCTGGATTATTCCATATTATTCTTTGAGGTCACACACTTCTAAAACCCCTTTTAAACCATTTATATATTCTAATAGCCCTAACACATCAAAATTAGTGACAGCTTTTTATGGCTCATATTATATAGTTCTGGACAATATTAAATAATAATAATAATAATAATAATAATAATAAATGTGTATGTATTCATATTCATTTCAGCATTGCATTTCACATGCTTTTTTAAACATTTTTAAATCCTGAAATTAATTGTAAAATAAAATAAGTAGTTTATCCTTTAAGCATGTTATCTATGAAATTCTAAAACAACAACAACAACAACGATAATGTGTGTTCATGTAATTATTATACATATATGCATGCATGCAATTATGATATTGTTCATTATTAAATCCTCAGATTAATTGTAAAATAAATAGTTTACCATGTATGCATGTTATCAATAAAATTCTATAATAATAATAATAATGTGTAAATGTATTCATATTCATTTCAAATTATGTTTTTTGTTTAAATCCTGATATAAATTGTAAAAATAAACTAACTTTATCCTTTAAGCATGTTATCTATGAAATTCTATAATAATAATGTTTGTGTGTGTGCATGTAATTATTAATACATATATGCATGATGTTATGATGTTTTTCATTTTTGGATAATAATAATAATATAAAAAGTAAATATAAATTAATGCAATATACATTTCCTTATGTTTTTTTTTTATAAACAATTCAACAAAGTCAAACAATTACACACACACACTATAATGTTCTCAATTTGACATGTTAATGTGTGCAATATACTAAAAATATAAATTAGATAAATATCTTTAAATTATTCTAATTAATTTATTGTATTTTAATTGCAAGTATAAACTATATATATATATATATATATATATATATATGTGTGTGTGCATCCATTAGAATGTCGTGGAAAAGTTCATTTCAGTAATTCAACTCAAATTGTAAAACTCGTATATTAAAGCACTCTGTGAACAGCCAGCTTCTTTGGCAATGAATGTTTGTGGCTTACCCTCCTTGTGAAGGATGTCAATGATTGTCTTCTGGACAACTGTCAGATCAGCAGTCTTCCCCATGATTGTGTAGCTTAGTGAACCAAACTGAGAGACCATTTTGAAGGCTCAGGAAACCTTTGCAGGTGTTTTGAGTTGATTAGCATGTCACCATATTCTAATTTGTTGAGATAGTGAATTGGTGGGTTTTTGTTAAATTTGAGCCAAAATCACCACAATTAAAAGAACCAAAGACTTAAACTACTTCAGTCTGTGTGCACGGAATTTCCACGACATTCTAATTTATTGAGATGCACCTGTGTGTGTGTAATACACACAGTGGGTACGGAAAGTATTCAGATCCCCTTAAATTTTTCACTCTGTTATATTGCAGCCATTTGCTAAAATCATTTGAGTTAATTTTTTTCCTCAATGTACACACAGCACCCCATATTGACAGAAAAACACAGAATTGACATTTTTGCAGATTTATTAAAAAAGAAAAACTGAAATATCACATGGTCCTAAGTATTCAGACCCTTTGCTCAGTATTTAGTAGAAGCACCATTTTGATCTAATACAGCCACGAGTCTTTTTGGGAAAGATGCAACAAGTTTTTCACACCTGGATTTGGGGATCCTCTGCCATTCCTCCTTGCAGATCCTCTCCAGTTCTGTCAGGTTGGATGGTAAACGTTGGTGGACAGCCATTTTTAGGTCTCTCCAGAGATGTTCAATTGGGTTTAAGTCAGGGCTCTGGCTGGGCCATTCAAGAACAGTCACAGAGTTGTTGTGAAGCCACTCCTTCGTTATTTTAGCTGTGTGCTTAGGGTCATTGTCTTGTTGGAAGGTAAACCTTCGGCCCAGTCTGAGGTCCTGAGCACTCTGGAGAAGGTTTTCGTCCAGGATATCCCTGTACTTGGCCGCATTCATCTTTCCCTCGATTGCAACCAGTCGTCCCGTCCCTGCAGCTGAAAAACACCCCCACAGCATGATGCTGCCACCACCATGCTTCACTGTTGGGACTGTATTGGACAGGTGATGAGCAGTGCCTGGTTTTCTCCACACATACCGCTTAGAATTAAGGCCAAAAAGTTCTATCTTGGTCTCATCAGACCAGAGAATCTTATTTCTCACCATCTTGGAGTCCTTCATGCGGGCTTTCATGTGTCTTGCACTGAGGAGAGGCTTCCGTCGGGCCACTCTGCCATAAAGCCTGGACTGGTGGAGGCCTGCAGTGATGGTTGACTTTCTACAACTTTCTCCCATCTCCCACTGCATCTCTGGAGCTCAGCCACAGTGATCTTTGGGTTCTTCTTTACCTCTCTCACCAAGGCTCTTCTCCCCCGATAGCTCAGTTTGGCTGGACGACCAGCTCTAGGAAAGGTTCTGGTTGTCCCAAACGTCTTCCATTTAAGGATTTTGGAGGCCACTGTGCTATTAGGAACCTTAAGTGCAGCAGAAATTTTTTTGTAACCTTGGCCAGATCTGTGCCTTGCCACAATTCTGTCTCTGAGCTCTTCAGGCAGTTCCTTTGACCTCATGATTCTCATTTGCTCTGACATGCACTGTGAGCTGTAAGGTCTTATATAGACAGGTGTGTGGCTTTCCTAATCAAGTCCAATCAGTATAATCAAACACAGCTGGACTCAAATGAAGGTGTAGAACCATCTCAAAGATGATCAGAAGAAATGGACAGCACCTGAGTTAAATATATGAGTGTCACAGCAAAGGGTCTGAATACTTAGGACCATGTGATATTTCAGTTTTTCTTTTTTAATAAATCTGCAAAAATGTCAACAATTCTGTGTTTTTCTGTCAATATGGGGTGCTGTGTGTACATTAATGAGGAAAAAAAAAATGAACTTAAATGATTTTAGCAAATGGCTGCAATATAACAAAGAGTGAAAAATTTAAGGAGGTCTGAATACTTTCCGTACCCACTGTATATATATAACATTATATATTTTATAGAATTTTAAGAATATGATTTTTTGTGCATAAAGAAAGCAGCATGGGTTAATTTGTGAGATTTAAAGGCCTCTCTTGAGACTCTTTAATATCTTGAGCTTTCTTCACGCTGTCTTTGTACTGTGGAGTACAGCAGCTCACACAAACTCACCACCGTTCAACACTCTTTGTCTTTGAATCCCGTACCAGTTCCTTTTAATTGAAATTCCATTGATATGTAGTCTACTGTGGGCAGTTTAAACCTTGAAGTAATCCATTTGATAATAGTTTCATTGTTACTGTGGTTGGAAATGGGCTGAAATGGGGAATTCTAAAGACGTGCCGCTGTGATTATTGACAGCTGGGCCTCTGGGGCGAATCAATTGATATTTTTCCCCCCGCTCTGATTTCTAGGCCTGCCAGGTAGCCAGCTGTCATAATTAAGGCCATCCAGACAGATATCGAAACACAGGTGGAATATTAATGCTGTTGTTGCGTTGCATACAAACACAAACACACAAATGCTTGGGCGTTCACAACACTTCCAATCCGCAATCTGTAAATGAAAGACCCAGTAATTATAATTTCATTTAACATATCTCATATTGTTACCAAGAGTGCAAACCGGGCAGAAATATTACGTGATAGCTTCAATGCAATTCTCTCTACCATCACACTAATAGCACTCAATTTGAGTCGAGTCTTTGGAGGTGATAAGGGGAAATTGAGACAACAGGGCAAACATGGGGTGAGAGGAATTCTGGGATTGCTTGTGAATATTGAGCAGCCACTTTATGGACCACATCACCAATATGAATATGGAGTTGCTAAATATGTCTTACATGATGTCTATATGCTTCACTAAAATCTGCGTTTCATTTATGTGATGCAGATGTTTTTCATACAGCGAAAGTGAAGGGTGAGTGAAGCCTATCAAGCTGCAAAAATGTCAAAAAGCACCAAAAAATGTGGCCAATACAAGTATATTTAAAGTATTCTGAAAGTATGCAATAGCTTTGTGTGAGAAAAATTTAATTCAATATCCACTGATAATCTTTGGTCAAATCTTATTCACTGTGTCACACTAGTTTGTCATCAATAATGCTATAATTTCAGCATTCCACAATTAAATTTGCGCTTATTTAGATATATACAAAAAAAAAAAAAAATGCAAATGCATATGCAAATGAAATGAAAATGAGAAAAACTGCACATGCAACTACCATATATAAGTTGAAGGACTAAAATGACTAAAACAATCTGAAATGAATGAATGAATGAATGAATGAATGAATGAAGACAAAACCACATAACAAAATTACTAAAACAATTAAAAAATAAACAAATAAATAAATAAATATAGACAAAAGCACATAACAAAATTACTAAAACTTCAAGTCAAATAAATAAGACAAAAGCATGTAGCGACATTTCTAAAATTGAAAATAAATAAATAAATAAAAGTCAATTCCAAATATAAATAATATAATATAATAATATATCAATAACACTGAAATGTGGGAACAACATACATATTAATCTTGCCCAATTAACGAACTACATTTAACCAATTAATAACCAATTTCAAAATTAAATGTGCTTTTTTTTTTTTTTTTTTTACATTTTATTGAAAACTATTAATAATTGGTTTCTGTAATTTAAAATATAAAATATAAAAAAATATAAAAAGCTAATACAAATAACAAACAACAAATTTACTAAATCTGAAATATAGAAAAGCTTAAAGACTGTCAGGCCTATGTTTGTGTTGTGTGGTGTTTTCTGTCCTTGTGCTCCCCATGTCCTAGTTTTACCTCTTGAATGCCCATATTTGGTTTTGTTCCTTTTCCTGTTCTCGTTTAGTTAATTTAGTCCCACCTGTTTCAGTTCTCCCTGATTATGTTCCCTGATTAGTTTATTATGTTCATTCTGTTCCACCTGTGTTTATTAATTACCTAGTGTACTTGAGCCCTGTGTTTTTCTTAGTCTAGTGTCCGGTATTAACATTGATGTCCTGTTTCTTGTGTTTCTCTGCCTGCCCTGTGTTCCCTGCCTTGTGTTACCCTTTTTGGATTTGATTAAAGACTGGTTATTTTGAGTTACTCCTCGTCTCTTCGCTTCCCTTGTGTTAATCTTGACAAAGACAAGCCAATTAAAAAAAATTAATAAATAATAAAAAAAAAAAACTATATAAATAATACTGAAATAACACTGAGAAGCTATTAAAAATCAGTTTCCATGAATTTAATTACACAAGAAAAAACTGATTTAAAACAAAAAGCTAATTCAAAACATTAAATACTATAATAGTACATCTACAAAACACTAGGAAAAACATAAGTGTAAATAATGCAGAACTTTCACTTTGGGTTGAACTATTCCTCTAAGATGATTAATATGAACATTCTTATGCTTCACGTTGACATCATACATTAAACATCAGTCTGTCCATTTGTATGCGGCATACGTTTACTCCGTCTTCAAAAACAAAATTTATATTTCAGATATTCAAACCTTCTCCTTAAGTGATGGACATGACATCATTTAAATGCATTTTGGTTGCCATGGGAGACCTCCTCATGCAAAGTTATGGAGCATGAATCAAAGAATGAGAGATAGTGTGAAATTCCTTTACTTCAAAGGCTAGTCTGGTCTTTCTAATTCTTTAATGTTGGCATCTCTTTTTCTTCTCGGCCTATAACGCTGCAGTGTCAGAGCCTTTGGCTTCAAAGTGAGGCGATCTGTCGGCTGGCACAGTTCCTCGGTGACAGACATTGCAAGTGTCTTGGACTCGGGGGTCCTTCCTATAAGAGGGGCGCCTATTCTGTCCGTCAGAATCTACTGACCCCTCCGGGGCTGCCTTAAAGTAGCCTGGAGAAACATTCTAATGCTCAGAGGTTGCTAGTTCGTGGCTCAGGAGACATGCTGAATCGTTTAAATGGCCAATTTTGTCTTAGTTTTTTCTGAAATTATTTGAAGAAATTAAAATAGAAACAAATGACACAATTGGCATACAGTAATTGACCTATAAATATTAATGTGGATTGTACAGTCCACATAATTTGCTTTTAGAGAAATTAGATGAGAAATGTTTGAGGATATATTTAAATTAGTGCTGTCAAATGACCAAAATAAAAGTTTTTGTTTACATAATATGTGTGTGTACTGTGTATATTTATTATGTATATATAAATAAAAACACATGCATGTACAGTATATACTTAAGAAAAATGTTATGTTTATATATTAAATATATTTATATATAATATAAATTATATGAATATAAATATATACACGTAAATATTTTCAAAATATATATACTGTATGTGTGTGTATTTATGTATACATAATAAATATACACAGCACACATACATATTATGTAAACAAAAACTTTTATTTTGGGTGCGATTAATCATTTGACAGCACTAATTTAAATCTCACATCCTGGAGCTTATTATTAATAATAATAATAATAATAATAATAATAATAATAATAATAATAATAAATGGCTCTTTTACAGCGTAGGATATTTAATGGAGTTTTAAGTTATGTATAATTTAAGTATTAATTTCATCTCAGATGTTTTGCATAAAAAGTCCTTATGAGATATATTAAAATTATTATTATTATTATTATTATTATTATTATTTACAAAGAAAGAAATAATGTGGATAGCATAACTTAGTTGGTATTAAAAAGTAAATGAGAAATATTTGAGCTCATAATGAGATATGACTTCTGTTTTCTTTTTTTTTCTTTTTCTTTTTTATTAAAGTGAGATTACTTGGGTTTTTCTCAGAACATTTGGAATAAATAAATAAATAGTGGATAGCATAGGTCTGAAAAACTAAATGAAAAAAATTTGAGCTCATAATGAGATTTATGACTTTGTGTGTGTGTGTGTGTGTGTGTGTGTGTTTTCCGTATTAAAGTGAGATTACTTGGGCTTTTCTCAAAACATTTGGGATGGATGGATGGATAAGATTTCTTATTTTCTCAAAATTTCCTCCCCAAATACTCTATGTGCTGTATAGCAGGAAAAAAATTGACTCTGAAGTGATATATTTTTATTTTATTTTATTTAAAATTTAATTTTATTTAATTTTATTCATTCATTCATTCACTTAATATTTTGTTTGATCACTGGCTTCGGTATCTTGGCTGGTTTACAGAACATTACAGTTCAACGTTAACGTTACAGTTAAACAAAGGTCTCTATTTCTTCTCCATTACATCTAAATGTTATTGAGATATTAAAAACCTCTCACTGATCATTTATTGATCACAGATTATGGTATTGTAAGCAACATCCTCCATTTCCTCAGAACTGTCTAGAAGTGAAAATACATCTCAGGTGTTTCTCCTAAACTTTTTTGACATAACTTTGTTATTTAGTCTTTGAAAAACTGAATGAGAAATATATGAGTTCATAATGAGATCCCTGACTTCTGATAGCATTTTTTTTTTTTTTTTGTATCAAAGTGAGAGTACAGTTTTCTTGTTTGTTTGTTTTTAAATCATTCTCCAATTTATCAGATTCTAAAGTGATCTTCTCATGGGTAACAATCACAGACTTTGGTATCATAAACATCCTCCATTTCTTCAATACTGTCTAGATAGATAGTATATGAAAAACTGAATGAGAAATATTTGAGTTCAAAATGAGATTTCTGACTTCTAAATGAGATTACTGGGTTTGTTTCTTAAAAAAAAAAAAAATAAAATAAATATGACAAGAAAATCTGAGAAGCAAATTTCTCAAAGTCTATGAGAAACAATTGTGATTTTAAAATGATCTAATTTGAGTATCTCAAACAAAATCCAGAATTTCTTCATTAAATCTCAGTGTTGTCTATGGCACATTATTGACATATTTAAACATCTCATTGGTCATTTTTACTTCTCAGACTTTGGTATCTTAAGCAACATTCTCCATTTCCTTAAAGCTGTCTAGAAGAGAAACTATTGAAATATTCAAGAGATAATTTAGACTTTTCCCACACATGAGGTTTTATATACATTACCGCTGCAGTTATGCAAAAGCCAAGACAGAAAGTGAAATAAATAGGGAAAAGAAAGCCCTCAGTATGGAAGGAAGGTATATGAGCTATACTGGATCACATCCATGAAAAATAGTGTCTTAGATTATTCGGCGTGCTTTTATTTCCAGGGCACCGACGCAAACGTGTTTGAATAATGCATTGAGGTTCAGTCCCCACTTCAATAGATTTGTGCAATCCACTTTTACCAAATTAATGTCGGCTCCGCAAAATATGGCTGTTTTTATTCCCTGCCTGCATGAAGTACCAGGAAGTAACAGATTTGCATGATAATCAAGATGGCAGAGACAAACTTGAATACATGAACGTATGTGACTCCAATTGAGCATCTGCCTCTAACATGGATTCGAGCGCGCAGAGAATAGAGCGTGAATAATAGTCAGAGAGAGAGAGAGACAGAGGGAGGGAAAAGGAGATAAATAATGGTATCACTCGTTTCACCGTCACAATAGCAGCGCTGATTAATATCGCAGGAACTAAACGCCTCGCTAACCGACAGGACAGTACGACTGGCGTCATTTAAACTGGACGTTCCACCTCCAGCCTGTTCTTTAGTTGGCATCTGACACCTGGCAGCTCTTAAACCCACTGATCTGAGGCCAACTGGATGGACTCAACAGCCTGTCCGTCCCACTCACGCTCAGATCCTAATACAGACTGACCCAAATGAGATTCACACCGCCTGCCGCGCTCATGCTAAGAAACCAAGGAGGATTCCTTGGTTTCTTAGCATGCTGAAAGTGAAGCGTTTTGTTAACCAATTGCAATTTTTTTTTTTGATAATATAATATAATATAATATAATATAATATAATATAATATAATATAATATAATATAATATAATATAATATAATATATGCTGGCCAAGGCACATTTAAAGAATATTATGAAATATTATTACTATTTTAAAAAGCTGTTTTCTATTTTAATATATTTTAAAATGTTATTTATTCTTGTGATGCAAAGCTGAATTTTCAGTATCATTACTCCAGTCTTCAGTGCCACGTGATCCTTCAAAAATCATCCTAATATGCTGATTTGCTGCTAATGAAATATTTCTTATTATTATCAATGTTGAAAACTGATATATTATGATATATTT
Source organism: Spinibarbus caldwelli (assembly GCA_039654775.1). NCBI lineage: Eukaryota > Metazoa > Chordata > Actinopteri > Cypriniformes > Cyprinidae > Spinibarbus > Spinibarbus caldwelli. The sequence goes on from CM077265.1 coordinate 7,624,579, forward strand.
TCCACATTTTCTGAATTAATAGAAAGCTCAAAAGCTTTATTTTATTAATAGAACTTTATTATTATTTTTTTTAATTTATTTTTTTTTTTTTTGTAATGAAGTCTTTACTGTTACTTTTCATTGATTTAATACTTTCTTGCTGACTGTAAGTATTAATTTCTTTAAAAAATGCACTGACCCCAAAAATTTGAATGGTAGTGTATATAGTAATTTCATTTTGGATTAATTAGTTTTCTAATTTTTATTACAAATATTTGTGTATGTTTTTATTAGTGTATTTTTTTAATTTACAAGAAATATTTTTAATTTACAATAATATTTTGCAATAAATAATTTTACAAAAATTGTTTAAATATTTTTCTTATATTTTTCTTATTCATTAATTAAAAAAAGAAAACTTATGAACAGTACTATATATATAATTTTTCTTAAAAATGCTTATTATACATTATATGATGCAAAAAAAATATATTGCATAATATATTATATTATATAATTATATTAAATAATATATAAAACTACTATACATTGTTTTAAGACTGTTTAGGTATGTTTTATATATATATACATACATACAGGTGCATCTCAATAAATTAGAATGTCATGGAAAAGTTCATTTATTTCAGTAATTCAACTCAAATTGTGAAACTCCTGTATTAAATAAATTCAGTGCACACAGACTGAAGTAGTTTAAGTCTTTGGTCTTTGGTTCTGGCAAACTCACCAGACCTGAACCCCATAGAGAATATATGGGGTATTGTCAAGAGGAAAATGAGAAACAAGAGACCAAAAAATGCAGATGAGTTGAAGGCTACTGTCAAAGAAACCTGGGCTTCCATACCACCTCAGCAGTGCCACAAACTGATCACCTCCATGCCACGCCGAATTGAGGCAGTAATTGAAGCAAAAGGAGCCCCTTCCAAGTATTGAGTACATATACAGTAAATGAACATACTTTCCAGAAGGCCAACAATTCACTAAAAATGTTTTTTTTTTTTTTTTTTTTGGTCTTATGAAGTATTCTAATTTGTTGAGATAGTGAATTGGTGGTTTTTTGTTAAATGTGGGCCAAAATCATCACAATTAAAAGAACCAAAGACTTAAACTACTTCAGTCTGTGTGCACTGAATTTATTTAATACACGAGTTTCACAATTTGAGTTGAATTACTGAAATAAATGAACTTTTCCACGACATTCTAATTTATTGAGATGCACCTGTATATACACTTTGTATTTACAGAAAATGTGATTAAGAAATACATTCTTGCAGTGTCTTAGTTTGACAAAAATCATCATTGTTGCATTTAGTTATCATGCAACAGATTATTTTTTTCTATTCTCATCATCATCTCAAACACTAATTACTAATTAGCAAATAAATGAACTCATTGCCTTGGAAACAGATGGGAATGCTGGGAAAATAATCAAGATGAAGAGATTTTAACACCAAACACACGCAATGACACCAAGGTAAACACACGAACACTCTCCTGGCTCCAGGACAAGGTGCATTTACCTAAAGCCCCTTCAAATGAGAGCGCATCTGATATTCCAAACACACTGGCACTGCTGAGCGCCTTAAAACAGCAGCGGATGAAAATAGGCCTGACACTCGGCGAAGTAAATTGCTGCGGATCAATTGAAAATGTCACCTTCACGGAGAGATTGATTAAACGGAAAGTGCTGAACGCTCCTTATCCCCCAGAACCGCGGCCATAAGTCTGGGATGCAAAGCAGTCTGGGAATGCAGCAATGGCTGATGAGGTGTAACTCGAAAATTACAGCACACAGCCTATTCTGTTCCTGTAAGCGCTGAAATACATGCACAGACATACTTATTTGTGCCTTTTTTGGTGCTTAATATCAATGTTAGAAGGTGCTGAGATGAATTTGCCCATTCTTTGTCATTTCTCATCACAGTATATTGTGTGAAAGAAACTGAGGCACTTGAATTTCCTATGAATTGGTTTCTAGTGAATGTTCATCGAGAAGGTTATTTGGCCTCAGTCACTTCAGATGATTTATCCTGAGAAAATGAGAGCCATTTCTCATTTGACCTTTTACGTACTTACAAAGAGCTCCGAGAAGTATTTTTAAAGTTTTATTAATGATAAAGCTGATTCTGTTTGCATGCCAGTCGTCACTTTGCAGCTTGCACAAAAAATAAATAAATAAATAAAAATTCAGTCATGTTGCTCACACATGACCGACACCATGTTTTTTACAGAAATTACACAAACCAACTTTAAATCTATAAATGACTCTAAATACTATAAATGAAAGTGAAAGGCCAATAATAATTGTTTATAGAAAAAATAAATAATAATAATAATAATTTGGTCATCATACAATTTTTATTTATTTATTTATTTATTTTTTATTATTATTATTATTATTTTTGTCGTTTATAATAACTAAATATCTTTAAAACATGATACATTTATCTATGAAGCAAAATTCCGTAAAATAAGCTTTCAGAGTTGTCAGACACGACTGGAACTTCAAATAGCACTGGCTTCTATGGTCAGATGAAACTAAAAAAAAAAGAAAGAGCTTTTTAGCAGCAAACACTAAAGATGGGTTTGGTGAACACAGGGATAAAAAAAGTACTCCATGTCTACAATGAAATATACTGCTGTATCTTTAATGTTGTGGGTCTATATTTCTGCAGGAGGTCCTGGACATCTTGTTTAGATACATGGCATCATGGATTAAATTAAATACCAACATATAAAAAAATAAAAACTGACTGTCCATGATAGAAATTTTATAATGGGCCGTGGTTGGATCTTCCAACAGGACAATGATCCACAAATAAACATCAAAACCAAAACAAAAATGGGTGACTGAGAACAAAACCAAGTTTCTGCCTTGGCCGTCCCAGTCCTCTGACCTAAACCCTATAGAAAATGAGTGGGGTGAACTGAAGAGAAGAAGCACCAACATGGAGCTGGGAATCTAAAGGGTCTGGAGTGATTCTGGATGAAGGAATGGACTCTGATCTCTTGTCAGATGTTCTCCAAACTTATCAGGCATTATAGGTGAAGATTCAGAGCTGTTATCTTGGCAAAAGGATGTTGCAAAAAGTATTGAATAAAAGGGTATGATTAATTGTGGCCAATGTTTATTAGAGAAAAACATTTATTTCATAATGAGATTTCTCTCCCATTTTAAATTCTTATTCTCCAATGAAAGGTTAGATTTTTGTAAATTTTTAAAATAAAAGATCAAAAGGATTAATGATACAGATATATTCTCACAGCCGCCTTTGATCATATTTACCATGTGTATGAATAATTTTGAGCACAACTGTATATATATGTGCCCTCCAAAAGTATTGGAACAGTAAAGACAAAATTGCTCTGTTGGCTGTGGAGTCAAGACATTTACAAATATGATTAAAAGATGAATATGAGACAAAACTACAGAATGTCACATTTTATTATTGGGTTTTACCAGCTAAGAAGTTCAGCACTTTTAGAGTTTCATCCCCCTATCTGATGTGAGCGTAAGTATTGGAACAGTTGCCTCACAGGTCTTTCTAAGTGATCAGCTGTGTCCTGTTGCATTCATTCTTCAGATATTAAAAGCAGGGAATGTGTCGTATCAGTTATATCCATTACTTTTGCATTCTCAATCTTGCATTCGATGATGACACACTCAAACCAGGATGAAGATGAGGGAGCTGACTTTGTGAGAAAAGCAAGCAATTTGGATGCTAAAATAAAAGAGGAAGTCAATTATAGCTATAGCAATAACAAAGGGCATGGATAAATCAAGAGTTTGGAAACCACCAGCGACACCAGCAACCAACAACTACCTGATCGGCTGAGAAAACAACAGTAGTTGATGACAGACAAATCATAAAAGCTGTGAAAATGAACCCTAAAAGACGTGTCTGTAAAATCACCAACAACTTCCAGAAAGCTGGGGTGATGCTCTGACAATCTACTGTCCTCAGGAGACTTTGACACAGAATTACAGAAGCTACACAGCAAGATGCAAACCTCTGACCAGCACCAAAAATAGAAAGGCAAGATTAGAGTTTGCAAAAAAACACAAAGGTGAGCCAGGAGAGTTTGGAACTGTGTTTATGGACCGATGAGACAAAGATGAATCTTTATTTAAGTGATGGGAAAGCAAAAATGTGGAGAGAAAAAAAGGCAACTGCAAAGATCACAATCATACAGCCTCATCTGTAAAGCATGGTGGAGGTGGTGTCATGGCATGGGCATGTATGGCTGCCTCTGGAACAGGCTTCAACTTTACTGATGACTTAATGTATGATGACAGTAGCAGAATGAATTTGGAAGGGTACAAAACCATCTTGCCTACCAATATTCAAGAAAATGCCACCAGATTCATCGGGAAATGCTTCATATTGCATCAGGACAATGACCCAAAACACCCTGCCAGTTCAGTCAAGGAATTTATAAGGGCAAAGAAATGGAAAGTCTTAGATTGCCCAAGTCAATCTCCAGATTTAAATCCAATTGAACATGAATTTCACCAGCTGAAGAGGAGAGTAAAGGCAAAAACTCCCCAAAACAAGCAACAATTGGAATTGGCTGCATTAAAAGCTGGGAAAAGTGTTTCAAAGGATGAGACCAAGAGTCTGGTGATGTCTATGAGTCACAGACTCACTGCTGTGATTGTGCGCAAGGGATCTGCAACTAAATAATAGCTTTTGAATCTTTTATATCTGCCTTATGTTCAACTGTCTCAATACTTATGCTCACATCAATGAGTGGGATGAACTCTAAAAGTGCTGTTCTTTCTATTTAGTAAAACATGTATGTGTTGAAACGGCTAATAATAAAATGTGACATTCTGTAGTTTTGTCTCATATTTATCATATTCATATACTCATATTCTTTTAATCATATTTGCAAATGTCTTGACTCCACAGACAACAGAGCAATTTTGTCTTTACTGTTCCAATACTTTTGGAGAGCACTGTATATATATATATATATATATATATATATATAAATTTCTAGCTGTTTATTAATTTTTTCCGCCATGGAATAAACCATAATTTGGTCATCATGCTAATTTTTTTTGTCATATACAAAATAACTAATTATACTTAAAACATGGTACATTTATCTAGGAAGCAAAATTACAAAAAGTTTTCAGAGACCAAAAATAAAATAGAGGCAACTCTTCCATTTCACAATGGGACTTTGTTTCTCCCAATAAACCCAGAATTCTTACTTTTTTCCTCAGAATTCTGAGTTTACATCTCACAATTCTGTTTTTTAATATATGTGTGTATGTGTTATGGAGTGAACGATACGTGAGGCGTGCGGATCCATATGCAAGTTTTATTCCAAGACGTGGTCACAAAAAGGCAAGAGTCAAACAATGGCAAACAGGTATAACACAGGCAAGACAAAGAGTAATCCTAGGGCAAGCATGGGTCTACAATCGGTGAACGATATCCAACAGGGCAAGGCAACGAGATAATCCAGGTTCACAGCAAAAGTCCAGGCAGGGGCAGATTCGTATAAAATATTTATAAAAATAAAAAAATATTTTGTCATCATTTACTTGCTTCTTCTGACAAGATAGAAACACTGGGAATCAAACAACATTAGATCTATTTTTAAAAAATTAAAAAAAAACTTTTTCACAAGAGAATGAAATGTTTACAGAAGAAAGAAAGTCATATTGTTGTGAAACGACATGAGGGTGAGTAAATGATGCTGAATTTTCTTTTCTGGGTGAACTATTTTACAGTAAATAGATTTGTTGTTTTTTTTGGCCTTTCTGGCACTTTTATTTGCAGTATATATAGTGGGATATGAAATGATTTGAAAAAGAGTGGAAGAGAGTTTTTGCAGTGTTTGCGTGGATGTTGAAATCCACAACACTGGGGGCGGCTCGATCCCTCAGACTCTGACATGATTCCTCAGGTCATCGGCATATGTTTCGCGCAAATACAGCACTCTCTAAGCAGGTAGTACACTCTCTCTCCCGCTCCCTTCCTCTCTCTTCATCTCCAGCAGTCTTGAAGTCCTTGCTATCTTTCTCTGAAGGACAGGGCCATTTATAACGGCCACCAGATTTTGGCTGCTGTATTTGTCGGCCTCTGAACAGCTGCCAAGACCTGAACTGATACACTCCCGGCTCGCCCTGCTTTCGCAGTGGGTGCTGCAGTTTAGGAGTCCCTGTAATGATTAGCGCATTATTAAAAATGATCGTCGGGTTCACAGATCAGCTGGAAAGGGCTCATAAAAAAACTATTTTTAAAAGCTGGGATCCTATTTTGAGATTTGAAAGATATCGGCACGCTATGCATCATTAATCTATGAGTGAGCAAAGGAAGAGGAGCCGCAGAAAACATTTGAAGTTTCCAAGGTCTTTCGTTTCAGAAGGACAAGCGTATTTTGTTTTAGGACTTGCATAGTTGCACCTTTAAGCTGTGTCATTTTCATTTGCATCTCCCATAAGGTAGAACTCAAATCCCTGGCGATTTTTATTTATTTTTTTTTTTTTTTGGAGGGGGATACAGAATCTGAAGAGTTTACAGATAGTAATGAGCCTCAAAAACCACCAAAAAATTGATACAGAGAACCCAAAGCACTAGGAACGGCACTATCATAAATCAAGTCCTGAACGGGGTACATTGGAGGTAAACAAGACCATTCAAAACTACACAATGCAACATGTTTAGTGAGTAAAGAGTCATTTATCTGTGAGATAAGAGCTTCAACCAGACCTCGGTGTATGAGAAGATTAATCATCTTTACTCTGCATGGTTTACCCTGTTGCAACAAATTAAACAGATACTAACAGGTAGGCCCATTTGCGACCTGCACTATATAAAAGAATTGGAGCTGAGAGGCACTGATAGAAAAGAGAGAGTGACAATAGATCTGGGCAGTAGGATGGTAAAAAATTTGATAGTTCATACTGCTGCAGATATATTAGGTCTGGGCAGGATGCTGGTAAAAATATGTCAATTGTTTGATACCATTTACACTGCAGCAGATATATTTGTACAGTCAAGACTGCTTTATGGTAGCTTTATGAGTTAACGTGTCCAAATCAAGTCAAGCGAGAAAACTGTCAAGGGATGCTGTTAGGCACAAAACAAGTTGGAGTATTGTTTTTTTTTTTTTTTTATGTTGGCTAGCAACTTTGTAATTTGCGCATATGGAATTCAATTGAGCGAAATGAGACAAGCCCAAGTTTGATCTTCACTGATAAAAAGAGACAACTTTTTTTTAACCACATTGCACAATTTTACTTGTTTATAACTCGCTGTATATACAGTACTTAAGCAATAAAAAAAAAAAAAAAAAATCTGCCAGTGCAGTAAAATACACTTAAAAATGCTTTATCTGAAAATGTAACATCCAATGCAGAATTACTTCTGTAAGAAGAACCTTTTAGTAAAGAACCATTTAGTAAACAGATCTTTAAAAACCTTTTTTTTTTTTCTTAGTATGAAGAACATTTAAATAAGCTGAAGAACATTTTCTCTTAAAGTGTTTAAAAAAGGGTTCCAAAAAGGAAGTTCTTGTAGCGAATGACGTATAAGAACCTTTTGGTTCCCCAGAGAACTTTTTAGTGAACAGTTCTTAAAACTGTTTGCTTTTTCTCGGTGCAAAGAACATTTTAAAACCTTTTTCTGGATGATAAAGGTTCTTCATGAAACCAAAGATGCCAATAGAGAACATTTATTTTTAATATTAAGAACCTTTTGTGCAATGGAAAGGATGCTAAACGGTCTTCATGGAACCACAGATGCCATTAAACACTCTTGAAAATAAAGGTTCTTTATCATTGACGGTTCCATGAAGAACCTTTAACATCCATCGAACTTTCCAAGGTTCTTTAAAGTGGAAAAAGGTTCTTTAGATTATTAAAATGTTCTTAACACTAGGAAAACATAATATAATAGTTCTTTTGAGAACTGTTTACTTAAAGGTTCTTCTATGGCATCACTGCAAAAATCCCATTTTGGTGATTTTATTTTTAAGAGTGAAGAACCATTATTTTTAACAGATATTTTTACTGCAAAATAATTGAAAGTCAAGTCACTATGCTTCGTTAAGATGTTAAAGTCTTGATCGTCCTGTCAGGGTTTATTTTTGACTGTTCATTATACCTTACACATATCTGTAGTGTGGTAAAGCATAAACCACACGACATATGTAAGATTTTGGGCATACCTTCCACCCCTTTATACTGTGAAAAGACGGCAAACAGTGATGTCAAAGCAACAAAGAGAGAATATGGAGGACAAGAGTTCACAGGGGGATAGAGGACACACAGGGAGAACAGAGAACAGAGGCTTTGTGAGAGAGAATTAATATCAGCGTGTCTTGCACAGAATATTTTTAGAGGCAGAGCGCAAGCGAGCATCCATCAGTTGGACCCAGTGGCCGTACGGATGCCCAATTGGAGCTCAGAAGGGAAGGCGGGACAGGAGCGAAGAGGGGAGTGGTTTGAACCATCACCAGAGCCATGTGCTCGTGTCAAAGCGAATCTCATCTCATCTCCAGGCGTAAATCTAGTCAGCTTTGTTTTCCCCATTGGCGGGAAAAGCCGGGGCTGAGAGACAGGGCAGATAAATCAGAACGGAGTCAGGCTTCCCGGGCCAGCGAGGAAGGTGGGACGGGAGCGGAATTGCTACACGGACCCCTGCATTTAATGACATACACTAGGACTGCAGAGAAGTGTAAATCTGGTCCCTCTCTTCCCTCCTCCTCCTCCTTCCTGGTGCAAAGTCACCTCTCGCTCTGAAAGCAAACCGAACGTCAACGTCGACTAATGTGAAATCACAGTCAGCTGTGATAATTTCAGTTCTAAGTGTTCTCATTATTCTAATTCTAGAACTCCAGATGGAGTTGAGTGTCGCTTCTTCTCAACCCAATTTATGTCAGTAGTTCTTTGGAAGAGACGAAACCCACAGGAAAGACAAATCACAAATGACATCTCTTTAATATCTCAACTGCTTCTCCTAGATAGGAGTCCTATCATGAGGAATCAAATTGTCCTTGATCTTTTGAGATAAAAGCACTTCATCTTAATATAAAAACATACTTTTTTTCAGAATTCAAAACTTCTTATTGTACAAAAAGAGCACTGATTGAAATAATGCTGCAAAAAAGACTCATTTTGAACTCTTGCATCTTTTTTAAATCAGTCAGAAGTCTACATTTAAAAATTAGATGATCAGAAACCTGTCACAGTGGTCCACCCAGTAATTGTAGAGTTTTGAGAAGAAAGCTAGACTTAAAACAACATAAGAACGAAAGGTTAAAAGTGGAAAAGTTCACCAAACTTATGTTGTTCCTGATTGCATGTAACACCTACTACTCTGCAGACCTTTCTAAAGGATGTGGGAAAGTTCACTAAACTTATGCTATTACTGACTGTGTGTAACACTTACTGCTTTGCAGACCTTTCTGAAAGATGTGGGAAAGTTCACCACACATATGCCATTCCTGACTGCATGTAGCACCTAAAGCTCTGCAGACTTTACTGAAGGATGTGGCAAAGTTCACAAAACGTATGCCGTTCCTGACTACATGTAGCACCTACCGCTCTGCAGACTTTTATGAAGGATGTGGGAAAGTTCACAAAACATATGCTTTTCCCGACTGCATGTAGCACCTACTGCTCTGCAGACTTTTCTGAAAGACATGGGAAAGATCACCAAACATATGCCGTTTCTGACCGCGTGTAGCATCTATAACTCTGCAGACTTTTCTGAAGGATGTGGGAAAGTTCGCCAAATGTATGCTGTTCCTGACTGCATGTAGCACCTACTGCTCTGCAGACCTTTCTGAAAGACCTCAACATTAAAAACAAGGAGTTGACGTTAATCTTTAGCACTGTCCCTGATTATTTCCTTAACAGTTTGTGTGACATGTTCCAGTTGTGCAAGCCCGTCAGACAAAAAGGCTGATATTTTTAGATGAGGACAATGTAAGGATCAAAGAGATTGTAGGAAATGGTCATGTAATTATGAGTGGTTTTGTCACTAAAAACTTTACTAAAGCTGTAAGTGGACCTCTGGGAAAAATTAAATAATAATCATAAAAAAAAGTATGATGTGACCCCTTTAAGTCTCCTGCTTCTCAGATGTTTCTCCTGAGGAAAAATACCCCATTAATCTCACATGTACCATCTCTGGAATTTCAAAAAAAGATCTCAAAGACACTACAAACTCTGCTCAGATGCAGAAGCTTAAATATTTATTCTAAAACATTTCCTCTATACAGTATTTTTAGATTTACAATTAAAAACAAATCTGTAATGTTCAATATGTTACCAGACTTTCAGTCCCCACTGTATACACTACCAAATTGGCAAAAAAGGGACCCTATGTCTGTCTTGGGGCCAAACATTACAAAAGACACAACTCCACGGTCAAGATTTAATCAAAGCTCTTGGGTCACGTGTGTGTCAATAATTCAATCTCACAAGGAAGACTGCAGCAAATCTTTTTAATTGAAAAGACCTGGCTACATTGATCTGTCCAAACATGCCCAGAGAGGGTGATGTGCGGTTCAAACACAGATCAGGGGAGCTCCAATGGTGTTTGGCTCATGGATATACTTGATTGTTCCATTGAAACCTTAGGCGGAAAATCCATCTGGCAATAAACTTGAACAACATGACTCTGGTGCCATACCAAGAGCTAAATTCAGACACTAACCAAAGAGTTTGAAATGCATTTTAGCCCTAAAAATGTCCAGCCTGTAAACATGAATATAGCAAAACTGGATTCCAAAATAACACATTCCATATACATTTTTAAGCAAGATTTTAGGCTGTAAGCAAAGATTTTTGGTGCATGTCTAATTTTGGATCCTTATTTTGTAATTCCATGATATAATTCCTGCTTGACTTCACTAGAACACTTCTGCAGGATGAAATATTCATGCATGCACAGATACACAGTTGATCTGAATGCCTAGGGATGTTCCACCTCTAGATGGAATAAGAGACAGGAATCTAATGGCAAAGCTATGTTCAGGCTCTGGAGAAGGGATGTTTGGCTGATGTCAGGATGAAATACTTGACCTTGCGCTTTCATCCAGCACAGAGGGAAGATTCAGAGAACGATCACTCCATACAAAAGGACAGTCTGAGAGCCGACTGGGACTGAATGGGCGGAGTTGGCATGTTTGTGAGAGCTGCGCCTCTCATATGGAGTGAGTGAAGTTTCTCACCTTTTGTGTGCCTTGTTTGTGCTTTATGTAGTTGTAGAAGGTGAGGGAAATATCGATATGGCAGAGGAGAAAAATGTTCTGAAATGGCAGAGATGAATAGGAAATTTGCGAGAAGAGTACAAGGGGCAAAAAAACAGAAATGTATGAGGCATGAAATGGCAGGCAGAACAAACCAAGGAACAATCTCAAGAGTTTGAGACTGTAAAAATATTGTTTACTCTTTCACAACATTACAACTTTTGATTCAAAGTAAAATAAGTACTTGAAATAGCTTCATGTCTGTATACTTAATGTCTTTCATGATGTGTTGAACTACTTGCAGCATAAAGCTTTGCAAATTATGTAACTGAATCCAAAATGACAGTATAGTTAAACTGTCTTGAACTATTTAAACTAATAAACTATTTACGTCATGAATAAGAATAATGTATTATGAATCACATTTTACGTATGTAGTAAAACATTAAAAGATCAATATACAAGCTAATCAAAACACAATTCGTAGAGATCATAGAGCCTATCTAAAAAAGAAAGAAAATAAAAAATAAATTTCTTGTTTTAAAAGAGGAAAGTTGCTTAAAACAAGCAGAAAAACATGCTAATGAGTTAAAAAAAAAATGTAAAGTTTTTTCTTTTTGGCAAAACAAGAAAAAAAAGCTAATTAACAAAAGTGATTTTTGTAACATATAATTTGTATTTTGCAGGTGTTGTAAAGTGAACAAAAGGCACAGGAATGGAATTGTGCCATGACAGCAGGCATCTCTGGACACATAACACCTGATATTACTACCTGCAAGGAAGGCTATTTCTAACACCATTATATGAGGTTGATGTGACATCAGTCACATCAGCGAGCCTAATGCGACAAACCCTCTCATTTCAGAGTGTATTCAAATGATAATAATAATAATAGACACCTACCAATGCACCCCGATCAGTGATAAAAGGCCATAAAATTTTAGTCAAAAGCAACATTATTTCAGTTTTGATGAATTGGAGTAATTCATTGTTGAATTCAAATAGGAATACCACAAGGGTCTCTTATAGGTCCTTTTGAATTGTGCTTTCTCTTGTGTTTTTTTTTTATTTTTTATTTTAGAGTGCCAGAAATGTTGAGGGAACCATTAATTTCACACACTTACACAGAGAAGCACCATGCCCATTCAAATCTTCAAATCTTCAAATCTTAAATAAATAAATACATATATACATACAATCATACATACACCATATATAGTAAGAATATATGGTACAAAAGTGAGTCAAGATCAACAGTTCTTCCTTAAATAAATAAATAAATAAAAAAAAAAAAAAAAAAAAAAATATATATATATATATATATATATATATATATATATATGTGTGTGTATATATATATATATATATATATATATATATATATATATATATATATATTATTATTATTATTATTATTATTTATTTAATTTTTTTTTTTTTTAATCATGTCTAGTGAAATTCTACAAAGTGGCTGTTGATCTCTGTGATACTGTTGAAAATGAACATATTGCACTATTTGAGGATGTGGCAAGTGCGATATTGAGTGTTTTCATTGCTCACTTCAGATTTTTTATACAACATCAGCACACAGAATGATCTTGCAAACTCACATGCTTTGTACCCTCTCATACACAAACAACACTGGTGTGTAATTGACATTAATTGATAAGATCAATGCTGACAACAGGTGGTTCACACTGTTAGCAGCATTGATTTGGTATCGCTGTGAGTCACTGCCGTCTTGTTGGTGAAATGGGAGGTTTAATAACATTCCTTCTCAATTAAACTCATGAACTTTGATGTTCGAACAACAATATGACCTTTAACACTGACCTGAAATCACCTCTACAGTCTTTCAGAATATATTTGGAAACGTTTTGGGTGAACAGAAGCAAAACTTGGTCAATGGAAAATCACTGATACTTCCTATACTGTACATATGCATATCAAAGAAGAAAGGCATTTCCAATTACGGCTAATGCAAATGAATAACACACTCTACATTATAAGGATTTTGCTTTACAATCCACTTTAGTCACCGCATGTCTTGCCATGTTGACACAGGAGCAAAACCAGAACACGTCATCCAGAGAAAGGCCTGTATCAGCAAGCTTTTAATCATCCAAGTATTTTCCTCCAGCAAACATCGATCAATATGTAGTCTAAGAGAGAGATTGCATTACTGCCCAGCCAACAAGCTCTTTTAATTACTGTTGAAGTGCTGTTCAACTTTTCTAAACTAATTTCGTGGCATCACGCCATGCATGCCGGACAGCAGTATATTTCTGAAAGTTTCTCTCGTGCAGTATATTTACACCGCTCTCAAATTCCAATAGATCAATGAAAAATGTTCACAGTGCCAAACAGAGGCTGTATATAAAAACTTAAAATGCCTCACAGACCATATAAAACTCTAATTAATCTGTTAATCTGGAATGTATCACATGTTTCTCAGACTGTGTCTGGAATTTTTCTCAACCTTGCCAATCACAAGCTTTTTTTGATCTTCTGAGGGCAGAACTTTCTCCTGTAAATGGAACATTATGTTGATGCTTCAAACAATACATGACAATTATGACTATATGTATATATATATATATATATATATATATATATATATATAAATAAATATACAGTCAGCTGTCACAATAATGTTTCTGAATCATCTACATTTATGTTTAAGCTGCAGTTACATGGCTCTCCAGACAAATGCGATATTTTTGCTCCTCACTGGTGCGTTCACTATCACTGTAGAAAAGAGCTGGTGTATGCAGAGATATATGAAAGTCAGTTATTTTGGCTAGGCACGATAGCATTGCTCACTTGCTGAGCTGTTTGACTGTCACACTGCCCCTAGGCAGTCACTGAACTCAACAGCCATAGAGGAACAGGAATAAACAGCTTAAATATAAACTTGCTGAAAATCTGTAAGGCAAAACACTGCAAGCATTTCAAAGCCATATATGTGTTTAAATGTTTTAGAGCATGCAAACACATGGTCATTATCTCGGACGTTTTCCAGTTGAGTGAAATCACAAAATGAAATACAACTAAATATGTCTGATACTGATATTTAGTACTAATATTTAGTAGATTTATTAAAAACAACAACAACAACAATAATAAAATTATTATTATTATTATTGTTGTTGTTGCTGTTGTTGTTGTTAATAATAATAGTACAATTATTTAATAATATTTAATAATAAGAAAAATACAAATTTATAGTTGTTGTTGTTGTTATGTTAATAAGAGTAATTATTATTATTAACAATGACAACATTATTATTGTTGTTGTTGATGATGTTGTTGTTGATAATAGTAATATTTTAATAATAATAATAATAATAATAATAATAAATGTTGTTTCATTGATAAGAGTAATTATTATTGATTATTAAAATATTGATTTTAATAATAATAATAATAATAATAATAATAACAACATTTTAATAATCAATAATAATTACTCTTATCAACAAAAACAATAACATTTATTATTATTATTATTATTATTATTATTATTATTATTAACAACAATGAAAACATTATTATTATTATTATTATTATTATTATTATTATTATTATTATTATTATTATTATTATTATTGTTGTTGATGTTAAAAAATAGTAATATTTTAATAATAATAATAATAAATTTTATTACTGTTGATGTTAATAAGAGTAAATATTATTGATGATTAAACTAATTATTAAATGTATAATTGTTGTTGTTGTTGTTATTATTATTATTATTATTAACAATGACAACAATAATAAAATTATTATTGTTGTTGTTGTTGTCATTGTTCATAATAATTTTAAACAATAAATGCATAAATACTTCCTATTAAATAAATGCATAATAAATATTTAATAGATGTAATAAAATATTTAATAAACAAAATTGTCTGAATACATTAGAAATTTATAAGCCTGTTAATGGAGGGGGGGGGGGGGGGGGGATGGCACTTAAGGCATCTACAAGCAGAGGCTGTGTTTAGTGTAAAATATATATTAGTATTATTAATATAATAGTAGTAATTGTTGTTGTTGCTGTTGCTGTTATTATTATACAGGTCATCAAAAAACAACAACAACAACAATAAAACAAAAAACAACAACAAAAAACTATAATATAGGAAAAGAAAGGAAATTTTAAGCCATCCAAGTAAATGTTTGTCTTAAATAATCTTTAAAATAAACAAATGACTAAAAGTTAGCACAGTTAATATCCTTAGCAACTAATATCCTTAGCAACTATCCTTGCTTTGAAAAAGCATTTTCGCCCCCTTTGTAAGTCCAGAAATAATCAATTACAGACAGCCGCAGCTCTGGATGAGCCTCGGACTTCCTCACACCGGAGTCAGCGTCAACGAATCAATAAACGACCGCACGGGCTATAACTTAATATTTCAGCCCTTATAAAATACTGAGGGAATGGAAAGGTGTGGTAAGAGATGAGGCGTTACAGAGAGGCTTCAACCTGAGAAGCACAATGTTACGTTAATACTTGAGACAGAAAATTGTGTATGTGTCTTATGAGCGGAAAAAGATGGATAAATACAGAGCAAGATAGACAGGAAGAAGATGTACATGGACACACACTTACATATGTTTCGCTTTATAAAAACCAAAGCGATCTTGACCCCGTCGCTGCACGGTTCAAGGAGCGAGACGCGAGGAGCGAGACAGATGAAGGAGGTCGTGCTGATGCGCGCTCGTCGCGGACGGGCTCTGGGCGATTGCTCATCTCCGAGTGCTGATACGTTACGCTCCTGTCACACCCCATTAATATAATTATACAAAAACCAAGCTGACAGGCCAGAGATGAAGAGAGAGACACACAGCTCTCATCACTTACATCCACATCAGCATTTCTGGGTGGCGCAGGAAATATAGAAGGGCGACAGAGAGAGAAAGAGAGAGAGAAGGCCGAAAGGCCGAGATAGTGTTATGAAGAATCGGTTTTGTTCAAACTTGAATGACTTTTTGTCAAACACAAAAGGTACATTCTTGATAAATGCCCTGGCCACTATATTTTATATGATAAAGGTGAGGACTAAGACTTTCATGCTCACAAAAAAGGTAGCTTTTATTTTGGATGAGATTAATCAATTTGACAGCACTAAAAAAAAAAAAAAACATAAAAGTGTCAGTACTGAAACTATTCCTAAGTCATATGAAAATGTCCCAAAAATTCTATTATTTCATTCCTGAAATATTCACTGAAAAATATTCCACTCGCAAATAAATAATAAAAACACAAATTTATTTATTTATTTATTTATTTATTTACGTATGTATAATTGTATTATTGTTATTAATATTATTCTTAAAAATATATATTTATATAATGATTTGTTATAAATATATTATTATTATTATTATTATTATTATTATTATTATTATTATAATAAAATTATAATAATAATAATAATAATATAAAATTAATAATAATAATAATAATAATAATAATAATAATAATAATAATAATAATATAATAATAATAATAACAATAATAATAATAATAATAATAATAATAATAATGCTTTTACATTTATTATATTTATGGAATGAAATTATTATTATTATTATTATTATTATTATTATTATTATTATTATTATTATTATTATTATCATGCAACCTCTCACAGTTAAAGCACGAAATATACCTCTGAAGCAACACATCTAATACCCTGGAAATGGGTAGCAATACAATACAATACAATACAATAATATAATATAATATAATATAATATAATATAATATAATATAATATAATATAATATAATATAATATTTACATTTACATTACATTTAGTCATTTAGCAGACGCTTTTATCCAAAGCGACTTACAAATGAGGACAACAGAAGCAATCAAAACCAACAAAAGAGCAACAACATGCAAGCGCTATGACAAGTCTCGGTTAGCCTATCGCAGTACACGTAGCAATGTTTTTTTTTTTGTTTTTTTTTTAAAGAAAACAAGTAGATAGAATATAGAAAAGAAAGCTAGTGTTAGTTTTTCAAGAAAAGCTAGCAGTTAGAGAATAAATATGCAATTGATAGAGGGTCAATTGCA
Source organism: Spinibarbus caldwelli (assembly GCA_039654775.1). Taxonomy (NCBI): domain Eukaryota; kingdom Metazoa; phylum Chordata; class Actinopteri; order Cypriniformes; family Cyprinidae; genus Spinibarbus; species Spinibarbus caldwelli. The sequence goes on from CM077265.1 coordinate 7,641,877, forward strand.
TATATATTTTTTCTTTTTTTTTTAATAAAAAGAAGGCAGATAGATCAAATAGAATTAGAAAAGAGAATGCTAGAGTTAGAGGGTCAAATAAAGATGGAAGAGATGGGTTTTTAGCCGTTTCTTGAAGATGGCTAAGGATTCAGCTCATTCCACCAGATGGGAACAGTTAATGAAAAAGTCTGTGAAAGTGATTTTGTGCCTCTTTGGGAAGGCACAATAATGTGCCGTTCACTTGCAGAACGCAAGTTTTTAGAGGGCACATAGGTCTGAAATACTGAATTTAGGTAAAGGGGTGCAGAGCCAAAGGTGGTTTTATAGGCAAACATTAATGCCTTGAATTTTATGCGAGCAGCTATTGGTAACCAGTGCAAATTGATGAATAGAGGTGTGACGTGCGTTCTTTTCGGCTCATTAAAGATTAATCTTGCAGCGGCATTTTGGATTAATTGTAGAGGTTTGATGGAATTGCCTGGGAGACCTGCCAAGAGAGCATTGCAATAGTCAAGTCTGGACAGAAAAAGAGCTTGAAAAATGAGGGGGCAAGCACTTTTTCACACAGGGCCATGTGGGTTTGGATTTTGTTTTCCCTTCATAATAAAAAAACTTCATTTAAAAACTGCATGTTGTGTTTACTTGTGTTATATCTGATTAATATTTAAATTTGTTTGATGATCTGAAACATTAAAGTGTGACAAACATGCAAAAAAATAAAAAATCAGGAAGGGGGCCAACAATTTTTCACACCACTGTATATGTTGCAACATGGATACTTCACCTCTCCAAGATACCTTGAAGGCTCTATCTGAGAGGTAAGACTCAAACCACTGGAGTGTGGTTCCTGAGATGTCCTTTCTCAATAGGGTTGACAGGAGGATCTGGTGGTTGACCGTATCAAAAGCAGCGGACAGATCCAGCAAGATAAGTAATGAAGACTTGGAAGCCGAATATAATATAATATAATATAATATAATATAATATACAGGTAATATAAACAAATTTGGGGTCAGTAGTAACAACAAGAAAGAAAGTCAAACAAATTTGAAGCAACATGAAAATCATGTTGTTAACAATGACAGAGTTTGCATTTTGAGCAAACTTTCCCTTTAACAAGCTTTTTATTTTTAATTCCATACTTAAACACATGCCCTGTCTAAATGTTTCACATCACCGCATTGCTGATGAACCAAGCTAATTATCCTGAGAATTTTGTAACTGCAAACAATTTTTTTTTGTTTTTTGGTGTGTGTGTTTAGTCCCATGCAGCATTAAAAAGTGTTTAAAGTTCTCTACTTTTAAAAGGCATGATTACACCAGAGGCTATACGCTTGATATCCTTCATGTACTTATTAGCTGTTAATTAGAGATTGGGTGCAATTATATTAGCATATAATTAGAGCACTAATCGACATGTATTACATTAACAAAGAGATGCAAAAGAACCGATAATGACAATAATAAAAACACTTCAGTCTAAAAATAAGATTCATTGGCTGAGGCAGTGAAGTTGAGCCATGATGTCACAACACAAAACACAGGCATAAATAGGACGCTCAGAAGCTGTTTGTGAGGCAAAGCTCTTATCCAGAAGTAGGTTAAGTCCCCTCTGGTTGAGATGGTCTTCTGCCCTTTATTGTGACACTAAAACCTGAATTTCTCCAGGGGCTGCAATGACTGGCCTCTGCGTGCAGACTGTAAGAACTCTAATGTGCCTGAGCCACTAAACACAAGTGTGGCCTGTATTTTAAAACGTCAGGTTTGCCTCTTTCAGAGTACCCACACAACTTATGTTGCTTTGCCTGATGTTTTGCACAATATAGCCAACATGAAATCAAAACTGACACCAGTAACATTATTAATTCCCATATTTATTGTGCTTGATTGGTCAGTTCAAGTTATTGCAAATAAGTCTTATTTTTTAACCTAAATGGGTGCCAGGGCATTCCTACTGTTTGCAATTTCTAGGGTGTTGCTAGGGTGTTTCTAGGTTTTTCTTGTCAAAAGAGGCCACCACCAAATCTCTTTGCGTCTAGAAATCTATATTTTTATGTTTTTGATATGCAGTAGAGGCCAAATTAGGAGACAATGTACAGTTAGTTTTGGAAAATAATGCATAAGCAAGACACCCAACATGAGGCCAAGTAATAATAATAATAATAATAATAATAATAATAATTATTATTATTATTATTATTATTATTATTATTATTATTATAAATGTTCCATGAAGTCACTTTAGATAAAACATTTATAAAATATACTGTAATTAAATATTGCAGTAAAATAAATTAAAAATATAAAAAAATTCAATATTAAATTACTATTTACTCATTGAAATAAAATAAAAATATATCATAAATTTATGTTAAATATAATATAATATAATATAATATAATATAATATAATATAATATAAATGTTCATTTAAGTCACTTTAGATAAAAACATTTATAAAATGTACTGTAATTAAATATTACAGTAAAGTAAATTAAAAATATAAAAAATATTCAATATAAATTATTATTTACTTATTGAATAATATAATATGATATAATATAATAACTTAAAATTAGTGGTGAAAAATTTCACTCAGAAATTACTAGTTAATTTCAGTTGCAAAGAAAAGACAAGTAAATTGAATTAAATGTGAAGTTCTGAAGAATAAAACTGTATTTGCTCATAAAATGTACTCCAGTAAGCTTTGTTTTTTTTTTTTTTTTTATTTACAACATCAATAATAATAATAATAATAATAATAATAATAATAATAATAATAATGGAACATTCTTTGAATCTTTTTTTTTTTAATTATTAAGTCACTTTGGATAAAAGCATGTATTAAATGTACTATAATTACATATAGTAATATAAAAATGAAATTGAATGAATTAATATTTTACTTACAGAATTAAAGTAAATATAATATAATATAATATAATATATGGTGGTGAAAATTTCACTCAGAAATTGCTAGTAAATTTCACAAACAATTACAACAAAACAGGAAATCAACTGAATCAAATGTAAAATTTTGAAGTACAGAAACTGAAATAATGTTTTCTTGTAAAATACACTCCAAAATCTTTGTTTAAAAAGAAAATACAGTGTACAGAATATGCATTTCATTTTGAATGTTTGTCATTTGAGAAAAAAAAATCAAAGAAGAAAATGTATGGTCAGTCGGTCATTATCGGAAAATAATGGATAAGTGGGACCTTCAACTTGACGCTAAATGGTCTGGAATCACCCAAAGGGGGTTTATTTTGTAATAACAACTGACTTACAGTACATTTTCACACTTATTATACAATCTAATCATCATATAAATAACTGGATATGAAATATACAGCTTAGTGGTCATTACACAACTATATTCGACTGGAGAATGACGCAACTGGCTGGTCAGTTATATAATCAACATAACTCTTTTCATCATCCAGATTGACTCTGAAATACTGTACATCATATTACACAAGTTGCAAATCCCATTTAACATTGTTTGTGAAGTCATATAAGGGGTTTATGACAATACTGACACGATCCAGATGTCCAGAATCCATCACATCGCAGCAGAGCAGAGACTGGGGCACAATATACTCTCGGTGAGCAGGGGCAATTTTACACCAGCTCTGACCCTAATGGAAAGTTCAGTGAACTGAGCCTTCTCTGAGGTAGCATTCCACATTCTGCAGTCCCTTGCAACGCTGAGCCACTGCCAGCTTTACTTATTCTCAGGGTGGCTGCACAATACACTGAGAGATATGTGGTAAAATATAGCCATATAATATAAATCTCACAAAACTAGATTCTGGTGAGGCTGAACCGCAGTAGTGCATGGGACTATGTGAGACAGGATTTTGGAGCTCGCTGACAAATGCAGTTAGATTTTTCCTTGCTCTGTCCTGAGAAAGTGAAATATATCAAAACTGAAATAGACAAGTTGTTTGTTTGTGTTATGGTCGTACACAAGGACACTTCAGGTCTCCCCGGGGCTGATGCACTCCTCAAGGCTTCGCTTATTAATATTAATTAGGGCACATGACCAAATACTCTATGTAGGTTAAGCAACAACATCACAACGAATATGTGCACACAGACGGTTAAGATTTTTTTTTTATTTATTTTTTTTCATTAAGACATTATTTCCATGACAATCAACTACATTTTCTCTGCCAATTGTCAGATTTTAATTTATGCTTAGGCCTATTTGTAATATTTTTAATTGTTAAATATTTAATTTTTTCTGGACAGAATGTGTTATTTATTTATTTATTTATTTATTTATTTATTTACACTGCAGCAATTAGAATTTGGGATGGAGATAGAGGTCTGCGCGGGACTGTTTTTTTAGTCCCGCTCCTGCGAGGTTATATTCCGCACCCATCCACTCCCGCGATATATTCACTCTTTGCTCACCCGCTGTTGCTTAGAATAATTAAAATTATATATATTATATTATAAAATTATAGGCTTAGCAAAATATAAACAAAACCGAGCTGAACGCATCCACACTTTGCTCCATCCTTATTCTGCTCTGTCACTCATCCACATCATCTGTTCTGTCTGAGGGCCGTATTCACCCCCTGTAGCCTACAGCCTGCTCTGATTATTGTTATGCACATGCTGCACCGCACAGACCCCGCAAATAAAACGCGTGACGCAGAAAGCACTGGTTCATGCGTGCAGCACGTGCATAACAGTCCTGAGTGCAGGCTGTACAGGTGATCAATGAGAATAAAGCACAGATATGCTGTTCTGATATGCAAAATTATATTTTATGTGATGAAAATGTGCTCAACTGCACAATGCAATATATGGCATTTAATTAATAGGCTTACATTTTCTGTGCAAAACAGATTTATGATTTCATTTGGGCGTGAAAAATGACCTAGACATTTCGTTGCGAGATTCAACCTTCTATTCCCTAGACCTCAGTGTTAAAACTGAGTTTGTGTGGGAGTTTTCACCACATGGCACTCAAAAACTTCCTGCTCCTCATAGGATTGTTGACAGTATGGCAAGTGTTGAGAAACTGTGTCGTGAGAGATCCTGTGCTTCTTGACACACAAAGCATCTTTGGTCACCAAATAAGTACATTAAAACACTTCCTAATGCTAATAGTTATTTAAAAAATGTTCTTCATGCAAAGTAATTTACAGTACACTAATTGTAGGGACAGTCCCACTGGAATATCCCGCCAGTTTCTTGCTCAAGGGCAAGATTGTAGATTTAGTAATTCCCAACTCTAGGGACGCCTGTGCTCAGGACTAACCAGAGGCCTTTGTGTTGAACAACCAAACTACTTAATCATTAGACTGGAAGAACACCTTATAACATCAATCTCCCTTTATAAAAAGCAAAACCATTTGAGTTAATGAAGTTTGAGTTAACAAAGTGGAATGCATTTGGGTAAAATGGAAATTGGAATCAAGACATTAGCATCCATTTTCTAGGTCTTTCATTTTAATTTAGCTTTAACTCAACAACAATTCACGAGTGTGTTTTCCCAAACCATTTTTGAGGAGAATTTATCCTCTACTTAGAGGCTTGTGTGAAGTCGATGTGCTTTCAAACAGATGCAGTAGATTTGACCATTTCCTGAGGGCTGTTTGTAGCAGGCCATGGCCCTTCCCGCCGAAACAGCTGTTATCTCTCCATTCCCTCGGAGAGAAAAGCTCCTACATAGTCTGAGAAGGTCCATTTGTTATTTCTGTCATCCACTGGCCAGTGGCTTAAAAAGTGGGGGGTGGAAATCTGCATCTTTGCTCCATCTATAATATAATTGGAGCGTAACAGACTACATTAAGGTCCAAATGGTTATGCGGGAATTATGCAAGCGCCGTTCGTGCAACCCCGGGTGCGCCGGCTCAGCTCGGTCAAAATGTTTGTGACCTCTGCGTGAATGTGGCGGCACAAGCTCAGCAAGTCGAGCAGTAGCCGATTCATCTGAAATGAAGTGACAGATTGGGAGGACAATATCACAGGACAGACGCTCGGACTGGCTGCGCTGCGGGCTGTGAGAGGCCGAAAAACATCAGCGTGCGATGCTGAGAGATATAGACGGAAGATTGGTGACTCAGACATAAAACGAGCCATGGGAGTCAAAGTTTAAGTTGTATCAATGGAGAAAAAAAGGTTGTGGTGTAAAGAAGACTTCAGAGAGAAGCATAGCTGGCCACTTAAATAGGTACAGTACATGATTTTGTTCTTCTATGATAAACAATGCTGAGCGAAGAACTCAAACATTGTATTACAACATCCCAGTGCGTAAATCCCAGAGGCCTTATATTATAAAAGTGTACTGTAAAATAAATTGTGCAACAAACATAAATGATACTTCAAATGCAGTGCAGCTTGTTCGGGAGAGCTGACATTATTTTTCTAAAAAAATAATGACTTTCAATTTTTGGTTAGTGGACGATAAAATGGGGAAAAAAACTAATCGACCTGCACTGAATAGAATCCGTTTTGACTAACCTAATAAGTAACACGACAGCAACCAAATAGTATTGCAGTAAAAGCCACAAATGCATAGCAACACTCTACCAACCACTCTGAACATTGTAGCAACTATACAGCAGAATGCTAGCAATCACTCAGCAAAGCAACGTGCCAATAACCATAACACAAGCAACCACACACACACACACACACACACACACACATATATATATATATATATATATATATGCCTCATTATTGGCTGGTTTGAAATAATGCAATAAACATTAATTTAACAACATCAGATGTAACATACATCCCTAATGTAAAGAAATGATAAGAAAATACTAAAAAGAAACAATTATTTCAACAAAAAAACATCAAATGTGAAATATAGCGCAGGGAATTCTGGGAATGTCAATTTACCGTTATTCACTGTAAATTATATGTTCTTTTTCACTTTCAGAAACTGTACACTACCGTAAAATTACATGTAATGTCCAATACAGTTTTTCATCGTATATATATTAGAGGAACTTACCGTTAACCAATTAATACGTTTTTACTGTAGCATTTTCATAGTCTTTTACCATTAAAATCACGGTAATTTTTACAGTGTACGCATAGATATGTACAGTATAGACAAATGCCACATTTGATCGCTCCAGACATGTAAACGCGTCCACCATCTTGGAACAGTCAATGTGTTACCACTCACAATAAAAAATTAATGAGTTTTCCCAGATGCTACAACATTGCAAACCCTTAAGTTGCAAAAAACGCCAAAATTTAAATTCCCGAAGTAAAGTGATAACCTTTCATAGGTGAGAATGTGATGGTTTGTGTTTTACTAACTACTGTGTTTTTGTACTACGATAACTTTATCATGTCATGTTAGCTAAAGCCTTTGTTTTGTTGTAATGTGTTAGTTTAGCAAAATCATCTTCTGAAGTCTATTACAAATATAAATATTCATACATACGTATAACTATGATCATTCCAAGATGGTGGACGCATCTATGTGTCTGGAGCAGTCAAATGTGGATCTACCTAAACATATCTATGGCATTCACAATCTAGAATTGATTAATTAGCAGAAATTAGTACTACACCAACTACGCATGACATCATTAACAATAGCCCTTTATTGTTAAAGGGATAGTTCACCCAAAAATGAAAATTCTGTCATTAATTACTCACCCTCATGACATTCCAAACCCCTAAGACCTTTGTTCGTCTTCGGAACACAAATTAAGATATTTTTGATGAAATCCGAGAGCTTTAATTCTGACCCTGCATAGAGAGCAATGCAACTGAAATGTTTCCAGGCCCAGAAAGGTAGTAAGGACATCTGTAAAACAGTCTATGTGACACACCCGCGTGCTTTCCTCTGCATGTAAACAACTCATGCGTCGTTGTACTCTCCATAATGATGGATGACATGATTTGCAGGAGAAGAACTGTTAAATAAAGTAATTCCTTTTGTTTTCTTTGTGTATTCTCGAAGCTTTGTAAAATTACGGTTGAAACACTAATGTCACATAGGCTATTTTAACAATGTCCTTACTATGTTTCTGGGCCTCGAAACATTTCAGTTGCGTTGCTGTCTAGGGAGGATAAGAAAGCTCTCGGATTTCATCAAAAATATCTTAATTTGTGTTCCGAAGATGAACGAAGGTCTTACGGGTTTGGAACAACATGAGGATGAGCAATTAATGACAGAATTGAAATTTTTGGGTGAACTATCCCTTTAAAACTACATGGTTCAAACAATGTATATGTGAACATGTTACTACACTTTCGGGAAAAAGTCGTGACCAGCTAGTTCATCCAAAAATGCATTGTACTATGGAGGACAAGCAACGTGTTACGTTATTGAACAAGAAAACACATCTCAGAACATTGTAGCAACGCACTGGTAACTATCAAGAACACTTTAGCATCAAATCATACTTTTACACTCTCAAAGGGCAGGAAAAAAAAAGTTTAATAAATATTTTGTGCTAAATTATTTATCTACAGTATGAGGCCAGAAGGTTTACAATGGCTCTTAATTCTTATAGTTTGTAAGTTTCCTGAAGCTAATTACCCTGAAAGGAACTTAAAAATGAGCTTATGCATCAGTTCTCCAAAACAGCTCCCTATTAAGATCAATAATAGAATAATGCAAAATTATTCTAAAGAACTACTTACAAGGAGGATTTGTCCAAAAAATCCCAGCTCGGTTTGGTCCTAAAGACCAGTCGGTTATGTTCTCCATATGCTAAAAGTACAGCAGCCTCAAAGACCCTGTAAAACAATAGCTGAACGTGTCTGGGTGTGAAATCTGCTTGTTAAAAGCAGATCAGAGAGTTCACTTCTAGACAGTTCTGAAAGATTCATGTGGCGGCCCTGCGAGGGTGACACATAAACATCATTTAAAGCAACAAGACTTTTTTTTTTTTTTTTTTTTTTTTTTTTTTTACAGCAGATGGAGAACAAGTGTAGCACTTTGACATATGAATGTTACAATAGGATCTCACTTAGTGCTTGACTGCTGAAAGCTCGTACCCCCTATCGTCTTAAAAGTTTGACATAGCCACTGTGTACGGTCAATTGCGGCTTGTCTCAAATAAACTTCACATTGGCTTGTAGATGCTACTGAAGCCACAAGAATCTCCATGGCTTTATTCTTCTCTCCAGCTAATCTCATCTGGGCTACGTTTTTGTTTAGTTTGCCAGTTTTGGAGATGGTGCACAACCTTCCCTTCTTGTCCGACTTTGTTCAGTGAGCAAATTCAACCTTGAGGGTGTAGAGTGCCACAGAGCCCTGATAAATCATAGAAGAAGAGCACTGCGCCATATAGCCACTTACGTTCACTCAAGGCTGGGAAGGGACTGTGAGAATTGACACACATGTTTGTTGCCAGCAAAGATGTACGGGCATAGTTTGTTTTCTTTAGAGGACTCTGGAGACTCGGGGCACACGGGTGGAGACACAGTGGAATAGGGTTGACATTGTGTTCCACTTGGATGGCTACTTAAGGAGTGGAAAACAGTCAACACCACCATAAACAGGCTACTTGGTAGTTCTCATCCATCTACTTGCACAAATAGTGCTAAAAGGCCTTAAAGGTGAAGTGTAATTTCTGCGCCGCGAGCAATACCAAACGGAAACACACAAATAATGGAGGTTTTAAACAGTTTTCCCAACACACACACACACAGCCATTGGCTGCCACACCAAGGTTACACCATTGGTTGAGCCAATATATTACTATAATTTATTATTATTATTATTATTATTATTATTATTATTATTATTATTATTGTTTAATTCATTTTAAATGTACAAATTGTATACAAAATGTACATAAAAATATTAAATTTTAAAATTGTATTATATTGTAAATATACTATAAATATAACAAATATATACTATAAATATACTTTTGTAAATGTCACTTTAAATGAAACTGAAATAAAACTGAAATTGAAATAAAATATAAATATTAGATTTAAAAACTTAAGCTTAAAACAACAGAATTAGAAATTTTTGCTTGAAATAAAATAAGTTAATATTATATAATTTAATATTATATATAAAATAAGTTAATATAAGTAAATATTATTAATATTATAAATTTTATATTAATATATAAAAATATAAAAATAATAATAAAATGACAAATACACATACCAAAATTACTAAAACCTAAACTAAAATTAAAATGAAAACTGAAAATAATATAAATATCACATGGAAAAGCTTGAAAAGCTTTACAAACAAATTTACAAATGAAAGTTTGAAATACTGGCTTGAAATAAAATGAGCTGAAGTATATTATTTAAAACACACACACACACACACACACACACACACACACAAACTAATAAAATGACAAAAACATACCAAAATTACTAAAACCTAGACAAAATTACAATGGAAACTGAAAATAATATAAATATTACATGGAATATCTTAAGCTTAAAAAAAAATACAAATGCAAATAAAAATAAAATGAGTTTAACTTAAAACAATAATAATAAAAACAAACTAATAAATTGACAAAAACATACCAAAATTACTAAAACATAAAATTAAAAAGAAATAACAGTTAATAGTAATAGTAGCCTATATAAACAACACTAAAATAACAGAATTTACATTAAATTCATGGGCAAATGACTTAGCAATGTAAAGAATCCTTGCTGTTTTTACTACAAAGTAAAGAATAAAGCTGTTCTTGTCATTCTTTAGCAGTACTATTTCCACTGCTTGGTTGTGTTACAGATATGAAAATGTGATAAATTAGAAATATCTTGAAATGAAATGACCCGGTGAACCTCGTCTTTTAGATGAAGAGATTACATTATCGCAGGGAAGAATAAAAGAGAGCAAACTAAGCTCTAAATTTGGCACAAAATCGACGTTGAAAACAAAGACGATTCGGAGAGAGGGAAAAGGTACGGAGCATCTGGGTGAACCCAAGAGAGCTCATGCATATTTCATTATCAAGGAAAACAGTCACATCCTCTAAGAAGTTAAGAATAAATCACACATCTGAAAAAAAGCTTTGGAAGCGTCATATCCTGCATTTAATAGTAATGAATATGGAAACAGCTTCAGACTGAAACAGATATAAATGTCACTGAAGTGGCTTAGCTCAGAGATTTACAATTATCAAAAATAATTGTACAGTCAATACAGCAATTATTAGAAATGGTCAGAAGTCAATAAGACAGGTTTCAAATCTGTCACTTGTCTGAATAACACAAAACGTGGAAGTAGTTTAAACCACAATATGTGTTATTTGTATAGCCTATTTATAATATAAAAAGTAGAACATACATATTTTGAGCTCCAAACATGGCACAACACTAGAGAGACGTTTCCTCGCAACAGCCTGTTGTTTCTCTCAGGTAAACTTTCTTTATTTCTTCAGTTTTTGGTTCAAAAACCTTTTGGCTTGTGGCTAGTGGGTCAAAAACTGTTAGCAGCAACTGAGCTCATCAAAAATTAAACTCTACATTTTTTGTTTTTCCACAAAGTCTGACAAAGCAAGAAATGATGAGAACTCAGACCACAAACTGTCAAGTTCATTGTCCCATTGTCAACAGTAATGGCAAACACAGCTTTACAGTGTAACCGTACACAAACGCAACGCAAACACACACTCGTCAAACGAAACCCACGTATCACAATACTGTCAGCCGTCTGAGTGTTTCCGTACAGCTAATTCTCCAGTCTTATCAGTCTCAGTTTAGCTTCCCATGTCCTGTGCTGTCAAACACAGCCGCTGTTTTTAAAGTTTAATCCCGCTGTCGACATTTTCTCTGTGAGTCAGCAAGAACGCCAGACAGTGGTAATTAACGGCCAGATGTGCAGCCATCCTAGCTGATTAGCGATTTAACACAGCACCCACCTGAGTAAGCGGTCAATTCTGAAGTAAACACATATGGACACAAACAACATCTAAATAAAAGCTTACAATAGATCAGAACAGTAAACAAATAGCTAAGCCCCAATTTGTGCTAATTAATCAGTAGCTTTCCTGTAGCTCAAATAGTAGAGCATGGTGCTAGCAACGCCAAGATCATGGGTTTGATTCACAGGGAAAGCAAGAGCTGATAAAATGTAAAACTGTAACTTGAACGCAATGTAAGTCGCTTTGGATAAAAAAGCGTCTGCTAAATGCATAAATGTAAATGTATCTCTGCAAGTAATGCTACATCTCTTTCTTCGTTATGAGAAATCAATGTTTTTGAAAGAACTCATCAAGGATGAATATATTTGACCAAAATACAGTAAAATCAGCATAATTGTGAAATATTATTATTTAAAATAACTGTTTTAGATTTTAATAGAAACTGTGATAAATTGTATTTCAGGATTCTTTGATGAATAGAAAGTTCAAAACTTTTGAAAATGGACTTCAAAGTGCACGTTTTTGAAAATGATATCATTATAATCTCTGTGTAAATTACAAAAACGTGAATTTGTGTGACGTGTATGTGTTCAGTCTATAGACATGCGTGAGTTTCTTTGCAAAGTGACATCAGCAAGTACTGGCCTGGCATGTATAATACAGCATTTTAGTCATTTTCGTGGATCATGGGTCATTTTTGTCATCTGTACACTAAACTTTTCCAGAACGCAAAAGAAAAACTTTTCCATTTTGTAGTAGCTACTGTAAACATACCTTAAGTCATGAGGAAAAACGTTGATTTTAAGGCAAAACCCTGCTGAAAAGAAAACAATAGAAATTATCACATAATTTGTAATGGTTTTACTGGTTATAATGGGAAGTGTACTGGTTTTACTGGAAACTGTAATGGTGCCTGTTGGACTCTACTGTAAATTGGTCACCTTCTATTGGTGACTTGTTAAAACCACTAAATCCTAATGGAATGTGTCCCAAAACACACAATAGGAAAACATTTTTAATGTTAAAATTTGATGGTTTGTAATGTTTGTAATGGTATTTGTAGTGGAAACCATTAGAATTTCTGTGATGGTTTCTACTCTTTATCTACTCAGGATAAAGACCTTCTTAGCACTGAAGGAAAACTGATTCTTAGCCAAAACATATTACATTCATTTCAACACAAGTTAATATAAAAAAAAACAAAAAACAAAACAACAACAACAAAAAAAAAGATTAGAGTATCACTCAAATAATTTTCAGCATGCTTTGGGACACATTGCCTACTTCAGTAACAGAATGATCAATCTTGTTGATCAAGGACAGATAGCAAAACTCTCCTATGTTAATGTTTGTTCATAACTTCACAGTTTATTGAGCTGTAAGAATCCCACAACCTGACCTCAGTAAGACACTGGGCACAGGAAGCTTCTCAACAGGCCGGAGAAGCTATTTATACCACCACATGCTAATTAGCTGGCGTGCTAGAGAGGACAGCCGGAGAGCAACCAAACCAAAGAAACTCTCTGCCAGACTGAAACCCTGATTCAAACAAGCAAATCCCCATAAAAATACTAGCAAATACCATCAAATACTCTGATTGGAAATCTTTCTTGGTGGAAGGAAGGTTTTCTAGCCTAAATGTGCTGAGAAAATACAAAGAAACCATGTTCAGTACTTACATGTTCATATTGTATGTTTATGTATGTTGCCTCTTATTGAGGCAATAATAATCCCAAAATGACAGTTACACAACTGATGGTGTTGATTTTCACACATTTGTGTAAAACCAAAGACCCAAGTCAAAGGCAAGTTAGTTCTTTTGGCGGCCATCTTGAAAACACCTGTAATGCTTTTTACTATGTATAGGTAACATGCATACAAGCTCCTTTCCTGCTTAAATAAAGACTGTCATCTCCAAAACTGGTTGTCTGAATTAATCATAAATAATGTACTTAAAATTAGCAATAAAATCTGACAACTATTTTATTGTAGTGCTGAAATATAACTAAATAGTGTAGATAGTTCTGATTGGCTGTTAAGGTTGAAAAGCATTATGGGTAAATGATCTGTTGTCACCCTCTTGGAGAAATGTAACGCCCTTCATGGAGTATTTTTGTGAAACAGTGTCTAGGAATTTTTGTTGTATTTGTGATATGTATGCCATATAAATTGTATGAAATAAATTACATAGCAAAATTATGCATATAATATATATGTGTGTGTGTGTGTAAAATTTGTATATAAAATGTGCATATAAATTTTATATATACATATATAGCTTTCCTGTAGCTCAAATAGTAGAGTATGGCGCTAGCAATGCCAAGATCATGGGTTCGATTCCCAGAGAAAGCAAGAGATGATAAAATGTAAAAAACTGTAACTTGAATGCAATGTAAGTCGCTTTGGATAAAAGTGTCTGCTAAATGTATAAATATATATATATACATTTTCAGTATCTTCTGTATATACATCATAAAAAGAACATGTTTAGCAAACACATATTTTTAGTTTAGTATTTTTTATATTTTCATATTAAAATATTTTATTTAACATTAACAAGCATAATAACTAAACCACCATTACTTAATATATTCAATAAACATTGAGACACCTAAGACACCAAAAACCCTAAGAGAGTTGATTTTAAACTCAGTTCTTCATCCTTATTCCCGCTTGTTCTATTTCAGCCCCATTCTAACAAACTTGTACAGTATGTTTTATAAAAATGGGACAAAAAGAGACTGTCTTGGAGAGATGTCTAACAGAAAAAATGACATGCCCAGTGTGAGCAACAGGGAGAAAATCTAACGTAGATTCACGGTAGCCTGCAGTGTCTTGTCAAGGGGGATAGAAGCGTACGCTCAGATACGGCATGCTCGGGAAACATTTGGGCCAGCCGGCTCCGGGATTTCATTTTGAAAGCCAACGGATTTGATTCCACATGCCGCCCTCTCTGACAGCCAGCACCATGGGGCCGAGATGCTTTAATCCGAGGATAAGCAAGAAGAAGGTGGGATTTTACCTGCTCACACACACATAGGCACACTAAGGCAAGACAAGCATTCACTGTACCTCAGGCCAGTCTCTCTCAGGCAGCCTAGGCCTCTGAAGTCACCACCAAACAGATGCTCCTGGCAAAGAACTGAGGCATTCAACAGGTCTTCGGGGAAAAAACAGTCAAGTGTGGAGGGTGCACATACCCAGAAATTCATGCTGAGAGTGTATAGATTCAAAAACTGAAGCAAGGACCTTCTCTGTTCAAAGGGTAGAAGTAGGTCGCATTTTCAGGTGTCTGACGCTACGTGTGCTGTATTAGCAAAACACAAAATGAAAAAGTATAAACTGAGCTGTAGTTTTGAGCTTACAATTTTTGCTGACTTTATGGCACAGCAAGCATGTAAAGATTTTTTTTTTTTTTTTTTATAAGTTAGGGAATCTATTCCCATTTGTCATTAGCAAAACACAACATGTAAACAAGCTAGCCCTGCCATAGCAGTGTCATTGTCAAATCACTGTTGTTTTTGAATTTTTTTTCATTACTGAAGTCACTCTCTTGTGTTTAGAGTAAACAAATAGCATTTGTGCGGACTAAAAAGTATCAAATCTTTTGTTGGTCTTGTGACGTGCCTCTGGGCCTATTCCACTTTAGTCAGCTGTGGGGCGGGTCTTTAAGAGTTACGTAATTTTGAACACCTGCTAAGAACAATAAAATGGTCTCTTGGTTTTTGGTTTGCCCCTTCTGTTATCCCTCTTTGTTTGTTGTTATTTTTGGTTGTTTCTTTGTTGTTCTTTAGGTTAAATGTATTAGTTTAGTTTGGAATTTACTTTGTTTGTAGGCCTGTACATTATGTTGAAAGTTGACGTCATTATTTATTGTTTGTGTTAATTGTTCTTTATTTGTGCTTTCTTTATTTCATTATTATGTCTTGTAAAGTTTATTTTCGTTAAATATTTCTTTGTTATGCTATTGTTCTCGTTGCCTCCCTCATTTGTCACAGTTGTGAGCCGACTGTGACAAAAATGGGGGCTCGTCCGGGATTAACAAATATAGCTTTTTACGATACAGGTCAGTTTTGAGTCTGAGACTCGGAGCGACACTGAAAGAGACATTTAATTTGTGAACACATGAAATAAACTAGGACATCTTGTTTGTGAATGAAATGACTGAACAAAGGAGTCATGATGTTTGTTCAGTGCAGCATGTGAGTCAATCTTGTTCAACAAGGATAAAAAGTGGATATTAAATGTTTGTGTAAAATGACATTAGCAAAGCAAAACATGTAAACAAGCTAACTTTGCCAAAGCAGTGCTATTCAGATTTGAATCTTTAAGATTATGCTGGTGTTTTGGTTCTAAGTGAATCTTTAGATGAATGAATCATTGTCATTCTTGACTTTTTGTTTACTGAAACCACTGTCTTGTGTTTTGGCACAAACAAATAGCATTTGTGCAGGCTAAAAAGTTGCAAATCATTGGTTCATCTGAATGAACGAATATAGCCTTTCACCAAATGAGTCAGTTTTGAGTAGACTCATTCATTTCACTTATGAACACACCAAATTAACTAGGACATCTTGTTTGTGAATGAAATGACTAAACAAAAGGAGGCATGTTGTTTGTTCAGTTCAACATGTGACAAGTGAGAATCTCATTCAAGAAGGAAAAACAGTTAAAGTGAATCCCAGTTTATTAAATGTTTATATAAAAATTACCATATACAATTAAAATGGTGTATGTTTAAAAAAAAAGATTTCTATTGTGAATGATTCAGTGTTTATGAAAAAATCTATTCGATAGATTCAGCGTCTCATAATACTCAAAAAACAATCATTGATTGCCATTACTGACTTGCAATCTACAGCAAGGGTCACCAAATTAATCTGGGAATGAATTAGAATGAATCAAAAGATTCAAGTCCAATGGATTAAATTCACCATTGCTTCAATGTGTCAATACAGATGATAAAGGCTTCTATAAAAAAAATATAAACGTTTATTTTCACTAATCACTAAAATTAACAATAAATATGTTTGATATTGATTCCAAAACTTAAGATTCATTTCTCTGAAACCACTGTACATTTTTAGACAGGCCGCTCTTCAGTTTGCTAGTTTTCTTCTGCCTCCATACAGTGCTAAGCTCATCACGGAAAGCCAGTGGACTTTGCTGTCTTCCATTTCCATCACGCTTTATCCCTTTTCTCTCTTTCAGTCCCCACACATAAACACAAACATAAAAATGCTGGTGTTTGAGCAGAGGAACCATATCAAGGTCACACTCTTATCTCCGGGCCACATGACCCACACTGGACCCTCAGGGCGGCTTGTGTCCCTCTGCGACCCATAATCATGCACTGGGCTGAGCCTTTGAGTCATGATCCCCCTCTCATTTCACGTATCCCTGAGCTGAAGCAAGCGTGCATCCAAAAGCACTGCTGGTAGAAAACGCTTTATGGCTTTTTTGTGGCTTGGAATTGAAAATAGGGAAGGTAATGACATGAGTTCTTCCTAAAAGTGATACATAGGAGAAAACATTGTAGAAAACACATATGATTACTTTGTGTAACAAACAGACCAAATTACATGAGATATTGCTATTGCATATTTACTTATCATTTTCCAATCTAATGAGATGTTAATCACTGCAAACAGATTACTGAGTAAATGATGACCGAATTTTCAACTATTCCTTAATTAAACTATATGCGGTTATTTTTCTTAGGAATGTGATCAAGGCCACAAAAATGGGCCTGTACAAGGAAAACGGCCTTTTGAAGAAAAGAAAGTTGAAAGTGAAGCAATTAAGAGCAATCAAACTGCAGAAGTGGATACAACAGAAGCAATTTGGGGTCCGGCAAACCCCATGGCTGTGCACTTGATCTCTCAGTGACTGCAGTATAAGTACATACTGTTTGCTTCAATTCTGCATCCGTCCCTATTCTTTACCACAATTCTGCTGTTTACTTTCCTGAGCCATCGTAACAACACAAACAATTGGGGCTAGAGTGGCCCAATGTAAGAGGTCACATTTTGACCTGGTGAAAAACACCGCTTTTTGAAGTTAATTTCAGACCAAACCCGAGACTCAATAGCTAAGGGCAGCATAAAAAGGCAGATGTTTGACCAGTAGGTTACTGCAAAGGGAATTTATCGAAAGTAGCACAAAGTGCAGTGAACTATGAAAGCTTATTTCCGCCACGGAATAAATGAATAAATAAAAAGATATGAACTCGCAATTCTGAGAAAAAAATGTCTGAATTGCAAGATGTTAACATGCAATTCTAAGAAGAAATTTCCAAATTGTGAGACATAAACTCATAATTCCAATAAAAAATGCAGAATTGTGCAAGAAAAAAGTCAGACTTGTGATATAAAGTTGCACTTACCATAATTGCGTAAATAAGCTTAAAATTATAACTTTTTTTCCACACAGTTGGGAGTTTATATCTCTCAAATATGATTTTTCATCTCATAATTGCAAAATGTTAACTTAAAATTTCAAGTTTATAACATTTGTGATAAAAAGTCTCAAAATCACAAGTGTATATCTTGCGTTTTCAAGTTATAAATTCGCAATAAGACTTTTCTTCTCAGAATTGTGATATTAACTCACAATCACAAAATCGCAACTTTACAACTCACAACTGTTTTTTTTTTTATCAGTATTTATATCTCACATTCGCAAATTATATATTCGCAATAAGACTTTTCTTCTTAGAACTGCAAGATTTTAACTCACAATCACAACATAAACTTGCAGTTGTTAATACTTCGCAATTCTGAAAATATATAATTGAAGAATTGTGAGATAAATAGTCAAAATTGCAAAATAAGCTTCCATAGTGAACTAAGTAGCTTACTTTCCTAGTTTATGGAATATTTTTGCTTATTTGACTGCATTTTCAACTATCAATTCATTTTCTGCATTTTCAATTTCAATTTTTTTCCTCTGAAATCAGTGCTGGAAATGCATAAAAAGTCTGTCAGGGCCTGGTGATGAGCAAATGTCCACACACACACATACATACATACAGAAAACATACACCCTGACTAACAATCTCTTTAGCGCCTAGCGCGTAAAGGGACCGATTTGAGAAAGTGTTCAGACTATCTCCCTTCATCCGTCCTTCTTTTTTCAGACACGGCAGACACATATTAACTTCCAAATTGAGTTCGGAAACAGCTTAGACATTATGATGTTTCACAAAAGGGGTCTTTTCAGGCATTCAAATGGAGAAAATCAGGGGGGCTCTGCTTATTTCAATTTAATTCAAGAACTGAACTCTTCATGGACAATTTAACATGGCCGTGCTCTATTTTTTATTTTCCCCCAGATCTTCGGACTGCGGAGATGCGTGCTTCCTGCGGGATAAAGGCCGAGACAAGCGTTAGACACTCTGCATGCTGTTTGGGGAATAAGACGGCAATATCTAGTTGAAATGTCAGCAACAGGCAACAATATAATACTCCCACATATCAACTTCAATCCCTGTGGGCGTTGTAAAAGGGAAGCGACATTTACAAAACAATGCCAGCAAATACCATGCGGCCAAAGATGGAAAGCAACTTAGAAAGCACCTCGTTTTAGTGTCATCAGGAAAATTGGTGCATATGCTAACAAGGGTGACTTCAATTTTTTAATTCCACATGATGTCTTAGATAAAAAGAGCCCTGTTCTTCCCTGTCTGTTGTGTGATCCGCCGGGATTGGCTGTTTTTGTGCTCCTGTCTGGTTGTAATGAGGCCGACAAAGACACTGTGAAGACAGACGAATATTTTCCTTGACGCTGATGAATAGCTAGCATGAAACCATGGCTAGCTCCATAAACTGCAGAGAACATTAACATGCTACTATAAAGAAACAGTGAGCCAAATAATTACCTAATATTTCTCATAAAATTTCTAGGAAAAATAAATATTATGTATACATATTTATATCCATATTTCTATATTATTATATTCATGTTAACATATATTTTTCAGAAAATATTTTTCATTATATTTCCAGCGTATATAAATATTGTGTGTAAATATTAATATATATTAAACATATGTCATATGAAAAAAAATATTAAAAATAACCATGTGATGATGCATATTTTTGAATTATCAGTTGAATTAAAATGTTACGAAAAGAATCACTTTGATTATTTTCTCTTTTATTTAGAGCTGATCCAAATATATGAATATCCATAACAGATGACAAGTCTGACATCAAAATTTCACATTATTATATGTTCACATTAGAAAAAAACATATTTAATTTTATTATAAAAAACTCATTAATAATAATATTGAACCAAACATAAAGTATAATAATATTAAATCTAATATATTAAACCTAGAATAATATTAAATCAAACAATAATAAACCATATATATTACTAAAGATATTGAAAAAATAAATGCACTTTCACATTAGGTTAGCAAAGGACTCAAAATGTTTTAATGTTATTACAATACAAAACTAATTTCTAATCATATGGAATATATTGAAACATTCATAAGTAAATATATTGGAAAAACAGCAAATACAGATACATATTTTATTTTTAAAAATGTTGCACTGATGTCAAACTTGTCATTTGTTATGGATAATCACATATTTTGGATTCCATATATTGCAATATATTATTAATTTGTATTTTGCTGAAAATATAAACATTCTTTCATTATATATCCAGAATACATAAATATTATGCATACATATTAATATTTTAAGCACCTCATATAAAAAAAATGCTTTATTTTAAACAACAATTTGATGATGCATATTTTTGGATTGTCAGTTTAATTAAAATGTTACGAAAAGAATCATTTCAATTTATAATCAAATAATTATAATACTATTAAATATATACATTAAACCTATAATAATAATAATAATAATAATAATACAACTAAAAATAATAAACCTAAAATAATAATAAATAGAATGGGAAAATAAATACAGATACATATTTTATTTTGTCACATTTTGCACCTAATGTCAGACTTGTTATCTGTTTTGGCAAATCACATATTTTGGATTCCATAGCCTATATATGCAGGTGCATCTCAATAAATTAGAATGTCGTGGAAAAGCTCATTTATTTCAGTAATTCAACTCAAATTGTGAAACTATTCACATCGTGTATTAAATAAATTCATTGCACACAGACTGAAGTAGTTTAAGTCTTTGATTCTTTTAATTGTGATGATTTTGGCTCACATTTAACAAAAACCCAACAATTCACTATCTCAACAAATTAGAATACTTCATAAGACCAATAAAAAAAAAAAAAAAAAAACATTTTTAGTGAATTGTTGGCCTTCTGGAAAGTATGTTCATTTACTGTATATGTACTCAATACTTGGTAGGGGCTCCTTTTGCTTTAATTACTGCCTCAATTTGGCGTGGCATGGAGGTGATCAGTTTGTGGCACTGCTGAGGTGGTATGGAAGCCCAGGTTTCTTTGACAGTGGCCTTCAGCTCATCTGCATTTTTTGGTCTCTTGTTTCTCATTCTCCTCTTGACAATACTCCATAGATTCTCTATGGGGTTCAGGTCTGGTGAGTTTGCTGGCCAGTCAAGCACACCAACACCATGGCCATTTAACCAACTTTTGGTGCTTTTGGCAGTGTGGGCAGGTGCCAAATCCTGCTGGAAAATGAAATCATCATCTTTTAAAAGCTGGTCAGCAGAATGAAGCATGAAGTGCTCCAAAATTTCTTGATAAACGGGTGCAGTGACTTTGGTTTTCAAAAAACACAATGGACCAACACCAGCAGATGACATTGCACTCCAAATCATCACAGACTGTGGAAACTTAACACTGGACTTCAAGCAACTTGGGCTATGAGCTTCTCCACCCTTCCTCCAGACTCTAGGACCTTGGTTTCCAAATGAAATACAAAACTTGCTCTCATCTGAAAAGAAGACTTTGGACCACTGGGCAACAGTCCAGTTCTTCTTCTCCTTAGCCCAGGTAAGACGCATCTGACGTTGTCTGTGGTTCAGGAGTGGCTTAACAAGAGGAATACGACAACTGTAGCCAAATTCCTTGACACGTCTGTGTGTGGTGGCTCTTGATGCCTTGACCCCAGCCTCAGTCCATTCCTTGTGAATTTCACCCAAATTCTTGAATCGATTTTGCTTGACAATCCTCATAAGACTGCAGTTCTCTCGGTTGGTTGTGCATCTTTTTCTTCCACACTTTTTCCTTCCACTCAACTTTCTGTTAACATGCTTGGATACAGCACTCTGTGAACAGCCAGCTTCTTTGGCAATGAATGTTTGTGGCTTACCCTCCTTGTGAAGGGTGTCAATGATTGTCTTCTGGACAACTGTCAGATCAGCAGTCTTCCCCATGATTGTGTAGCCTAGTGAACCAAACTGAGAGACCATTTTGAAGGCTCAGGAAACCTTTGCAGGTGTTTTGAGTTGATTAGCTGATTGGCGTGTCACCATATTCTAATTTGTTGAGATAGTGAATTGGTGGGGTTTTGTTAAATGTGAGCCAAAATCATCGCAATTAAAAGAACCAAAGACTTAAAACTACTTCAGTCTGTGTGCATTGACTTTATTTAATACACGAGTTTCACAATTTGAGTTGAATTACTGAAATAAATGAACTTTTCCATGACATTCTAATTTATTGAGAAGCACCTGTATTTATGTATTTTGGACTTGACAGTATTTTTGAATTAATCCATATTTCGTCTTCACTGCCACATTCAGTACTGCCCACTGATATCCATGTAAAAGTATACAAAAATATCTACCGACACATTTTGCATTTGATTTATGATTCATTCGCATGTATAAGAACCTGTGCTACGGCACTCGTTCCTGGATGACAGGCAGATCGGAAAGATGCACAGTCACAAGTGATGGGAATACGGGAGTGTGTGCACCCACTTCCAGACGGGACGGTGTAGGAATGCAGCCATTATTCCAAAGCAAAGCTGTGTGACGGCACGCGGCCTCCGAGCGGCGCGGCATCATGATCGATTGCAGCCATTAATCACGCCAGCGCCGCGGCCGGAGATTGATGTGCAGAAATTCAAATCTTAAAGCAGCGTTTTGAAAATTAAAGCAGCAAGGCAAGGTTAGGATCCTTCCCGGTGACGCTGAATGAGAGGGCTGGGAACAATGAGCTCCCCGGGGTAAAGGAATCTCACGCAGAGGTTGGGAGAGCTTCTTTTAACCTTTAAACCGCCAGCTGTCACGGACACCTGAGTGCTGCCTAGTCAAAACGAGCAGGCGGAAGAGCGGAAGGAACGGCTAAATAAAACTACTTACTCGGCTTCGACCAATAAAAGGTTTGTGTATATATTTATGTATTTGTCTCACAATATTAATTAGATTAGAATCAGGGTTATTACAGTAACCTAGAACTAAAACCATTAAAACGTTTTTGTTAGTTCATAAAAATGAAATTACGTAATAAAAATCAAATCTATAATCTTGCCAAGGCAGCATTTCTGATTTTCATTTAGTTTAACGTGATGTAGGCCTTAAAAAATAAATAAATAAATAAATAAATAAACCTAACAAAAACTGAAATAAAACATATTAATATAGGCATATTTAAATAAATAAATAAATACATACATACTTAGATACACACATATTACAAAAGCACAATTACTATTACTACTACTACTACTACTATTATTATTATTAGCATTGCTATTTTATTATTATTATTATTATTATTATTATTATTACTATTATTATTATTAAAATTTATTTAAAAACTATAGGCTATAGGCATTTAGAAAAAAATAGAATAATAGAAATTACAAAAAAAAAACAATAAAATTAATAAATATTTAACTAAATTTAAATTAAAAATATAAAATGTAAATACATAATATACAATATAAATATATTACAATAACGAACTAAAATAAGCATAAAAACTATTCGAAATTACAAAAACAACAAGACAAAATAAAGCTATATGCAAGCTTTAACTAAAATTAAAATAGAAATTATAAAATATAAAATAAAAATATAATGGATAATGACTTGCCAGAAAATTACCAGTAAAATATTTCATAAAATATAAATATATTAAAATAAATAAAAACTAAATGTTTTCTTTTTAAAAAAATATAATCAGTGCTGGGCAACGATTAATCACGATTAATCACATCCAAAATGAAAGGATATATGTATATATATATATATATATATATATATATATGTATGTATGTATGTATGTGTGTGTGTGTGTGTGTGTGTGTGTGTTTTATTATATGAATTATATGAATATTTTTATATTCATATAATTTATATTATATATAAATATATTTAATATATAAACAACATATTTTTCTTATATATATATATATATATATATACACACACGTGTGTGTATTTATATATACATAATAAATATACACAGCGCACACATATATATTATGCACACAAAAACTTTTATTTTGTATTTGATTAATCACGATTAATTGTTGCCCAGCACTAATTATAATATTATCACAATAATAATAAAGTAACACTGATGAGAATAAGTTTTTACAACATTTTAATTAGTGACATAAAAGTATATTCTGCAACCTATTACTTACAGTATTTCCAAAATCTGATATATTTTCAGGTGAAACAGGTAAAATGTAGAGCAAGACATGATTTTATCTCTCTGGAATTGACTGGATTTTGAAAAGTGAGCAGTATATCAAAATGAAGCCGGTGTTTTGGAGGATAGGATTGAAAAATAAATTGAAATGCGAGTTTACGAAGACAAACAATCAATTGTGCACCGTTAGACCATGAATTTGTATTGAAATCTTGATTTTATGTTGAGTTTATGATATTTTAGCACAAAAAGGTGCAGGAACTGTAATTCTTCCACTGTTCAGTCATGCTTCTCCACAGCTTGTCACTTCCCATAAGGACCAACTGTGAGTTCTGACCTTTTACTGAGACAAACAATAACACATCAGATAGATCTTACTAACCACACACCTCACTAAACTGCCCATAGTTTACCTTTAAGCAATAAATTTAAATAAAAATACGTGTGGTTCCATTTGAATCAGGATGCTGAATCAGTAGGCATCAAGTCAGCTCACAGTTACATAGTTTCCGGATTTAGCGTCAGAGATGGGTTATGGCTAAGTTCAGCAAGAAAACATGGATGCATTTCCGCAGGCTCAATAATTCAGACTCCTGCTTTTCCAGGTCACAGAGACATTTACGGTTATTCGTGCCACCAGTTTGGCGGGAGGCGCTGGTTCAAAGCCTCACCACTGAGAGGAATGTTTTACAGTGGGACATAAAGCGGGGAAGCCGACGGGAGGTGTTCGACATCATCACTAATAAACCTTTGAATCAAAGAAAACAGAAATGGAACTGGAAAGGGAGTGAATGTTTCTAGGAGATTTACCATGGCAGCTCTACTACGCCTGCACGACGATGAAGAAAAAGAAAAGAACATTACATGCTCTTGTGACCTCCGCTCTTCAAATGTGTGTTAGGAGCGAAACGCTAAACTCATCAGAGGCGATGATATCGCTCATTCCTCTGAGGGCCCACGGCATTGATTCCAGTCCTGCCTTTCCATAAACATTCCTATAAATTCAGTCGGTCGGTATCTAGGGAAAAGACAGTGTCGCACGCTGTTAATTTAATAAAGGATTTGGGAAATGAACTCCCCCCACATCGCGAAAAATCTCAAACTTTCCTAATGGCTTATTATGTTACATTTCTAGTCCTTTCCTTTTCCAGAATTACATATGTGGCTTAGCTACTAAGAAGCTGTTAAGGCTGAATTTATTTCTTTGGACTGAGGGGAAAAACATATTTAATCATTTGTGGAGGTCTTTAAAATGGTATGCCTCAAGCAGTGTTAATAGTCTCAAACAAGCCTTCTAAGAGGCCTTAAAGAGGCACCGACATTCCCCCTTATTAGGACGTGGCCTCATGCTTTGTGTGGATTATTCCTCTTTAGTTTAGTGCACGTACATATTGCTTCACTCAGCCTCTTTCTGAAGAAGGGCTTAAGGGCAGATATATTAGAAGAGAAAGAACAGAAAAACACACTTGTTCATGTATCAGAACATTTTCTGATGTCAGAGAAACTGAAGTGTCTTATTTGGCCACACATGAGTACACTTAGCCAAACAACAAGGGACACTGAATGAATTTGCTTTTAAAGCAAAATTATATATATATATATATATGTATGTATATATATATATATGTATATATTGCTCGACAGCAAACAGTCTGGTTTCAGAAGTGGTCATTCAACCGAGACTGCCTTGCTCTCAGTTGTTGAAGCCCTAAGACTGGCAAGAGCGGATTCCAAATATTCAATACTTATCTTGCTAGATCTATCCGCTGCTTTTGACACAGTTAACCACCAGATCCTCCTTTCAACCCTATTGGCAAAGGGCATCTCAGGAACCGCACTCCAGTGGTTTGAGTCTTACCTATCCAATAGGTCCTTCAAGGTATCTTGGAGAGGTGAAGTGTCCAAGTCGCAACATCTAACTACTGGGGTACCTCAGGGCTCAGTTCTTGGACCACTTCTCTTCTCTGTCTATATGGCATCACCAGAGGTGGGTAGTAACGTGTTACATTTACTTCGTTACATTTACTTGAGTAATTTTTTTGGGTAACTAATACTTTTTGAGTGTATTTAAAAATGGGTACTTTTACTCAAGTACATTTTTAGTGAAAAATCAGTACTTTACTTCGTTACTGTGGGCGACGCTCCTCTCGTTACTTTATCTTAATGCAATACAAGTTAAAACTGCTTCAATTTATTCCAAACGCGCACGCCGTCTACTTTTCTCTGGGTTATGAGCGATGCCCATTCTCAAATGATTCATTCTTTTGAGTCAATTCTGTTCAAAGGCTTGATCAAACCAATTGGCAAACGCAACCAGTGAATTGGTTCGCGAATCAGTTTGAATGATTTGTTCAGAGTCGTCTGAAGCGGTTCTCACTCAGAGTTGTAACTTCAAGAGTGTTGAAGATGTGGCTTTGGATCTACAGTCAGTTGAAAACAAATCTGCAAAGGCTATTGTTTGCTAGCTATGAATATCTTTATTAGATGAACACTGCATGTGCTGTCTACGGTTCCACAGGTAAAGATAGGCTACATTCAATTACAGTACACGATACCACTATGACACTACCAGTTTGTTGTACATGTACCTTATACATTAAATACAATGTATAATTTATACATTAATAAGCTGTCACAAAGTATGAAATTAACACCCGCCAAACCCGCGTTAGCTCTGTGCAGCGGCGCGCAATCTGTTCCAGGAGGAATGCCTTTGCCTAGACACAATTAATATTGATATTTTCACAATATTTACGCTTACAGAAATATATTTTTTTTACAGTTTACATTTTGCAAAACAGACAGAAGAAGATCCATCAATGTGTATTTGTTTCGTTATGTTCAGATGTTCTGTAGCGGTCATGTGAGGAGTTTTCACTCTTCTCTGTGTCAGAGGTTATATATATATATATATATATATATATATATATATATATATATATATATATATAATACATAATTAATATACTTTAAAATATAATTTAATTCAGTGATGCAAATCAGAGTTTTCTGATTTTTTTTTTCTGAGTTTTCAGAGACATATTATCCTTCAGAAATCATTCTAATATATTGATTTATTACCAGTGTTGTTGAAAAACCAGCATATGCTGGTTAGATATGTTTTGAAGCTGGGATGCTGGTTTATGCTGGTCCTTAGCTGGTCGGACCAGCTTAGGTCCAGCACACGACCAGCTTAAACCAGCTAAGGACCAGCATCCCATGCTTCAAAACATACCTAACCAGCATATGCTGGTTTTTTCAACAGGGAACAGTTTTTCTGATTAATATTTTTTGGAACCTGTGACATTTTGTTCAGGATTCTTTTATGAATAGAAAGCTAAAAAGAAAAGTATTGAAAATAAATCAACATGCAATGATTATGTGACACTGAAGACTGGCGTAAAGGCTGAAAAAAATCCTGATTTGCATCACTGAAATAAATTACATTTAAAAAACCTAAAAAATCTTTTGAACGGCAGTGTGTGTGTGTGTGTGTGTGTGTGTGTGTGTCTGTGTGTGTGTAAATTTTATCTAAATATCTATATATCTAAATAAAAATAGACTATAGATATTCAGTATATGATCCAAAGTAACTAGTGACTAATTACTTGAGTAGTTTTTTTTATCCGATACTTTTTTACTCGTACTCAAGTAACTAACTATTCAGACTATTACTTTTACTTTTACTTGAGTAAATATTTATACAAGTACTTTTACTTTTACTTGAGTGCAGTTTTTGGGTACTCTACCCACCTCTGGGCATCACTAGGTTCTGTCATTCAGAAACATGGCTTTTCATTTCATTGCTGTGCTGATGACACTCAACTCTACCTCTCATTCCATCCTGATGATCCGACGATAGCTACTCACATGTCTGCTTGTCTAACAGACATTTCTTACTGGATGAAGGAGCATCACCTTCAACTCAACCTTGCCAAGACAGAACTGCTTGTGGTTCCATCAAACCCATCGTTTCATCACAATTTTACCATCCAGTTAGGCACATCAACCATAACTCCTTCAAAAATAGCCAAAGTTATGATGAGTTATGGTTGATGATCAGCTAACTTTCTCAGATCACACTGATAAAACTGCCCGGGCCTGTAGATTTGCTTTTTTCAACATCAAGAAGATCAGGCCCTTTCTTTTGAAACATGCTTCACAACTCCTTGTTCAGGCTCTTGTTCTGTCCAAGTTGGACTATTGCAATGCTATCTTGGCAGGTCTTCCAGCCAGTTCTATCAAACCTTTACAATTAATCCAGAACGCGGCAGCAAGATTAATTTTTAATGAGACGAAAAGAATGCATGTCACACCTCTGTTTATCAGTTTGCACTGGCTACCAATAGCTGCTCGCATAAAATTCAAAGCATTAATGTTTGCCTACAAAACCACTGGCTCTGCACCCCTTTACCTACATTCATTACTTCAGACTTATGTGCCCTCTAGAAGCTTGCATTCTGCAGGTGAACGACGCATTATTGTGCCATCCCAAAGAGGCATAAAATCACTTTCACAGACTT
Organism: Spinibarbus caldwelli; assembly: GCA_039654775.1. Lineage (NCBI taxonomy): Eukaryota > Metazoa > Chordata > Actinopteri > Cypriniformes > Cyprinidae > Spinibarbus > Spinibarbus caldwelli. The sequence continues at coordinate 7,670,827 of CM077265.1, forward strand.
TTAAATTAAATGTTCCCTCCTGGTGGAATGACCTGCCCAACTCAATCCGAGCAGCTGAGTCCTTGGCCAACTTGAAGAAACGGCTAAAACACATCTCTTCCATCTTTATTTGACCCTCTAACTCCAGCACTCTCTATTCTAATTCTATTCTTTATAAATAATAATAAAAAAAAACACTAACACTAGCTTTTCTAATCTTTTTGTATTCTGTCTATTTGTTATGTTTTCTTTTTATTTATTACACAATTAACAAAAGCAAAAAGGGCCTCTAACACAAGCTTGCTCTATTCTTTTTCTATTATATCTGTTTTTCTTTTTATTTATTATATAATAAAAAAAACCTTGCTACATATACTGAGACTTGTTATAACACTTGCATATCATTGCTCTTTTGTTGATTTTGATTGCTTGCATTGTCTTCATTTGTAAGTCACTTGTCTGCTAAATGACTAAGTGTCTGCTAAATGTATATATATATATATCAAATATAAAATAAAAATACAATTAATATAATATTATAATATAATTAATTATAATAATATTTGATTAAATATTTAATTAATTATTGTTGAAATATTTATTTATATAATAATTAATATAATTAATATCTGACTGATATAGATATATATATATATATATATATATATATATATATATATATATATATATATATATATATATTTGATGAATAGAAAGATCCAAAGATCAGTATTTATCTGAAATAAAAAGCTTTTGTAACATTATATACTATACCATTCAAAAGCTTGGAGTCATTGTAATAAATTATTAAAATTATATAATTTAGAATTTCTATAAATTATAGAAATTAATACTTTTATTTAGCAAGGATTCTTTAAATTGATAAAAAGTGATGATAAAGACATTTATAATATTACAAAAGTTTTCTTTTTCAGATAAATGCTGTTCTTCTGAACTTTCTATTCATAAAAGAATCCTGAAAAAAAATCTACTCAGCTGTTGTCAACAAAATGATAAGTCAAGTCAAGTCACCTTTATTTATATAGCGCTTTTAACCCTCTGGGGGTTAAATACAGATTGTGTCAAAGCAGCTTTACAGTATTAAATAGGAAAAATAGTGTGTAATAATGCAAAAGGACAACAGTAAACAGTTAAATTTCAGTTAAAGTCAATTCATCATTGATTCAGATCATCCAGCTCAGTTCAGTTCAAATAGTATCTGTGCAATCAAGTTGATGATATCGTTGGAAATTAATAATAAATGTTTTTGAGCAGCAAATCAGAATATTAGAATGATTTCTGAAGGATCATGTGACTGGAGTAATGAAGCTTAAATTCAGCTTTGAAATCACAGGAATAAATTACATTTTAAAATATATTCAAATAGAACACAGTTATTTTAAATAGTAAAAATATTTCAAAATGTTACTACTTTTGCCGTACTTTGGATCAAATAAATGCAGGCGTGAAGAGACTTCTTTAAAAAACATAAAAAATCGTACTGTTTAAAAACTTTTGACTGGTAGTATACACACACACACACACATATATATAATGAATGTTGCCAATGACTTTTTTTTTTTCAAACAAAGCTTATGAATTGTATATTAGAAGTATTGTATAATGTATATTTTCTCTCAACTCACTGTTCACTGTTTCTAGGAGATGAGCTGTGTGCTTCAAAAATGAATAATTTTAATCAAGAAACCACATTTGATGAATGAATCTAATTTAGCTGCATTCTTATTCTGATTTGTTAGACTAATTACAGTCCTTGACATAGATGAGCATGGATGAATATATTGTTATCCTTTTATCATAAGGTGCAGAAATGCAATCACTGTCAATAAAAGGTCATTGTTACTGGTCAATGATGCAAAACCGCAGTGGTGGATTGAAGGAGGAGCTGTTTCTGAGCTCATGGCCGTGTGGAAAACTAATCTACCCAGACCGAGTGAAATATGTTGAGATAATCCAGGAAGAGCTTGCTATATTATTTTAACATTGTTTCTGGCACAATGGGAGCCTTTAACCATTGTAAACCCATCCATTCCTGCTGCATTCTTGACTAAGGGTCCCTCTGGAAAACTGTAACCATTAAGAGGTGAAAAAGAGTCAAATAAGAGAGAATCTGCAGATGCTCCCAAATATGCTCAACAAGCTCCCCTAACACTCCTCTCAAAAGTCAACTTCTCAAGTCTAGTTCAACAAAATGTGTTCAATATGCAGCTATATCTCTACATTGTTATAAAAACATAAACTAAAATTGTATTGATTATGGCCTTAAAAATAAAAAAATAAATATGAATAAATAACACATATGATTAATATTTGTATTTACATTAAAACAAATTTAATTTAATTTAATTTAATAATTTACTATTTGAATAAAAAATAAAAATATTTGATGAGAGTGCATTTCAAATATATGAATTATTAATAAATAATAATAAATAATACATTTAATAAAATAATGCTTAACAATAATAATAAATGAATAATAAAATAAAAATAACAGATAATGTATATATATATATATATATATATATATATATATATATATAACAAATTATTGTTAAAATAATAATAAAAACTAATTTTTACATTTTAATTTCATTGAAAAAATAAAAATGTATTTTTTTTCAAGATTAGATTATTATTTTATTATTTGTTATTTTATATTGTCATGAATCTGGTCCATGGACTTACATCTGCTTGCCACCAGAGGTCACTCTTCCGTTACGTTGACTCTCACAATACACAGACTGTTACATGTCAGTCCGGACTACATTTCCCAGCAGCCATCACACCTGAGACCCATCACACAATCACACACCCTACATAAGCCTTGGACTTCCTCATTCTAATCGCAGAGTATTGTTCTGCGTTTATCGCTCTCCTAGTGATAGCTGCGGTACGGAGCCTTTCCGTGTTTTCTTAGTCTTAGTCCTAGTCTAGTTTTTCCTGGTTATTACCTGAGTCATTCGTGTTCTTATCCTAGCCTGTGTATCTCTTTTCTTGTCTGTTCTCTGCCTGCCCTGACGTTTATAGCCTGCCTTGTATTTATATCTCTCTTGTCTTGTTGTTTGGACTCTGTTTGCCCCTGCCTGGACCATTGCTCGTGTACCTGGATTACCCCTCTTGTCAAGCCCTCTGGATATTGTTCGCCGATCGAAGACCACGCCTGTTTACTTGAGTACTCATCTGTCTTGTCCTCAATATACCTGTTTGCCATTTGTTCGACCCTGCCTGTGTTTTGATCATGTCTATTAATAAAACCTTGCATATGGATCTGCACGTCTCTCGTCTCGTTCGCCTTGTTACATATATATACTATTTTACATAATATATAAAATAATAAAAACAGTACTTAATGAGTGTGCTTTAAAAGCCTTTGTAATAAATAAGAAATAATGATTTTTTTTTTTTTAATATTTGAAATAAATGTAATTTTTTTTTTATTAAATATGCTTATATTACTTTTTAAGTTAAAAAAAAAAATCAATGTGATAATTATATACATGATGGCAAAACAAAAAAATCCCCTACAGAGTTTTGATGTAATATTAAATTTCTCTGTGATCAATTCGAATAACATATAGCCAATCACGTTTCCGACAAAATGCCTGTGGCTTTGTGTTTTTTGTTGACAATACGTATTGTACATCATTTAAACCTTGGGTGAGTGTTTACTGTGAAATTATTTGCCCAGTTGCTTTACATAACATAATAAACACTAATTTCTTGAAGAGGACATGATGAATGTCATGAGAGAGCTCTGGGGTGCGTCATGTAAGTAGAGACGCGCATGTGGAGATCAGGATCGTCCCAAGGGTCGAATCCCCTACAGCTTGGCAGGTTGAAAAGCCGGGAAGAAATAAAGGCTATTGCCAGGCAAAGCGGTGCCCATGGGAAAGAGCGTTTTATTAAAAAATAAGATAGGTTGGAGACGAGCCACTATGAAGAACAGAACTGAAGAAAAACCAGCTGGGAATTCTGTTTGGAGCCAATTGGATATCATGCCATACTTGCAAAAGAAGACGGCTTTTATAGACATAACACATATTCTCGGTGTGTCAAAATAAAACTGGTTCCTTGGTGTGAATTAAATAGTGAGGGGTCAGTTTTGGTGTTCGGGTGGAGCTTATATTTTATTTGATAATATAATGATAAGATTTATAGAGGTCATTTTCAGATGTGGTCTGTGAAGGTTTGTCTCTCACATCTGCAAGTGTCAGATTTGTAATCAACTTTTATGGGGCAGGAGGGCAGGAGCTATGCTGCATTTTCACTATGATTCCCAAAGTGATGATTTTTGAATGAGCAAATTATAATATGAATTGTGAAAAATGTGACTTGTTTGGAAATTGATACATTTTTGTTTAGAATATTAGTGACCTGACCTAATATTTTGAAAAAATAAGAAAAAAAAAGAATCACAAAGTAATTAAAATAATAGATACCTCTTATTTTCTTTAACTTAACTTCCGTAACCCTTAAATAGTATATTTATAAGACTTTTTAATTAAGTAAATGTTATTACTTTTAACATTAGAATTGTATTACTTTTTATTTCATATTATTAGTACATATTACTTCATTTTATTTATACATTATATAAAGAGCAATCATAATAGTAAAAGCATGCTTTTTTCTTTAAAGATTATTTTAAGTGATAAGAAACCTGCTGTAACATACACAACCAAACTAAACCAAATATTAAAACTACATTAAACATTTGCACAAAAACTATCACACTGTGGAACTATCATAAATGAAGAAAAAGAAATGTTAAAATACAGTAAAATAAAAGCTAAAATAAAATAAAGTAAAAAAAAAAGTATATTGTGCAAAAGAATAAATAATTACAGAAAAACATTGCAGATCTTGTTCAATTGTATATATATTTTTCTATATGGTTTTTAATGTCAGTTTTAAATTGTTTAAGAATAGACATTTATAGAACCATTTGACTTTATGAATATCATAACAAACAAAAATAATAATTAAACTGAAAATGAAATGATTTTATCAGCATCCAATGAAAAACACAAAATTAACAACAATCTTCAAAATCGGTTCACCCAAAAAACTTTTCAAAAAAGCACTACATTTAAAATACTACACTTCTGCAAGACGGTGGCAAAAAAAAAAAAAAAAAAAAAGGGGGGGGGGGGGGGGGGGGAATTCCCATGATGCTTTGCAACACAAACACAGTCATGGCATTCTACAAACTTTAAATGAGGTGTGTATGCTGTAATCATGGGAGTCATAAACCTTTTAATTCACACCCTGCTTACTAAAACACAGTTTCAAGGGATAAAATCACTCCTTCCTGTTATCAGTCATTTGTTCACACTTTCCCATCCAGCAGAATACAACTTGACATTAAATCTTATCACTGATTCTACAAAAAAGTGGCTCGGATGAGGGCATTCTTGAATTCTAATTGATTTCATCGTCCCTTCTCTAACTCCGCACTCAGACAAGAGCATCCGCAGCCCCACGGCACTGCTATAATTTATGTGGAGAATATTAAACACTCAGCTCTATTGATCCCCACTGCTCCTTATGTGATGTCTTCCTGCTGGGAATAACGGCTGAGGCCTTGTTAGGCACTCGCGAGGAGAAAAAGAGATCCTGTCAAGAGCACTGATTTCTTCTCCCACAGCAAATTAACATGGAGGCACCATCATTTTTGCTGTGTTATAGGCTTTTCTGCCAATACAATGTACAGTTGTCATGGCTTTATTTCTTTGGTGTGACCACAAGCAAAAATGGACAGTGATGCTTTATATATAGAAGGCAAAAAACAGTATGTGAAAAGAGTACTGTGTTCGAATTCACAGAATTCATTAAAAAATAGGCAAAAAGTACTTGGATGACTAACTACTGAAGTGCACATCCAATGGACAATTATAATGTACATCCAGATTATATTCATACTGTATAGAACATAATTTTTTAATGATTAAAAAATAATTAGCCCTACTACTACTCAACTAGAGTAGTACTACTCAAAAGAAGTGCATACTCAGAGAGTATGTGATTTTGGAAGCGACGCTTCTTTAATAGTGAGTTATTGAATCATTCACTCATCCAATGCATTCAGAAACACTGATTCACTAAGAAACAAATCAAAAGTGAGCCCGTCTTTTAAGCATTCACTTAACTGAGTCATTCAAAACACTGATTCATTAAGAAACATATCAAAAGTGAGCAAATCATTTAAACTCTCACTCATTTAATTCATTCAGAAACACTGATTCATAATAAACAAACCAAAAGTGAGTAAATCCTTTAACAATTCACCTAACTGATTTGTTTAGAAACATTGATTCATTAAGAAACAAATCTAAATGAGTGAATCATTTAACCATTCAATCATCTGAGTCATTCAGAAACATTGATTCTTTAAGAAACAAATCAAAAGTTAGTTGAGTCATTTAACCATTCACTCAACTTTGTTCAAAATGCTGATTTGTTAAGAAACAAATCAAAAAAGAGCAAATTGTTTAAACATTCACTCATTTATTTTTTGTTCAACAACACCGATTCATTAAGGAATAAATTAAAAGTTAGTTGAGTCATTTAACCATTCATTCAACTTTGTTCAAAATACTGATTCATTAAGAAACAAATAAAAAGTGAGCAAATCATTTAAACATTCACTCATTTAATTTGTTCAAAAACACTGATTCACAAATCAAAAGTAAGTAGCCTAAATCTTTTAACAATTCACCTAACTGATTCGTTCAGAAACATTTATTCATTTAGTCATTTCCATTCACTTATCTGAGTCATTTAGAAACATTGATTCTTTAAGAAACAAATCAAAAGTGAGTAAATCCTTTAACAATTCACCTAACCGATTCGTCCAGAAACATTTATTCATTAAGAAACGAACCAAAATGAGTGAATCATTTAACCATTCACTCATCTGAGTCATTCAGGAACATTGATTCTTTAAGAAACAAATCAAAAGTGAATGAGCCATTTAACCATTCACTCAAATGATTTGTTCAAAACACTGATTCATTAAGAAACAAATCAAAGTGCACAAACTAAGCATTCATTCATCCCTGACTGATTCATTAAGCAGAAACATTGATTTGAGACATTGATTAATACAAAAATAATTAATAATTGATTCATTAAGAATCAACTCATGTAATCATTCGAACAAATGATTCGTTCAAAACCATCAGAAATTAGCAAATCATTTAACCATTCACTCAAATGATTCGTTTAGAATCCTTGCACTATGAAAAAGAGAGCGACTCTTTAACCATTCACTCAACCGATTCGTTCAAAACACTAATTCGTTCAGAAACTAAACAAGCGGCTGTCTTTATGAGCGAGCCATTGAATCATTTAGTAACCCATTCATTCAAACCACTGATTCAATCGGGAATGAAAGTGTGTTGCTCGGAGAAGTGTAATGGTTAATTCTGCTTTGCCTTGGGATAACTTTGTGGCGCTGAGAAAGTCGAGGTAACTGCAAACTAACTGAAAATACTAAGTTTGTCAATAACAAATCGATTTGACACAAATTCGACATAGTTTCATTCTGAAGATGTCTCATGAAACAGCACGTATTGTATGTGCTTATGTCACTCGAAGGAAGGTCAAGAAGATGTGGTTTAGTCAAAAGAGACGCTGTTAGATAACCAAAGACCGCGAGAAGCACTGCCTGTTCTTTTCTTATTAGTCCAACCTTTCATTCAACGCAGTGGGACGCCATTTCTGGCTCAGAGAGCTCGAACTTCCCTAAGGACACCCTGCTCTGTAAATTCGGTGTGGAAATGGGTACAGATTAGACCATTATTAGTCAAGCCTTTAACTTCATCTTGTGAGCGCATACATACGCATTTGCCTTCAATAATCTCCACAGCTCAGCAGGAGTGAGAAGCGGCAGGTACCTGGCGATACGATATTAATTATGTTTAGTGATACATCAAGTATTCCAATTGAGTACTGTCATGTCGCAATTATTCATTCACTTTTCTCTCAGGAGACTACGGTAAAAGACATGAGACAAACAGGAACTCTTAAAATATGCTTAGTTGACAGGCATCTCAGATACATTTCACTGAAAACTTTTTGGAAGTGAAGATAAATACATTTAATAATAAATCCTAATATTCTTTTTACATTTCAGTACCTCCCTGGACAGCCTCTGATGAATGAAAACTGTTTTAATAAGTGTCAAATTAATTTCAGAGGTAATCAAAACAGAGTTGTTTTTAATAACTATAAAGGAATTAAGGAATAAATTGACAACAACTTGGTATTTTAGTTATTTGAATGGGTTGATATTTAATATAATATAATATATATATATATATATATATATATATATATATATATATATATATATATTTTTTTTTTGTTTTGTTTTGTTTTGTTTTTTTTTTTTGTTTTTTTTTTTTGTTTAATTGCCCTTTTAATAATCATTTGTAATGAAAATATGAGTGCACTTACAGAATTCATCACTTGTATTTCCAGTATAAACTAGTTTTTAAACCCTAATGTGCAATGAATACTTTTAAACATATTAAAATTGTATGTGTCTCTCTCTCTCTCTCTATATATTCTGCCGTGCTAAGGCAAAAGACCGTAACTTAGATTTTGGTCGAAAGTTATTGATATTTTTGGGACATTCAAGACATCCTTTATCATGTGCATAAGTATTTTTTACACTGGAAATTTGGCAGTTAGATGTTTTAGTAATGAAAATTATCTACATTAAAAAAATTGTGAGCTCAAACTTGATTTTTTAGCCCTATTTTGAAGTTACAGTACTCTGCCTTTGCAGTGTCCAGTGTCCTACCTATAATTAATTTGGCTGGACAAATAAAAAACTTTAAAGTCATTTTTCTCAGTTTCACACCCTAGCGAGTTAAGGTCTTTTGCCTTTGTAGGGCAGTGTGTGTGTGTGTATATATATATATATATATATATATATATATATATATATATATATATATATATTTCACCAAGTGATATAGTTGGAAAAATTTATATGAATTACTAATATAAAATATGCATTATAATTCCATTAATTCCAATAAGAATTTAGGTTAAAACTCCAATGAGAAAGAACTCCCACATTGCTTTTGGTTATTAGCATTTTTTTTAATGTGTATTTATTTATTTATTTAATTTATTTATTATTTGTTTTTGTTTTTGTTGTTGTTGTTTTTTTGTTGTTTTTTTTTTGTCCAGTTGATCTTCTAATAATCACTTGCAATGAAAACATGAGTTCGCTTACAGAATTTCCACTGGGTATATAGGAACATAAATTTTTCAAACCCTAATCATTAATAAGCTGAAACATTAAAATTAATAATGTTAAAAAATAATATTCCACCAAGTAATTTGTTTGGAATAATAAACAATGTAGCAACCTAATATAAAATGTTAAATGTAAAATTAAGTATAATAAATCTAATTATAAAAAAGAATATTAATTATTAATGTAAAATATGCATTATAATTCCAAGACTTCAAATCTGAATTTAGTTTAAATTTAGTTGTTAATTATTATTATTATTATTATTATTATTATTATTATTATTATTATTATTATTATTTCAATGATTTTTGATTTATTTATTTTTTGATTTTTTTTTTTCCCATTCACCTTCTAATAATCATTTGTACTGAAAATATGAGTGTGCTTACAGAATTCATCTCCTCTATTTGCAGTATAGGAACAAGAAGTTTTCGAAAACCCAGCGGCTGTGTACAGAGTCCTTTTCCAAGCCAATGTCATACTGATTCCGTAAATCCTGACTGATGGTCCTTTTGATGGCTTTCACCGCTGATGAGTCCCCAGGATGTCATAAAGGAACCAGACAGGAAATGAAGCGGTGACAGCCAATGTGGGATTCATCTGTTCAGACACTGGATTAAAGGCTTTGACCAACTCTTCAGCATTTGTGATGTCCATCTTGTTCATTCTCTGGACAGTATCGCAATATCTCTTTCAAATGTGTCCTCTGAAAGCTCCAACATCTTCTGAGTTTCAAAATAAGTCAGCGTAGCTCCTCAATGGCTCTTGTGGGATTCGGAGAACAAGGAGGACAACACAAGGTATCACATTTTACTGCAGCCACACTTAATTGCTTAGCAAGTGCTGGTGTAAAAACTAATAAGATTCATGTTTATCGTACCTCAAAACCTTGTTTTCTACTACACTATTTAGCGAGATCTCCTTTCACATGAAGAAATCATTTCTCACCGCTAGTGCTAGTAAACACAAATGTCTTATGCTTCAGGAAGTAAACACAAGGTTGCTTGTTCCCGATTGCCCAAGAGAGAGTATTTCACAGCCTTGTACGAAATATCACTTAAGGTATCCATTTTTACGGTTCGTTCAGTATGATGTCTGAAATTTCTTGCCACGATGGTTTTTGCTGCTAATCTAATGGCAGATTGGTCGCTGACTTTGCTAACAATCTCTAAGGTGTTGTAAGTTTACAAACAGTTATGTGAACATGATTTGTGGGGTTCGCACTTCCGTTCTGAACAACATTAAATACTTTTCTACAACGTAGTTTCAGAGGAAGCCTTGCTACTTGAATTCATGGTTGAACAGGGAAGAGAACAGATGGATGGAGCTAAAAAAGATGACGACTGATAGAGGCCATTGGGAAATGTTGGTGACAGGGTCACAATGAAACTTTTAGTAAGTACAAGTCGAGCTCAATATGCATAATGTTGATTACCACAAAAATGAATTAATTATTTTTAATAAAAGCAGGGTTACAGTGAGGTACTTCCAATGGAATTGACATTAGATGTTTAATATACGTTGAAATAACGTGTTAAAAATCTCACTCTTTCAGTAGTATAGTCACAAGACATAAACAATATGCATGTTAACATTAATTTATTTTTTGATACTTTGTCTTTCCATTCAATTCATTTCAAATTTTATGATATAATAAACATTTATTTTATAAGGACTTAATTTCTCCCCAGTATTTATTTTTATTAATTTAATAATTACTAATAGAAAATTAGAGTTATGAAAAATTATAGTTAATAGTACCCAGCACCAATCATAAAAAACACACAAATAAAGATAATAATAAACAATGAGAAGATAAATAAGTATTTTTCTATCTCTAAAGGGAAAATTATCTTATAAACACTCCTATAAGACATAATACCTAAAAAAAATCTTATCATTAAGATAATACATAAACACCTTTAGTTCAATATAAAAAATAGTTAAAATTCATACTAACATTTTCTGTGTAATGTTATATCAAATGTTATATGATAATATAACTTGATAAACTCTAAATAGACTGTAAAAATATTTAAAAAGATAAATAAAAAACTAATTTTAAAAGTCGACTTCATATTTCAGCTTTTAAATTTTCCAAAAATTGGCCCCATTCACGTTGTAAATCCTTAGTCATAACTTTCTTTTTAGCTTTTATTAAAAGAAAGTAAATATTTTTTTGTAGTAATCAACATTATGCCACAAATGTTGTTGACTGAGTTTAACTTGAACCCAGAATACACCTCAAGGTGTGAACAGCCTCCCATCCAGGTAGTAAACGCTATTTTTCATTATCAATACCAATATCAAGACACTAGTTTCTATAAATGTACACATATATAAATAAACAAATTACTTGGCCAACTGAAATAACATGACTGTTATTCACATTAGATTGTAAGTTTCACGCATTTACATAGGAACCGTTGAACTTGACGAGTAACTTAAAGAAGCTTCACTTTATTTGTCTCTAATTAATTAGGCATCAGTGAGCAAGAGTTTAATACGACTTGTCGAGGCCATAAACGTTTATGGTTTGCTAGTTTTAAGGGATACACTGTTTATGCTTTCATAAAAGCTCTCCGGAAATCAAAATAACAACAGAGGAATACTTGGTTTGTCAAGAGCTGCTGGTCTGAATTTTAAGATGAAAAAAGGAAGTTTTGGGGCTCACTTAGCAGGGAGCGTTCGCTCGTGTAGCCTGACATAAATAATTCCCTCTGAAGGGGGCAAGAGTGTTTTCCCGTCTTTCCCACCTTTAACAGCTTCCCATGTAACGTCAATGCATTTCGCTTTGCTGCGTTTTTGTGCTCGCAATAACAACCAACAGTTTGTTTATTTATTCACTTTCAAGAAATAAACAAATAATGAATCAAGCCTGCTGCATCTAAAAGAATATCAGGATATGGAAAAAGACTCGGCTAAGCACAGATAGAGTTATCCTGAGCCGTAATTGGCACAGACTCGGTAAACAATAACAGATATAATTGGACGTGACATAGGGCAATTGCTCGTGGCCTCAAAATCTTGACACATTATCTCTTGTTTGTCAACTTTACTTGTTTTGTTTAATTGACGCATTGTGAATTCTTAATTATTTCACTGCAGACAAGGTAATTATGAATTTTAACAAATGAACTCATAAGACAATCATTACCGGATGCAGATAACAGGACTTCCGTATAATTGCGCTTCCAAGAATAGTGTCCTCAGTTGCTTGCTTTCTCTCCCAACTGTTATTGTTTTTCTCCTGTTTTTGTTTTGGAATCTCAGGGGTCAGCAGTATTTTGTCCAGGTCACTGATTGCATGAGGTTTGGAGTGAGTCCTATCGATTGAAACCTCTGCCACTTTAGAGTGTTTTAACCGCAAACTCACAAACCCACCACGGTCTGCAAAGGCCAAAGCCTCTGTGCCCGTGCAGATAAAAAGTGAGCGAACATGAAAAAAAGGACTGTATATGCTATCTGAAGTCAATATATATATATATTTTTTTTGTGAGGAAGTAAGGCCTCATCATAAAGATAGGCAGTGTCATTTTGGAGAGGGAAAATTTTCAATCTTTGAGAGCTGTGGTGTGATTTCTTTTCAAGGTGGAAAGCACCGTTTTTCCACCGACTATTCAATTATTGCCTGAAAGGTCTCCTGGAGACTGCAGAGACAGTTCAAATATTTATTCATTTATGGTTGCATTCATTTCTCATTTACTTTTTTCACTGATTTATTTGTTTGTTTTGTGCTCCAGCTTACAAGAGCAAACTATTTTATACGCCCTTGTTTTTAAAGGTTACTTACACATTTACAATGGGTTCTTGTTATAAATATATTTTTAGTGATTTTAACGCAAAAATAAATAAATAAATATATAAATAAGGGTATAAAAAGGTATTTATAAAAATGGTGGAAATATGATTAAAAATGCTAATGTTCAAATAGTTAAATGTAAAATAATTATTAAATTATTAATAATAATAAATAACTAAATAAATAAATTTAATAAATAAATAAACTTATTACCAAGTCACTGACAAAAAAAAAGAAATTAGTGTAGAAACTAATTTCACTAGTGAATTTCACAAACAATTACAAAGAAACAGCAAATAACACATTGAATTAAATGTGCAATTTTGAAGTAGAAAAATTTAAGTGTTTTTTGGTAAAATGTACTTCAATTATCTTTCAATAAATATGTTTTACAGTGCAGAGAAATAGTAGCTAAAATGCAACATTATATAAAATATTAATTATAACATTAGCAAATATAATTATATATTAAAAATAATAATAAAATATTATTATAAAATTATTACAGATTTTTTATGTAAAATATTTCACTTATACTCTAATCAGAATTTAGGTTGAAATTCCACTAGGAACAAGAACTTGTCAAAGCCTAATGTTCAATAAATGATGTTTAATCATATATATATATATACATATATATATATATATATATGACCCTAGTCCACAAAACCTTAAGTAGCCGTCTTAAGTAGCACGGGTATGTTTTCAGCAATAGCCAAAAATACATTGTGTGGGTCAAATTATTGATTTTTTATTTTATGCCAAAAATCATTAGGATATTAAATAAAGATCATGTTCCATGAAGATATTTTGTAAATTTAAAAATAACCCTCAGATTCCAGATATTCAACTAGTTGTATCTCGGCCAAATATTGTCCTATTAATTTCAAAAAAATTGACCCTTATGCCTGGTTTTGTGGTCCAGTGTCACATATATAAAATCATACCTATATATATATATATATATATATATATATATATATATATATATATAGTAAACAGTCCATGCGACCGATGTCCTTACTGCGTTTCTGGGTCTGGGAACATTTCAGTTACATTGATCTCTATCCAGGGTCAGAAAGCTCTTGGATTTCAATTAAAAATATTTTAATTTGTGTTCCAAAGATGAACGAAGGTCTTATGGGTTTGGAACGACATGAGGGTGAGTAATTAATGACAGAATTTTCATTTTCAATTGAAATTTTTAATATAAAATATGCATATTCTGACTTAAATTCCTATCAGAATTTAGGTAGAAAGTCAACACAATTTCAATCAGAACAGAAATGATTTTCCACATTGCTTTTGGTTATTAGCTATGGGCATTTATCACAATTTACAGTCTTTAGTCTTGGTCATACCTCGCAGAAGACCATTTATACTAACGGCCCCTCGAATAATTAAAGACCGGTAATTTAAAGATGCACACACACATATGCAGTGTCACAGACGTGATCCCCATCCGAGGGGGAGATCTGACCTCGACAGTCCAAGACCTGACACTGGGGGATCACACCCGTGTTCGGCACCATCTTCTTCCTCTATTTATAGTTTACACAATTAACCAGAGGAGACCTTCATTAGCCCGTGTTCAGTCTGCAAGACCTGCCCTGGCTTGCTGAACAGGTGTTCCTTAATAATCACGGCCCTGTCTGCCAGATACGTCAGCGCTGAGAGTTTCTCCTTCTCTGTTTCAATCTGTTCCAACTCTTCATGCTGTGTTACGCTTCATGGCATTAAACAAACTTCTGATTAACAGATGTACCGGATACCGGGTTTGTCAAGATTGTGCCGCAGCAGCATGTTAGTCGGTTTGTTAGATTCTTAAACAAATTATAGCATCCTAATGTATTGACTCTCAACTGAGGAAATGCATCACTGCTCTGATTCCAGGACAGAGATAGAAAGCCTTTAGGAAATCACTGATATGCCTTTTTTACCTAAATTTGTTGGACCTTTTCCTATTTTTATTGACAATATGGAAAGCAGATTGGGTTTACATTGTAAAAGGGATTTTTTTTTTTTTTACGTTGCAAAAAGGTTGTGATAACGTTGTTATGGCATTGTTGCATGTCTCTGTAAGAACCTCATTACCACGTCTAACTTGGTACCAAAGGTCATCGTCAAACTCCTTTTGTCCATTTATATTTTTCAAAGTAATGTTTTACCAATAACATCAAATAGTATTAAATCAGAGAAAAAGAGGAATATAAATTAAATATGAGACTCTAGAGTTGTCTTTTTGCTTTCATAATAATTTGTCAGTCTGATGATATCAAGCCAGAGTCGTTCAATATTCTTAAATGCATTTTAGCATAGAGAACAAATGAAAAGTGACAAATGCAAAATCAACCACTGTTGCTTTGTTTTTAATCTCTAAGATACTGTTTGTACAACAATAACTGCTCTTTTGATCAGTCTGAGAAGCATCTTGAAGAACGTTACCTTAAATTCCCATTTATCTCTATAATATAAAATAACAGGATATACAGTATGTATGTATGCATATTAAAATCAAATTTTTAAAATTGATTATAAATACATAAACACAATTTACTTAAAGTCAACATGAATTGTCATTCACAACTATTTTCTATGGAAGAAAAAAGTAATTGTGACTTTTTTCTCACGATTCTCAGTTTATATCTCACATTTTGGACTTTTTTTATCAGTTCTAAATCTAATTAAATATTAAGTCTTTTAAGTCTAAGTCTAATTAAATTAACCTTTTTTTTCTTGCAATTCTGATTATATTTTATTTATATTCAATTCTGAAATATTTTATTTTTAAATGTATTTTGGAATAAGCTTCCATTCTTTTTCCCCTTCAAGAATGTGACATTTTTGTGAGTAAACTAGATTATCAATGAGAAAGAAAAAAAAATGGGGTGGGAAATGATTTTAACCATCAGGAATTCATTTGATGATGAAAAGTAGCCGTTAAATATCAGAATAGACTCAAACTGCATGTAAGCTAGCTAAATCAATGCCTACATATTATGATTCAAGATGTTTTCCTAATTCTTTGTAATAACATGCACCAATGAATAATTCACAATAAGATTAAAAATGTACATTATGAAAGTTAAAGGGTCACTTTTTTATTTCATCTGAACTTTTAAGCCCAAATTCATTTTTAATTCATCGCATAGAGCTCGGCTCCAACACTCATGTATTTTCTGATCATTTTCCTCATAAATCTATGATGACTTATACTCCTGAAGTTTTGGTCAACACTTGCCCTAAAGGAATCAATTTCATTTCTAATCAAAACACCAACTGCCCTTCTCTGAAGATGGAAAATGTGCTGTTTACAGCAGTGATATCTAAGGCATAACCATGCATGGTAATCTGAACTATTACTACAGGGAAACAACACAAACTATGTTAAAATCGTCCCTCTGGCTAATACACAAGGCCTGGGCAGAGAGATGTGATGTTAATGGATATGACAGCGACAGGCTTCAGCGCACCAGCGTGTGAATCTCCCTACAGCCCCACAAATGCACAATCAGCACTTTACCGCAAGTTCTGTGATCTGATATGAGAAACCGGGAGGTTCCATTAGCCCATACGGCAGTGCTGAGGAAGCTCTCTGTTTATCACATTATGTAATTGTAGGAAATCTGTTAGCACAATACATTTACAATCTTCACATTACGGTGACACTCAACATGGCTGCTGCCAAGATGCTCCCAATTACAGCCTGATCTCATAAAACACAAAAACAGAAAACAGAAAACAGAAATTGGACAAAAACAATAATCTCTAATAAAATGCAAATTCAGCCTAAATTAAGTTGGCTTACAGATTTCGATAAACTTACATTTCACAGAAATTAAAGAAAATTACTTGTTAGATCAATTTGTCTTACAATAATTTTGATAACAGTTGAGTTTGACAAATGCAGTGAATACTAGACATTTGTGTTAAATATATAAATAAATTGTTTGTTTTCCTGCCATGCTTCAGAAAAGGTCTAAATGATGCAGGGTTATTATAGTTAAAACTAAAACTAAAACCATTAAAATGTCATTAGTTGAAATAAAATAAAATAAAATAAATGTGAACTGAAATCAAATAAAATGTAAAACATTTTAAAAATATTTATTACAAATGTTTTATTAAAAACCTGTTTTACTTTAGTAACTTTCCAGACAACATGTCTCATTTTAATTTAGTTTAACTTGATGTACTAAAATAACTAAAACGGATAGATAGATAGATAGATAGATAGATAGATAGATAGATAGATAGATAGATAGATAGAAAAAAATCTTAATTTTTATTCTTAATTTTCTAAATTATCTCAAATAATAATATTAAAATTAATTTTTTGTTACTTGAAACAAATGTCAACCAAATCATTTTATTAAAGAAACTATTTTATTTCAGCTAGTTTCCAATGCAAAATTTTTATTTAGTTTTACTTGATGTACTAAAATAACCAAAACTGGAATAAAAAAAAAAAAGTAGAAAACTATATAAACATACAGTAAAACTAATAAAAAAATGACAAAAAGACATCACAATTACTGAAACTTTAAAATTAACATGAAAGTAAAAAATATAAAAATAACATTTAATTCAAAATATTAACAAAAACTAGTATCTCGATACTAAAACAGCATTAAAATGATTTTATTAAGGAAGTATTTTAATACATATCAATAGATTATTTTAAAACAGTGATGGTGTAAAATTTTAGCAGTTTAAAACATCTACTTTTTTCGTCTGGTCTCCCTATATAATAACAAACAAAGGTTCAAAGACATTGCCGTTTGACTTGAGAAAGTTTTGAGCACAACATCCAGTAAACTGTAGCGTTAAAAGTGTAAGAAATGTAAAAACACACTGTTTGCTCATCAAAGGGCAATAAGGGTTGCAAAAGGCTGGGAAATACCTGCAAACAGTGCAGGATGGAGTGAACAACATTGAAAATTTTAATCAGTTCCAGTTAAGAGATGCGAGGCGCCCAGTGTCTCAGGCCTTTGAGGAAGAGAGATACTCCCAGCAAAAGACCATGTTTTGATGTCATTACTTTAAAAGGCAGATCTCAAAGGCATCAGGGAGGGTAGTTTATGAAGCAGCCTTAAGGCGTTTTTTAATCTGACCCCCCTGGGCATCTCCAATTCCATGGAAAAACAATTATTTTCATCCCTTCCTGCCGGGCATGCAGATTTGCTTTAATTATGAGCCGTAGTTGTTTATTTCTAGCTAGTGTTTTAACTGATTTGTTTGAAAGCTGTATGCAAAGAAAAGTCAATACACATTGCTAATATTTCATTTTCATTTACAGCATGTATTGAATAATGGTTGGTTTTAAATTAATGTCAACTTTTAGGGAACGACTTATAAATCATATTCTGAGTTATTACTCACTCAATGTTTTTCCACTCCTCTCAACTTCTTGGCTGTACAGAGATATGCAACATTTCTTATTAACATACGACTGAAAGTAATGAACTCATAGAAAAAAAAAAATCACAAATGAGCTCTATTTTAAAGGGATCGTTCATCCAAAAATGAAAATTACCTCATGATTTACTCACCCTCAAGCCATTCTAGGTGTACATGACTTTCTTCTTTCAGACGAATACAGTTACCCCCGGATTCACAGACAAGGCTTAAGCTAGTCCCAGACTAAAATGCATGGTTGAGCTGTCTCAACTGAAAATATCTTGCTCTAACATATCTTAAAATATGTCACTTCCATTGATCTGTCTCAAGATGCACACCAGTAACGTTTTCTTCTAAGGCATTTTTGTAAAAGCTGCTTAAATATCTTAATTTAACTAAGGCCTAGTCCTGGCTTAAGCTAAGCCCTGTCTGTGAAACCGGGTCCTAAAGTTATATATATAAAAAAAAAAAAAACCCTGGCTATTCCAAGTTTATAATTGCCGTGAATGGGAGTCGAGATTTTGAAGCCCATAAAAGTGCGTCCATCTATCATAAAAAGTGCTCCACACAGCTCCGGGGGGTTAATAGAGACCTTCTGAAGCGAAGCGATGCATTTGTATAAGAAAAATATCCATATTTAAAACTTCGTAAACCGTAATCCTAGCTTCTGCTAACTGTCGTACGCACATTCATGAGAGAGTGTCGTACACACTCCCCAGAGCTGTGTGGAGTACTTTTTATAATGGATGAATGAACTTTTTGGGGCTTCAAAATTGCAACCCCCATTCACTTCCATTACAAATCTTGGAAGATTTATAAAGATTTAAGAGCCAGGACATTTTTTAAATTCACACATTTTGATACCTCCGATTGTATTTGTCTGAAAGAAGAAAGTTATACACCTAGGAAAGCTTAAGGGTGAGTAAATCATGGGGTAATTTTCATTTTTGGGTGAACTGTCCGTTTAACGTTGTAGTAGTTTCTCTTAGATTAAATGGACAACCAACTGAGACTTCTGCCTGGAAAAAAACCCCCAAAAAACTCAACAATCCTCAAACTTTGTTCAGAAGATACTTTGTCTTTTTTAATATGAATTTGATTATTTCTCATCAAATTCCTCCAAGGCTAAATTTTAGAAGTTATGTCCATGTTAATGCTATAACTCTATTCTCTTACACTCCTAAAATTATAGGTTCTTTATTGGCATTGATGGTCCTAACATCAATGGAATCTTTCCATTGCACAAAAGGTTCTTTACTGTAAAAAAAAAAAAAAAAAAAAAATTCTTCACATATGTTCTTCACAATGGTTCTTTTAAAAACTCTTCATGGAAAAAAAATGGTTCTTCTATGAAATCGCTGTGAAAACCACGTTTTGGACCTTTTATTTTTAAGAGTGTATTGTATATCAGCAATTGTCTCATTTGGATCTGTTTTTACTTCTGAGGAATTTTGTGAAGAACCACCAAAATAAAAAAAAGCACAGGTTAATATGTAAACTGAAACCCAAAAAGGAAAATTCTGTGGTTTCAAACCTATATGACTGACTTTCTTTTGCAAATGAAAAAAGATGTTTTGAAAAATGCCTGTTTTTTTTTTTTTTGTTTTGTTTTTTTGGTTGTTTTTTTTTTTTTTTTTTTTCTTTTTTTTCTTTTAATGGGGTCCTATTGACTTTCACTGTACAGACAAAAGCAATATGAGTGTATACATGATGAGAGCATTTTCATTTTTCGGTGGATCATTTTAAGAACTCCATTAAGTCTCATAAACTGTATAGAGCAACATTTGAGCAACAAAATTATCCTCTGGGAAACCATAGCATGTTTTTGAGCAAGTAAAAGAATATACTCCACCATCCCCCAAATGCACCAATGACAGACTCAATCAGACAATATGGTGGGTTTGGAAATAGAGCTGTCACCGTTTGACAGGGATATGGTTACATTGAGAAACTAATAAGACAAGTGTGCATTTTACAGATGGACACACACACACTTGTACATAAACACACAAGCTACAGATGGTCTCAGGTACACACTTTGCCCTAGAAAGGACAAATCTTCTGTCCAGGCGAAGGGTTTTATTAAACAGGCCAGTGTGACTGATGTTTTAATGTACTTAAAGGGATAGCTCACCCAAAAATGAAAATTCTTATTTAATCATTTGCATGTTTTTCTAAGTCTTTATTTCTTATGTGAAAATAAATAAATACATGAATTTAATTTATTGGAGAATATCCTAGCTACTTTTTTTTTTTTTTTTTAAATATAATGAAAGTGAATGACAACAACCACCATAAATGTATTATAAAAGTGAATATGAATCATACCAAACATTCCAACTCGTCTGAAGCCAAATTATATATTTGAGTGGAAATAATAGACTAAAATTTAGGATATTTACCTTTCTTGGTGCGTTCATGAAATCAGCATTGTCTGATTTGTTCAAGAACTATCAGAGATCTTTATGAATGAATCAATTGATCCAGTTTACAAAACAAGACCAGTTTTGTGAACTGAATCAACTGAATCATCAGATATCTTTTTTTTTAAATGAATCAGTTAATCCAGCTCACAAAAGTTTTGTTTGATTCAGTACACACACACACACACACACATACACATATATGTATATATATATATATATATATATATATATATATATATATATATATTGGTTCCTCATATAAATGAAAATTGCTTGAGTTTGAATCACATGACATGAATCATTTTGATCACATTTATAATACTTTTATGGGTTTTTGTTGTTGGCGGTTTTGTTTGCATGATTTTTATATTGCTTTAAAGCTCTAAATGTTGCCTTTTCTCTTCCACAAAAGACAAAAAGTCCAAAATGGATTTGAGTGAATGAATAAATAACAGATTTTCATTTTGCACATGAACCATTGCTTTGAGCCATCTATTATTTTCTTCTTTATTTATTTACCTGTGAAATGCCAACAAATACTTGATTGTTGGCATTTCATGATGATTGTTGTGCTTTTTAAAAATATACTTCCAAACAAAGAATCACTTCATGAGTAATCTGCAAAGAAACTAGCTATTCATGTTTTTTTCTTGGCAGGCACTCTATTATATTCAAAAAAATATTGTAATTACTTTGCCAAAGCTGGAATACAAGACAAAATTATATATATATTACCAGAAAAAAAAAAAAAAAAATGCATGTTGTTCTATACATAGTATCTTATATCCAACCCACTATTTGCATACTACTACTGTACAACACCTAAGGGCCAAAAATATCACAATATGAGCTATATTACATCTGACGACCTCCTGTCTGCGATCTACTATAGACACAGAGGAGCAGAAGTTTACCTCTACATTCATTTTCATAACAATGTCAGTTATTACGCTGTCAATCACAGTGGTGTCATGGGTTTTGTGTTACACTGAGCTGTGCAGCGCACTGAACATCATAACACACTGAGAAGGCTGTCACATCCCTAATTGCATTAAGACGGGATGAGCACTTCTACTAACAACATAATCAAGACAACTGTCTCAGTGCTCCTCTGAGGACCACCAGGGAGACAAGAGGAGATCGGCTCTGTCTTAAAGCCCGTTTGCGAGTGAGAAATGTTATGTTACCAGACTAGAAATGCATAGTTTGCTGTCGTTAATGCTTGTTGCCTGTTTTATTACAAATACAATGAATTTGTGAGGCCTTGGGTGGAAAACTAGAACTCCAGGCAAAGAACAAATTACAAATGAAAATGCTTATTCATATCTCAATTGCTTGCTTTTGACAGCAGTATGATTAAATACAGAGAAAATGGAAACTTTTTTTCTAAGATTTTTCCTTTGAGATGCCATTAATCTCATAGATGTCTCCCCTAGAGTTTCATAACATCTCAAAAATGCCTCCAACACACATTTCCCATCAATTTTTTTTTTTTTTTCAAAACGTATTATCTGAGACATCAATGATAATGTCATATTTAAATGTGCACGAATGAGATTTTAGAACTGCGTCAGAAACGGAAAAAAAATAAATAAATAAAAAAATACCTAATTTTATAATTATTTTCTGTTATTTTATAAATCTTTATATAATAATATTTAAAAAAATCTGAGATGTGTTGCACCAGGTTTGATATCAATAATATCATATTTATAAGTATGTGAATGAGATTGGCATCAGAGAGAAATATATTTATATATACATACAATGGTGTGAAAAATTGTTTGCCCCCGTCCTGATTTTTTATTTTTTTGCATGTTTGTCACACTTTAATGTTTCAGATCATCAAACAAATTTAAATATTAATCAAAGATAACACAAGTAAACACAATATGCAGTTTTTAAATGAAGTTTTTTTTTATTATGAAGGGAAAACAAAATCCAAACCTACATGGCCCTGTGTGAAAAAGTGCTTGCCCCCTAAACCTAATAACTGCTTGGGCCACCCTTAGCAGCAACAACTGCAATCAAGCATTTGCGATAACTTGCAAGGAGTCTGTTACAGCGCCGTGGAGGAATTTTGGCCCACTCATCTTTGCAGAATTGTTGTAATTCAGCCACATTGGAGGGTTTTCGAGCATGAACCGCCTTTTTAAGGTCATGCCACAGCATCTCAATAGGATTCAGGTCAGGACTTTGACTAGGCCACTCCAAAGTCTTCATTTTGTTTTTCTTCAGCCATTCAGAGATGGACTTGCTGGTGTGTTTTGGATCATTGTCCTGCTGCAGAACCCAAGTTCGCTTCAGCATGAGGTCACGAACAGATGGTCGGACATTGTCCTTCAGGATTTTTTGGTAGACAGCAGAATTCATGGTTCCATTTATCACAGCAAGTCTTCCGGGTCCTGAAGCAGCAAAACAGCCCCAGACCATCACACTACCACCAATATATTTTACTGTTGGTATGATGTTCTTTTTCTGAAATGCTGTGTTACTTTTACGCCAGATGTAATGGGACACACACCTTCCAAAAAGTTCAACTTTTGTCTCGTCAGTCCACAGAGTATTTTCCCAAAAGTCTTGGGGATCATCAAGATGTTTTTCTGGCAAAACTGAGACAAGCCTTTATGTTCTTTTTGCTCAGCAGCGGTTTTTGTCTTGGAACTCTGTCATGCAGGCCATTTTTGCCCAGTCTCTTTCTTATGGTGGAGTCATGAACACTGACCTTAACTGAGGCAAGTGAGGCCTGCAGTTCTTTGGATGTTGTTCTGGGGTCTTTTGTAACTTCTTGGATGAGTCGTCGCTGCGCTCTTGGGGTAATTTTGGTCGGCCGGCCACTCCTGGGAAGGTTCACCACTGTTCCATGTTTTCGCCATTTGTGGATAATGGCTCTCACTGTGGTTCGCTGGAGTCCCAAAGCTTTAGAAATGGCTTTATAACCTTTTCCAGACTGATAGATCTCAATTACTTTCTTTCTCATTTGTTCCTGAGTTTCTTTGGATCTCAGCATGATGTGTAGCTTTTGAGGATCTTTTGGTCTACTTCACTTTGTCAGGCAGGTCCTATTTAAGTGATTTCTTGTTTGCGAACAGGTGTGGCAGTGATCAGGCTTGGGTGTGGCTAGAGAAACTGAACTCAGGTGTGATAAATCACAGTTATGTTTTAACGGGGCCTTTTTCACACAGGGCCATGTGGGTTTGGATTTTGTTTTCCCTTCATAAAAAAAAAACAAAACCTTCATTTAAAAACTGCATGTTGTGTTTACTTGTGTTATATTTGATTAATATTTAAATTTGTTTGATGATCTGAAACATTAAAGTGTGACAAACATGCAAAAAAATAAAAAAATCAGGAAGGGGGCCAACAATTTTTCACACCACTGTATATATATATATATATATATATATATATATATATATATATATATATATATACATATATACATATAGAAGAGTTAGGAAATACTAAATTTTATAAATATTTTCTGTTATTTTATAAATCTTTATAAAATAATATGAATACATTTCTGACATACAGTGGGGCAAAAAAGTATTTAGTCAGCCACCAATTGTGCAAGTTCTCCCACTTAAAAAGATGAGAGAGGCCTGTAATTTTCATCATAGGTATACCTCAACTATGAGAGACAAAATGAGAAAAAAAAAAATCCAGAAAATCACATTGTAGGATTTTTAAAGAATTTATTTGCAAATTATGGTGGAAAATAAGTATTTGGTCAATAACAAAATTTCATCTCAATACTTTGTTATATACCCTTTGTTGGCAATGACAGAGGTCAAACGTTTTCTGTAAGTCTTCACAAGGTTTTCACACACTGTTGCTAGTAATTTGGCCCATTCCTCCATGCAGATCTCCTCTAGAGCAGTAATGTTTTGGGGCTGTCGCTGGGCAACATGGACTTTCAACTCCCTCCAAAGATTTTCGATGGGGTTGAGATCTGGAGACTGGCTAGGCCACTCCAGGACCTCGAAATGCTTCTTTCGAAGCCACTCCTTCGTTGCACGGGTGGTGTGTTTGGGATCATTGTCATGCTGAAAGACCCAGCCACGTTTCATCTTCAATGCCCTTGCTGATGGAAGGAGGTTTTCACTCAAAATCTCACGATACACGGCCCCATTCATTCTTTCGTTTACACGGATCAGTCGTCCTGGTCCCTTTGCAGAAAAACAGCCCCAAAGCATGATGTTTCCACCCCCATGCTTCACAGTAGGTATGGTGTTCTTTGGATGCAACTCAGCATTCTTTCTCCTCCAAACACGACAAGTTGAGTTTTTACCAAAAAGTTCTATTTTGGTTTCATCATTCTCCCAATCCTCTTCTGGATCATCCAAATGCTCTCTAGCAAACTTCAGTCGGGCCCGGACATGTACTGGTTTAAGCAGAGGGACACGTCTGTCACTGCAGGATTTGAGTCCCTGGCGGCGCAGTGTGTTACTGATGGTACCCTTTGTTACTTTGGTCCCAGCTCTCTGCAGGTCATTCACTAGGTCCCCCCGTGTGGTTCTGGGATTTTTGCTCACAGTTCTTGTGATCATTTTGACCCCACGGGGTGAGATCTTGCGTGGAGCCCCAGATCGAGGGAGATTATCAGTGGTCTTGTATGTCTTCCATTTTCTAATAATTGCTCCCACAGTTGATTTCTTCACACCAAACTGCTTACCTATTGCAGATTCAGTCTTCCCAGCCTGGTGCAGGTCTACAATTTTTATTATACTGTTTTTTATTATTTTTATTTTATTTATTTGATTTTATTACTATTTCATTTGGTCATTCAAGTATTACAAAGCTCTTTGGTCTTGGCCATGGTGGAGTTTGGAGTTGGACTGTTTGAGGTTGTGGACAAGTGTTTTTTTATACTGATATCGAGTTCAAACAGATGCCATTAATACAGGTAACGAGTGGAGGACAGAGGAGCCTCTTAAAGAAGAAGTTACAGGTCTGTGAGAGCCAGAAATCTTGCTTGTTTGTAGGTGACCAAATACTTATTTTACCGAGGAATTTACCAATTAATTCTTTAAAAATCCTACAATGTGATTTTCTGGATTTTTTTTTCTCATTTTGTCTCTCATAGTTGAGGTATACCTATGATGAAAATTACAGGCCTCTCTCATCTTTTTAAGTGGGAGAACTTGCACAATTGGTGGCTGACTAAATACTTTTTTGCCCCACTGTATGTCACACCAACCATCATATTTAAATGTACGCAAATCTGTGTCAGAGGGAGAAGAGATGTATTATATATAATGATTTATAAAATGTAAAAATATTTTGTATTATTCTATAAATATTTATAATGTAAATAAATATCTGAAATGTGTCACTTCACGTTTGACGCCAATAATCTCATATTTAAATGAGATTATTGGCGTAGAGATTTGAGATCTGTGTCGGAGAGGAAAAAGGACATATTATATAAAATCAATTATAAAATATTAAAATATTTTCAGTTAATATAAAAAAAAAACACCTGATATAATATAATATAATATAATATAATATAATATAATATAATATAATATATAAATACACTTTTTACAAATTTGGCAGTAGATTTGGCAGTAGCTACTTTTGGTTGGCCTGAACACCGACATTGGACATTGATTTTGCAGAGTGTTTTGGAAGGTAGGGCTCAAGAGATTCACTTCTCTCTGATGTCTGAACACAGTCTTGCTTTTGAAGCGGCATTTTTGAGATTATATGAATTAGTGCCTGAGGCTAATCTGCAGAAGTTTCCAAACTTGATGAAACCCGAAGACCAAACGAATGCAGAGTTTGTAGAGTTTTATTCCCACCTGGACATTTGTGCCCCAATCACCACAGGAAGTGACTCATCAGATATCCGTCTCAGATCAGCTGCCACATACTGGGAAGTTACTTGCCCTGTAGCTCAAACAAAGATCATGGGTTTGATTCCCAGGAAATACATTGATAAAATGTATTACTTGAATACAATATCACTTTGGATAAACGGTCTGCATAAAATGCACTGTTGGTCAAGCAGAAAGCATTGCAGATATGCAGCATATGGCCGTTATTCAATAAATTGTCTGTTTAAATGAGCAGAGCACTGTCCTTTCCCAAACACTGAGGAAGAAACTTTGAGGACAAAGTTAAATCTCAACTAATTTTCTAGATTTCTTGGTACAATACATCACCACTTCTATTAATGTGCCCAAAGTGCTTTCAGAGGTCAACAGGCCATCAAATATAAGACAAACATGTGGCATTCATAGTCTAACCAGTATGTCTCAAAAGCTTTGTTATTAGATGACTGAGTTTGAGAGACACTTTTGTGAGCTTACAAAGAGGCGACTCTTATTATCACCTGTTTTCTAATGCTGTTGAGAGTGTTTCTGTTCCTGGTAGTGAATGCTGCTAAGAATACCAAGGTCATGGGTTTAATATCAAAGGAGCACACACACTGATGAAATGTGTCTTGAATAAACCGTAAATCACTGTGGATAAAAGTGACCAATGCATTTACTGTATGTAATACTTGAATGACCAAATTAAATAGTAATAAAATCAAATAAATAAAATAAAAAATAATAAAAAACAGAATAATAAAATAAGTGAAAATAAATCCGATGCTAAAATTTTTGTTGCTCACAAATGAGCCAAAATATCCAAAAAATGAGAAGCACAATAATTTAAATACGCCATGAAAGTCTTTCTAGAAGTTACTCACCACTGATGAAGTCAGTGTAATGACATGCTGGATTCAAGTTATTTCATTTTGCTCCAGCGCTCGCAAACAACACAAAATTGCCTGTTTGACCTTGCAATTTCCTGGGACATTATCACAAAAGTAGTTTCACTTCAGTGCACAGATACGAAAAACCGCAGCTTCCAAAATCCGTTTTTTGGAAAAATAAAAAAAAAAACAGCTTCCTTTTATTCAAACCCAAATGTAATTTGAACTTTTCTTTCAGCCTTACGAGGGCAGAAGTTCAGGGCCACATCTTCTCTGAACATAACGACTCACTCGAATCTCCTCCCTCACTTGTGGAACGAATCAGAGATGCCGCATGTTGTTTGGCGCGAGTCTTTCCTTGAAGTGTCGCTGAGAAGACCTTGACTACAGGTTTTGAAATAGTACGTCCATAAACCGAAGCGCTGAGGACTTAAGATGCCATTCGTTGCTTTCCTCCTCTCGTTTTTTCTGTAAACGTAGTGTGTGTGCATGTGCGCGACAACGTGTGTGCACTTGCCCGTGTTCCGTTGTCTACCAAAGCCTGTTCTGTTACAGCATTCTGCTGCATCACATTTAGGCTCATCTCTCTCTCTCTTTCTCTCCTTACCTCCCTCCTCACTATCATCACTCTCAGCCTCCCTTCCTCGTTCAGTCACACGTGAGGAGGCTCGCAGTACGGCTGGAATACAAATAAGCTGTTTAGTCTGAAACCCTTAAAGACGCAATTGTCTTCCCTCGCCTCTGACACTTTCAGATGCTGCCCTCGGCGAATGGACGTTTCTCTCCTCTCTCTTTATTCGAGGGACGTGGGTCCCTCTTCTCGGTCACCCTCACCTGGTCGTGAACATCTCTAGATTGCTCTGCCACTCAACGGGATTTCAAATGAGGTCATTTTAGACACCGTTGCAGACAGACCGCTGGGTGCTAGTTGGCGAGGCAAACCTTTGTGGTCACAGTCTTTATGAGAGGTTGAAGAGGAGATTTGTGTCTATGAGGTTGCAGGTTCATCATCACGTTTAACGGTATCTGACCTCTCAAGGTTTAAATATGTGAACACATATTTATATTTAGATCTTAATAAATTTTAAGAAAAAAGAAAAAAGTGAGAGGTGCAAAACATGTGAGGTATAAAGTCAGAATTATGAGGTATAAAGTCACAGTTGTACGGGATACAGTCATAAATATGAGGTATTAGTTTAAATTGTGATGTATAAAGTCACAACTGTGAGGTCAGTTGTTAGATACAAATTTGCAATTGTGATGTATAAAGCATGGCCGTACGCAGGTTTTTATAAATACCGAGGTCCCAAAATGAAGATCGGTAGGGGGGTTCACTCGAGAAAATTTTGATTTTTCTGACTTACATGTGTGCATTTTAAGATGTTTTAAGGCTCATAAATTGGATAATAATATAGGTTTAAAACCAAGTCAGTGGGCAGTAGTAGCATAAATTATTTTTCAAGAAAACAGATTCTTAAACATGAGAATCAGATTAAGGGTTGCAATGAATGATCCATGCTACAAACTCTAAATAGAGAAGATTCAAGTTATAATTATCCTGGTAGCCTTCAGTAAAATCAAGTGTCTAAAATGATTAAACATGAATATTATTTAATATATATATTTTTAATTAACACTAACAGAAATGAATCTTTTCCAATACATTTAAACTGATTTTTACATTTTATGGGCATTTTTACCTTTATAACGTGTCCATTATCTTTTGAGTCAAATTCTTACATTTAATCAGTGAATTAGAATAATAAGACATTTGTGCTGTTACCAAGCAAATTAAATCAACACAGAAGCTGCATCTGAAGTGGCATTTAGATGTATTTACACACTGTTTAATGCAAGACATGAATGCATTTAACTGCAATTACAAATGCATAAATAATATTTTGATATATTAAACATAAAACATTAAATACTGATTTTTGAAATGATTTAAAACATGAAAAAAAAAAAAATTGGGAAAAAATCGAAATGTGAAATTAAAACCGCCAATAGGTGGCAGCAAATCACTGTTAATAAGTGAATCATTGCGATTGAACCGATTCATTTAAATGGTTGATTTATTCAGGAAGGACATGCCGTCATGTTGCTCAGATACACAAAACACCACTGGGGCTGTGTTTGGAATTATTTTGTTGACGAAATAGGCTACTATATTGCCTGTTTTTGCTCTATCTAAAACGTAAGTCTTTCAATTAACTTTTTGTTTATTGAGCTGTTGTAAAAAATCAATATCACATTTGGCACTGTTTGTGTGAGATTGATTAACTATATGAAGTCTATAAATATATATTTTCTGCTCCCATGTCTTGAATTTGTGATCATTCTGAATGTATTTTAATAGACTGAATCATGCAGAGAAAGAACTATAAATGCGCACACGCACTAGTCTAGACTTCACGTAATGTATGCGTGCGCTCTGTAGGGGTGTTTTGAATGTTTTTTGCAAAATACTCGATCATGTCAAATCGCACATCGTTAAAACAACAATTATGATATTATCGCAGACTATATATCGCACACCCCTACAGCTGAGGCTTCTCAGATGATAAGATCTGTTATCTTGGCTTTTTATCCTTGCAGCACCAAAGCAGAATTAATATAAGGTAATTATTTTACAACTTCTGTTATTGGAAAAATACCAAGGTCCGGACCTTGGGACCTCAATGGTGGGTACGGCCCTGGTATAAAGTCACAATTGTGAGGTATAAAGTCAGTTGTGAGATATGAAGTTGCAATTGTGATGTATAAAGTCGTAATTGTGAGGTATAAAGTCACAATTGTGAGATAAAGTCACAATTATGAGGTATGGAGTCACATTTGTGAGGTAAAAAAAAAATCATGATTATGAGGTAGCAACTGTGGGATATAAAGCCGCAATTGTGAGAAAACGTTAAGTTGCAAATGTGAGGTACTGTATAAAGTCTGTATAAAGTCATCTTGCAACATGCCATCAGCTATGATGCAAAAACATAGCACACCTTCTTTAATAAGCTGGATTAACGGAGTTAGCATGTTACATGCCAATTAACTACTAAAAGCTATAAGCACAAAACTGACTGACTGATAAACATTAAAGATATTATCACAGTGTGAAACATTTAAGAAGCATTTACATAGTCAACTCCAAACAATGTGCCTCACATTTGAGATACATTGCACTCTTGAAATGTGTCTTACTTTGCTGGATCAATCAACAATATTTTAGTCAGAGTACATGACCGTCTTTTCTTTATGCTTGCATAATGTTTTAGTAACAACATTTACCAGAAGGGTCACTGAAACTAACTAGCCCAACCTTGACCCTTTGAAGATTGTTCAGAAACAAGAAATGTTCACTGATGTGAAGCACAAAAAGTACAGTTGTCATCCCATAGCTACCAAATAACACTCACATTTGAGTTCAGACTGCAAGAGGAGCATCTTGACTGCACGAGAGACAAGAATTAAGACGACTGTGGATTACATAGTTCGCGACCCGCTGGCAAGGTCGAGAAGCCCATCGCTGACCTTGTTTTCCACCTTATTTAATATCACATATCCCCAAGGTTCAGATGAATCAGCCATCAGCAGCCATTCCTTCAGAGATTGTCTTATCGGGTCAGCATGACGGCAAGGCTCCAAAGACGTAGCCTTCTCTTATCGCTGGGATTTCACATGTTGTCATCCTGGAAATGTTACCAAAAATAACAAAATAAAAGAACGCTCTCTCTCTCTTATTCTCCCAATGTCTCTCTCTCATTCTCGCCGCCTGTCTCTTTTCAAGCAGAAAATCTTTAAGCCGACATGGACTGCTAAATTGTTGATAAGGTTATCATGATAAAACGCATCGAGTCTTCTTTACTTGATAGGTCATCCTACTCAATTTGTTTTCTCTTCTGAACATCTAGCTAGCATGTTCCTCAACAACTAGATGACCAAACGTGTCAGACCATTATATTGTGTCATTACGAATCCTTTCTTCTAATTTGTTTGATGGCTTTGTAAGGTGGCTTTGAAGACGACATGAAACGGCATTTGCAATGCACTGAACATCCATAATGGGATGCATTTACGTGTAAAACTAAATATTCAGTGTTTGAACTGATTTACCAGCATGTGGATAATTTGCATGCTGATCTATATATGTTTACTTATTCGTTAATATTATTTTTTTTCCATTACATCAGCAGAAAAATTATATCTGAAATGGAAATTCTAAGATACAGTACATATATTCCCAGATAAATCACAAACAGAATAATGAACTTTCTCTTGGTTCTATTTAGAATATAATCCTGAAATCCTGGTTTCCGCAAAAATATTAAGTGGCACGACTGTTTTCAACATTAATAATTATAAGATTATGTCTTTTGCAGCAAATCAGCACATTAAAATGATTTCTGAAGGATCATGTGACACTAAAGACTGGAGTAATGATGTTGAAAATTCAGCTTTTCCATTACAGGAATAAATTACATTTGAATATATATATATATATATATATATATATATATATATATATATATATATATATATATATATATATATATTCCCAGTCATAAATTTACCTGAATTCACCCTATATATTTAAATTCCAAAATTATGAATGTATATTCTATTTATATACTCACCTGTCCTTATCGCCCTCATACATACACATTTTCAAGTAAGAAGTTGTAACTTTCTGACCCTCAGAGAATAAAACCACATTAAGTTAATAAGGTCAATTTTGATTTGTTATCCATAAAGAAAAAAAAAAAAGGAAAACACTGTCATTTGTTTATTCATGAGCATGATTCTTTTCTCTGTGAAGCACAAAATGAGATATTCTGAAGAATGTTTCATCTGTTTTTGTCCACATAATGGAAGTCAATGGGATTCAACATGTCTTTCAAAATGTCTTCTTTTGTGTTTTACAGACTAACGAAAGTCACATGACACGAATGACACGAGGGTGAGTTCACAATGACACGGTTTTCATTTTGGGTAAACTATCCCTTGAATGCTCTCTTCAGTAACCACTTGCGCAAAGTTTTCCTGTCCGTAGCTTCATCACAGATCAGTGCTGTATGTTTGAGAGATCCCTTTCCTGGCAGGTTCGGTGTCGACGCGTTTAAAAGTCTTAAACATAATGCACGTGAATGCGAGCCAAAGCAAAGCCTGCCACCTGCCAAGGACGCATGTTCAGAATCCTGGACCAATGGATTTTTGGCATTACGATGCAACAACTGATGTGCTCAGAACTTTTTGTCTGTCGAAAACAAGCTGGCGAGTGACCAAATGGATTGCATGTCTTTCCAAAAGTCCCGCAAGATTGATTTTTCCATCATTCTTCTTCTTCTTTTCCTTTTAATCACTTAGTATTGATTTCATTTATTTAGTCAGTCGTTTGTTTGTTTAGTAGAGAATTGTGGATTTTGTTATAGACTGTGTTAACAGATTTATCTTTGGGATTATAAAAAAGAAGCATTTTAGCTTGTGTCAAGTCCATTCAGAGGATGAGTTGTGCTTAGTGTGGCTCAGGAGAGGACATAATCCAACTCCCTAATTTCCCAGCATTTTCACATAGAAATCCACTTATCTGTTGTGCATTAGCCTTCACCGCGGCAACAGTTTCTTAGCAACGGTCATGCCTAGTCTGGTAAGGGTAATCAGAACTGCCAAGGTGTGAATATACAGTAGATATTGTCTAGAACAGTATTTCTAAGAGTTGAGATACATGGTTTTATTTTTATGTATTATGCGGAGGAAAGCACAGCGGCTTTCTGTCATTATTCGGTCGAGATAAAGCTCGGAGACTTAATTTAAAACAATCTGAGGTTTTAACCAAACGTGCCAAGATGGTGCTGGTTTACGGGTGCAACAGCTAGTTGCAGAACGGCATTATCAAATATTGATCAAAGTAAAAAATAAGCCTGCAGGGACAATATCACACTTGTTGAAAAGTCTTTTTTTCACCCCGTAGTTGGAAAGTTTTGTAATATAACAAAAAAAAAAGACTCAGACTGCACTTGCTGCTGTCTTATTAGAGAAGTTGTTGCAAATCAATGAACAATGATGCTGACAAAGATACGGTTATGTGTTTACTCAGCAATATTTTGGAATTGAAATCAACAAGGACATACATATATATATATATATATATATATATATATATATATATATATATGTACATACATAAATACTTAAAGCTGCAGTCCGTAAGTTTTGCTTCTTTGTCGCCATCTCTGTTTGAAACCTTCAGTTGCAGTTATTTGCGGAATTATCATCTTTACGTGGGTTGTGCATCGGCATTCCAGGAAATCCCTAATATGGATAACACCGTGTCCTAACTATATGCGATGTGACAAGATTCCAGTGACAAGCAGTTTGGCTGTCCACACCAGACGTGACATGACAATGCGATGCAACAGAATCCCTCAAATATCACAGCCATTCAGAAGTGCAGAAGCGCACTGCACTCACAACGAAACGGACAAGTTTCTAATCTAATTCATAAATATTAAAACTTTTAAACTTTATTAAAAGTACATACTGAGTGACTAATGCTGTCTTTATCTGAGGTAAACTATCTATGCTATAACCACATTAGACACTTTTAATATTAAATAAAGCACATAATCAATACCTGAGATTATCATTGTCGTATAATGTTGTTCCAGTCATGACGTCGCAGAAATAGACCTGTTTCTAAAATAGAAACTTCATGTGCCGCCGTCGCGGATGGTTAGGACAAAAACTCAGATTAACATGGAAAAGATACCTTTTATGGCGTGGCGTGTAGTTAGGACACGGTGTAAAGGTATCGCTATCGCTGTAACTGAATAAAAAAAAGATAGATACAGTATGTCAACATAACTAAAATCTTTTTTTTTTAACCAACAGAAATTTCAGAGATTTTAATTAATCTGCAAAAAAATCTTTAGATCAAATTAAATTTAAACTTTTTGTATGTAATGACCTCATTTTTTTTATTTTTCAGAACATAGCAACAAACTGGTTTTTGGAAAAGTGCTGTTGGGATGTTTTTACTACTTAGTAAATGCAGTAATAGAAAAAAATAAATCAAATGGGCATTTTACCCTACGGGGGCCTTAAATTATACCCTAACCATGAATTTTGTCAAACCATTTGTTTAATTCATTCATTTATTCTAATTCCTCTCATAGTTTGACTTTCAAAACACTTAAACGGATGTGCATGAGGTAACAACCGCCTGAAGGCAACGCATCAGAATTTCTTCACTCGGAGTCCTCCAATCAGACGTCGCAGTGGGCTTGCGGTGCCAACTGCTGCAGGAGTGTCTGGGCGGAGGAAGTAATTAAACCCCGTCTCTGCGTGATCACCGCGTCTCTGTTCATCACCCAGCGGCCTCAGTCTCTACATCTGTTCTGCTCTCGCTCCCTCCAACCTCTCAAAGTGGGTGGGATATTTTGTAATCCCGTAGGTTACGAGGGTCCGCTCGGAATTCCAGCTAGGCTGAGAGCATCCGAGTCCTGTGTCCTCTGCTGACTGGTGAGTATGTGTGGGTTCCAGGGAAGGCCCGGGGTGAGAGGTTATCCAAACAGCAGATGGTATTGCTGGCCACTGCAGTGGTTGTACACCAGTGGCATTCAAAATCACTTTCTCTCCGCTTCCATTTGCATTTATTTCACTTCTTTTCTGTGGAGGAAAATCAGGCTGAAAATGTACCTGTCACACCCTCATCCCCAATCCCTAAACCTGACCCCAACATAAACATGTATTTTAACATGGTCATTATTTAATGTTTAATAAGCTTGTTCTCCTCACTATTAGCTGCTTCCCACAATTGAAGGGAAAGCTTACCCAAATTCCTAGTCATCATTTACTCTCCTTACTCTTGTTCCAAACCTGTGAGTTTTTGCTGAACACAAAAGATTCTGAAGAATGTTGCTACAGTAACTAAGCAGTTGATGGTAGCCATTGACTTAGAGACTTTTTTGCTGCCTGATCTCATGACGAAAACATACCTGTGGGAACTTTTTCTTAAGACACGAAATATGTACCAGTAAGTACACATCACTGCAGTTTCCAACAGAAATGAACACTAGAGGCGGTAAAACATCAAGCACTTGTAATCGTTTTTGTACACAGTTATGATTACAGCTCCATATGTTTCGCTTTCCGGATGTAACAAGCATGCTCGGTAGTTCAGCCGGCACAGAATTGGATTTAGGATGCTAATTCTTGGGTACGAATCCTGTGAAAAACATGACTCACGATGAAAGAGCTGAAAGATGAGAGATCGAAAAACAAGCTAAAACGGCATGCTTGCGATTGTGTTTTTACATCACATTCGCTTTTGTTCATTCTATTGGGTAGGTTTAGGTGTAGTGCAGATGGTACGTTATTTTAAAACATCACGGAGCATTAGAGTTATAGCACCACTCAACGGATATTTCAAGTCAGAACTGCGGTGACACGTACAAAACCAACGTCACATAAAACGTACCATATGTATGTTCATCTGTTCCAGAGAAAAAACGAACTCTCTTTTAGCACCACTCAGTGGACATTTTACATTGAATATATCGCAAAATGTACATGGCGGCATGTATTTCATGTCTTGCAACAAAAGTTCCCACAGGTACGTTTTCGTCATGAGATCTTTTTTTTTTTTTTTTTCAATAATATGGTCATAAGTCAATGGCTACCGTTAAATTAATATCATTAATGAAGTTAATTGTATTAGAAATTAAAATTAATTTTAAAATGATGGTAATGTTTTTAATAGAGGATTTAAACAATGGTTAAAAACAAAACAGCAGTGCTCACATAAATAGTCTACTATCAGATTATTGCTTGATCATGTTGCCTTTGCTTTATAGCTTATGTATGCAAATATTTTCTTTCTTCTTTTTTTTTAAATATTTTTTTTATTTAATTTTTTATTATATTTAGTGTTATTAATACTTTTTGTGTATTGTAATTATTATTATTGTTTTTCTCTTTTTAACAACTAGCCTCCCTTGGACAGGTGTTGAAAATTAGCATGTGTGCTAAAACACTTAAGCAAATGCATATGGTTTGTCCTATGTAATTGTGATGTCCATGTCAAATAAAATAATAATAAATAAATAAAAATGTCTACAGAACCCCTACAGAACTTCAACCCTAAAAGAAGACTTATAAATAAATAAACAAACAAAAAAACTACCAGATTACCCTAGAAACTACATGGCAATGCTCTAGAAATCGCATAAAACTTTAGCAAATAATATCGCAGGCCTATCAATTGCCCAGAACACCTAGAACCATTATGGCAAACCGTTTATAACAACCTAGAAATCACCCAGAAGACATAAGTATGGGGAGAAATAAAATAAAATGAAATAAATAATATTTTTATCTATCTATCTATCTATCTATCTATCTATCTATCTATCTATCTGTCTATCTGTCTGTCTGTCTGTCTGTCTGTCTGTCTGTCTGTCTGTCTGTCTGTCTATCTATCTATCGTGACAATCAGGAGAAAAAGAAGAAGAAAAAGAAAGCAATTTCTCACTATTCTGACTATTTATTGTTTTAAAGCTTCACAATACCTTATTTTGCATAATTGAAAAAAAGAAAAAAATAGACTTCAGCATCTATTCAGTATAAAAATAAACTGCAGCTCAAACAAACTTCCACACTGAATCTTTGCTTCAAATATTTGCATAAATTTACTGAAACATAAATTTACTCTGCCAAGTGCACAGAATGCAATCCTCCTGTGGTAAATGTATGCTTATTTTAATGCACTGTCACAAAACTAGAGAGATATAAATCACAATATGCGTAATTATTATTGTATTTATTTATTTATTTATTTATTTATTTTCCTCCTCTATTTTCTCATTCACTTATGAAATAGGTTTGAGCGTTCCGGCAAGCCGCCACATCAATTATCTGCAGAGAGAGAAATAATGATTTCTAGTTGGTTGTGCATTTGAGTGTGTACAGAACACTGTTTTTCCTCTTCAGAGGATATTCTTGTCAGCACGTTTATTTTTATTTTTTATTTTTTTTTTTTTGGCATATTCACCTACCAACTGCTGAAAACAGGTGAAATATCAGGAACATTTGACTCCATAAGCAGCAGAACCAAATTAGTTTCTGTCATTCTCAAATACAGAGGTGCTCAATTGAATGTTAAAAGATTAAAATGCAATTAATTTGCTCCCAAATTAATAAGTAGTTGAGCCAAGTATTTTTTTTTTTTAATGTCAGGTGGGACTTTGATGTACAGAAACATTAATGCGTTATCTCATTATCGTTCGAGTGGAGATTTTAAAGACAGATTGTTAATTGAGGTGTGACATGCTGCATGAACATGCAAATCATTTTTAAATTAAAGGAATGTTGAGTTCAACACAAGTTAAGCTCGATCGACAGCATCCGTGCCGTCAATTACCGCTAAAAATAATTTCACCTCATGCTTTGGTTTGTAAAACAAAAATTGTGTTCACAGGAATGCATTTACAATGGAAGTCTATTGGGCAAGGCATTGCACTGGAGTAAAGGAATAGTTCAC
This sequence comes from Spinibarbus caldwelli, assembly GCA_039654775.1. Taxonomy (NCBI): domain Eukaryota; kingdom Metazoa; phylum Chordata; class Actinopteri; order Cypriniformes; family Cyprinidae; genus Spinibarbus; species Spinibarbus caldwelli. Next base: position 7,708,975 of record CM077265.1, read on the forward strand.
TAAAAAAGGAACATTTGCTCAAAATGTACTCACCCTCAGGCCAAGATGTAGATGAGTTTGTTTTTTTTAATCGGAACAGATTTGGAGAAATGTAGTATTACATCACTCACTCACCAATGGATATTCTGCAGTGAATGGGTGCCGTCAGAATGAGAGTCCAAACAGCTGATAAAAACATCACAATAATTCACAAGTGATCCACACGACTCCAGTGAACCAATTAATGTCGTGTGTAGTGAAAAGCTGCATGTTTGTAAGAAACAAATCCATCTTTAAGAAGTTTTTAACTTTAAACCATCTACAATACCTGTTTACATTGAAAATAAATCAGTAACTCATAATTCATCTACCTGGAATAATAGTCTCACTGTTAAAATATGATTCATACAACTTTACTGATCAGATAAATACAGAGTCTTCAGATTGTCTTGGTCCATTGAAGTGCATTACTGTAAGCGCGCTGCCTCAAATGCTGTCAATAGAGATTAACTGGTATTGAACCAGAACATTCTTTTAATGCCATTATAACACTGCTGTAGTCATTAAACATTTTGAACTGTGCAGCCTGACCACATAAATACTAAACTGCTAAACAATCAATCAACCGTATTGAGCCACGGTATAAGCTTTAGTACAAAATTACATCATGGTCATCTTTTCTGAGAGGATAGTTGTCTGTTTGGTCCATTTATAAAGTTATATTATGGTATATAACCATAATAATATTCATAGATTTTTTTTTTATTACTGGGAAAAGCACTGATTAAGAAAACTGTCATTGAAAAGTAAAATCCTTACTAAAATAAAATAAAAAAAAAAACCTCTTTCTCATAATATGTCTGCTTAAAACATGCCTCATGCTGTTTGTTAAATGCACCGCATGTACAAACTTTCCGAAACATCCCAAACTTTGAAATCCTGGCATATTAATGTTGTTTAAAACCCTCAAGCACCATATTTTTCTCATTTATTCAAAAGTACCCATAATCCTCCTGTAATGCATAAAGGTTCTGTTGGGAATTTTAGAAGCAGCATTCATAGCCGTAGCCCCGAACAGATTGTTGGCAACATCGATAACATCCACGACGGGATGTCCAATCCAAGATTATACACGCCCATATGCCGGCCTACACTCTCCTGTGGGACGGCAGTGATAGACAGCGCGGCTTTCACCGGCGCTTCACCTCAGTCTTGCTCTGACTGCTATACTGAAAAAGTAAGAAGTGAAAATGGCTAACTCATCTATTAAACATGAGCATGGCAGGTTGGGAAGGAGAGATGGAGGTGAGGCACAGAGAGAAAGAAAGCCGGAAAAAATATATATTGAGAGGTGGAGCGAGAAATATCAGTGGGAATGGAGGCAGGTTGGCTGGTCGGTGACAGCGCTGATGGATGATGTGTTGAATATGGCCTTTTCAAACTAAAGGTACAGGGCTACTCTCTCCGAAGATACTGGTCTAAATCATCCAGCACTTCCTGTTACCCTCACCTGCGCACACTCTCATGGGCACGACTTGTATTGCTGTGTGTGTGTGTGTGTGTGTGTGTGTGTGTGTATGTATATATATATATATATATATATATATATATATATATATATATATATATATATATATATATTAGTAGTCAACATTTGAAGTGGATCAAAAAAGTTCATAGTTGCTTACTGAAAGAACGGGTATTGTTTTGGTTTTAGGACAACTTTGATGAAAGGTTTTGGTTTTGATCCACTTCAAATGCTGACTACTGTATGTATGTTTATATTTATATATATATATATATATATATATATATATATGTGTGTGTGTGTGGGTGTGTGTGTGTGTGTGTGTGTGTGTGTGTGTGTATGGGGGTGGAATGTGCTTAATTTGTTAAAAATATTGCTACTTGTTATGAAAAACTTCTCATATTAAATTAAAATGTACATATTATTTAAAATACATGTTACAAATGAAAAAGCACATTTTAACTATGTGATGTTGTCACAGTCTTCTGGTTTCTTTTACCATCGCTGAAAAAATTAAGAAAAAAAAAAAAAAAAAACTTCTTTCTGATTAGCCAACTAATGTCCCTTTAATATTGCATTGTAAAAGTGTGCTTAGTAAGCAGAAGAAAATGTTACGTTGAAGAGCAGATATTGGCTGCTTTTTGCAGAGAGCTGCTCTTTCCTCTTTCCTGTGAAAAGCTTACAGGACATTACAGCGCTATTGAGCCCAAGTGTGAGAAATCCTTGCTGAGGCGGCTTTTCTGAAGCGTTAGAAGTAGCGCTGATGCCTCTTTCTGTGTCCAAAGGCAACAAACCTCCCTGTGTGAAATCGTTCTGCAGGACTGTACATAAGTGCTGGGATTCAAGTCAACATCGAGCTTACTGATGCATTAGAGTTCATATTTGGATATATCTACAATATGACCTAAACTAAAGACCTGGCTCTTTTGACCTGAGTCACTAAACAATCGCCTAATTATAACCCACAACACTTTAACAACACACTAACAACCACTCAGAACACATTAGCAACTGCATAGCAACATACTAAAAACCAGTCAGAACTTTCTAGAAACCACATGGTAAAACAATTAATGACTCAGAACACCCTAGTATCTGCATAGCAGCTCCTCGAACTTGTGGGTGGGGTCTTTTGACCTGTGTCATTAAGCAAACATTTTAGAAATTATACAAAATACTCCATCCACAAAGCAACACACTAAATAACATTCATAACACCTCAGCTACTACATAGCAACACATTAAAAGCCAGTCAGAGCTTTTCAAAAACCAGGAACCATCTAACAATTATTCAGAACACCCTAGCAACCCCATAGCAACACCCTGGACTAATGGGTGGGTTTTTTGACCTGTGTCAGTAAGCAACCACCTAGCAATTATCCAGAACACCCTAGCAATTGCATAGCAACACTATAAAATCCCGTCAAAACACCCTAGCAACAACATAGCAACACTCTAAAAATATTTAGAACACCCTAACAACCCCATAGCAATGCCCTGAACTAGTGGGTGGGATTTTTGAACTTTGTCAGTAAGCAACCACCTAACAATTATCCAGAACACCTTAGAAACTGCATAGCAGCACTCTAAAATCCTATCAGAACACCCTAGCAATCCCATAGCAATGCCCTGAACTTATTTGTGGGTTTTTTGACCTGTGTCAGTAAGCAACCACCTAGCAATTATCCAGAACACCCTAGCAATTGCATAGCAACACTCTAAAATCCCGTCAAAACACCCTAGCAACAACATAGCAACACTCTAAAATTATTTAGAACACCCTAACAAACCCATAGCAATGCCCTGAAATTGTGGGTGGGTTATTTTAACCTATGTCAGTAAGCAACCACCTAACAATTATCCAGAACACTAGTAACTGCACAGCAAAACTCTAAATTCCTGTCAAAACACCCTAGCAACAACATAGCAACACTCTAAAAAAACACTTAGAACACCCTAGCAACCCCAGAGCAACCCCCTGAACTAGAGGGTGGGTTCTTTCATGTGTGTCGTAAGCAACCAATTAGCAGTTGACAATTCGCAAAACCCGCCCACCCTTAGTTACTGTTGCCATGACGGACAAACAATGCCACTCTCACACTACAAATCACGTTCTCATGCAGTGAAAAATACATTGCAGAGCAAAGAGGAAACTGACAACACACCGAAAGAGAAGACAGAGCAGGTTACTTCTGATATGAAACAAGATCTCAGGACTCTCAGCTTTTAAATTGTGCCATTTTTAAAGAAATTAAAACAATAAATACCGTTTTGTGGCTCTTCAATGTGTCGTGACAGGTCACTGTATTGCCTCAGTTCAAACACGTGAACCGATCATCTTTTCATATTTACTAAAAGCACGAAATCAACATGAATAAACATCAGAAAGTGTTTTATTTCAACCACGGAACACACCATTTTTCACGTTTAAGTCCACCAAAGTTATCTACTCTCCTGTCTGATTTGTGGTTAAGGCTAGAAGGGATACAACTGCGGCTACTGGGCATGTGCATTTACATATTTTCCGAGCCATCAATATAACGTGAAACCTAAGAAAAAGCACATGGCGCCATAGTTTCATCACTTTAGAGTGTCGCAGTGACCGTCTTTTTGCAGTAAAGGACCTGTCATAGTTTAATGAGTGGGAAGATGACATGAAGTGAAGTGGTTAACCTGCATTGAAAACAGATGAGCGCACACGTGCATATAAAGCTCCCGATCGGGGCGAAGTTCACGGGATTTTGTCCACAGAATGATAAGAGCACACGTTTTAACATATTATTTTATTATTTAACACTAGGTTTTTAACTTAAGCGCTGCAAGCCATGCATACAGCGCAGGACATGACAGATTTTCTGGTACGCAAAACAAGTACTTCAAAGGAAAAGTACTTTAAAGCCAACAACAGCACAGCTTAACCCTCTGCACATTTTTATATTTAGTTATATTGAAAAAGTTTCAGTTCAGTCGATCTTGTTTTAACATGTATTTCTATGGAGACAGGCTGTAGCTGTCGGGCAAGATGGCGGATAGCAGCAGCACATAATATCTGCGTTCTGATTGGTCAGATCGCCTGTCAATCAAGCTCTTTGCGAACGGTCAATTATCTAGAGCACCCTAGCAACCACAGAGCAACACTCTAAAATCCCAACAACATAGCAACACCCTAGCAACCACATAACACACTAAAAGAAACACTTCTAACACCCTAGTAACCACATAGCAATGATTTGAACTTGTAGGTGCTTTTTTTATTTTTTTATTTATTTTTTTTTTTACATGTGTAAGCAACTTCCTAACAATTATCCAGAACACCCTAGCAACCGCATAGGAACAAATTAAAAACCTCTCAGAACACATTAGCAACCACAAATACCCACAACATCCTAACATCATGGCAGTGACTTGTATGGCAGTGCACATACAAGCCCCCATTTTCTATAGAAAATATAAAAAGCTACTACTTTATGTGTCATGTATTTTGTCTTAATCTTTTGGAAAAATAGATAAATACATACTAGCAATTTTATGTTTGTGTGTGGTGTGTGTGAGTGTGTACTTTGTTTGTCTAGCAAGCTTATCAACATTCCAGTGTGACCGGGGTTTAACAGGGTATGAACGTCTATGTAATTGGCATGCCTCGCTGATGTGTAATTTTGCTTGTCAAGGAGATTGACGTTTATTAAATTTAGCTAACACTCCAACCGTTCTTCTCTTCTCTGGGAACTCAAGAGTGGCAGGCCGAAGACGAGCGAATAACCAAAGCTCCAACATAACACTTATTGACCAGATAAACAAATCAGCTAAAATTTTAATTTAAAATGAGTATTAAACTAACACAAAACCGACCAAGATATAAAACAACTTGTATTTGCATAGCCGGTTTTCTCCTTCTAATGGGAGTGTGTTTATCAGTGACTAACAGGAAGTAATGAGACACAGTTTGTTGGAATTGCTTTAACTGATTTTGTTTGAAAGATTCACTCTGGCGCAAAAAAAAAAAAAAAAAAGCTATGTATATTAGATTTCGTCTCCCTCTACTGATCAGGGAAATATTGGAGTCAGTGGTCCATGAACGCTCTGCGTTTGAACTACTTTTGAATCAACAACTAACCCATCTTAATTGTCATCTTAATGCCTTTTATTTATGGTGAATTTAACTTATAATTGTAACAGCTTGATGAGAAAATGGCTAAACGTGTAAAACGGATAACTGCAGTAGCTAAAAAGTAGATTATATTTACTTGCCCATCTCAAAAACAGTGGGAGCTGGAGGAGATATAAATTATGCATTTTGTGAATAGTATTGAGCCAGATTATTTCTCTAGCAGTGATGTCAGTTATTTCAGAACTCTACAAAGAGAGCTGAGGAGAAATGTGAGAGAAAAAAGAGATAATCTCTGACTTGCTTATAGTGCGACGTAAGGCATAGAAAGAGAGGAACACAACATAAACCCTCAACTTCAATTTTTTATTAAAGTATGGCATTAATATAGTTCAAAAATAGGTCAAGCATTTGTCACTTTGCTCGTTTGAGGGAGTCTATATCTGTGCATTAATAGATTTGTTTGGTGAGATCATGACATTTGGTAATGCAATATCTGAAGATTTTATATTTAAAGGAAAAGTTCACATCAAAAGTAAAATTCTGTCATATTTACTTGCCCTAATGTCATGTTTTTAAATTTCTGAAGTATCTTCATAAAGCTCTTCTCTATAGAAAAGCCCTTTCCACCTCAGAGTAAAAAAAAAAAAAATGTGATTACAAGATAAACTTCAAAATAAAAAAATAAAATCGCAATTGTAACTGTATAGTCTCATGGCAAGATATAATTGCAGTTGTGAGATACAAAGGTTCATTGTGAGATATTAAGTTAATTATGAGATATAAAGTCTCAGTATGAGGAAAAACCTCACTATTGTGAGATCTGAAATCACATTGTGAAAACTTTGTCACAATAGACCAATTTCATGTATACGTCACAGTTACGTCACTCGTAGCTTCGCGCGCATTGTGGTGGCAGAAAAACACTGGTAACAAATGGAGTGAAGCAGGAAAAATCCATGGAATAAGAGATTAAATATATTGTTGTGCCTTTGGATGTCAGAATCGGAAGGCAAATAATTTTTTATAGAATTCTGTCATCAAAAACACCATTTAAAGCTAAACGCAGATGTTTAAACAGACAGACTAATGAATGAAACCTGCTATGATTACTCTACTTTTAAAGCATAAATATGATTTAAACAATTGGTCTACATAATATTCACATATGCCGTTCATGGGGAACATATTATAATAGCCCTACAGTTACAGCATGAAATACTATTTAAACCTATAACATTTTACATTTACCTATTTTGTCTGACAATTCTGACTTTTTTTTCTCACAAATGCAACTTTATATCTCATATTTCAGACTTTATAAATCGTTTTGTCCATTCGGAGGAAAAAAAAGCCAGAAGTATGGGATATAAACTCAAAAGAGAGAATGACGAGTTGATTTTTCTTATCAGAATTGTGAGATATAATCTCGGAATTGCGAGAATAAAGTCAGAATTTTGAAATATAGACTCAAATTTACCTTTTTTTTTATTCTTTTGTTCCATGGTTTCCATAGTCGGCCACTTGAAAACTGTCATTTTCTGCCACCAGATAAACTCCGCCCACAAAAAAAGTCATCACTGTTTGCAAACACCAAATTGGTCTATTAGACACACATTGTGAAATGTAGTCGCAATTATAAGACAAAATTGTGCCATATAACAAGATACAACAATCATGAGAAATACTGCAGTCAGATGGAAATATAGTCGCAATTGATCAATTGCAACTATATTTCATGACCCTTCGCTGGGAGATTGATTGAAAGGCAATCTGATCAATCATAATGCAGAATCTGTTATATTGTCCGACAAACAAATTAGACAGGAGAGTACATTAACGTCGATGGACTTGAATTTAAAAAATGGTGTGTATTGACATCAGAGAGAATCGTGATGCATTTGGAAAATCTCAAAATCTATTTATTGTCGCAGCCCCAATATAAAGTCACAATAATGAAAAAAAGTTGCAATCATGAGAAATAGTTACATTGTGAGATAAAAAGTCACAAATACGAGAAAAAGTTATATCATTACGAGGAAAAGTTGGCTTTATATCTCACATCATGATATATAAAATCAAATCGCAATTAGAAGTCTACAATCATAAGATACAAAGGCACATTAAGATATAACATCACAATGATAGTGAAAAAACTTGAAATATAAAATCGTTGCAATCATGAGAAATTCACGTTGTGAGATAATATCGCAATTTATGAGAAAAAGTTACATCAACACTGCCGCCAACTAACATTCATAAAGGGGAAAACCTTACAAGCACCGTATGTGAATTCTGTCACATCTTTAAACATAAGTTGCCACACCATAAACTGTCCTTGAGAAAGCTGAGAAGATTTCTCAAAAATCCTCCTTTTAGTGTTCTACAGAAAAAAAAATAACAAGATACAGGTTTGGAACGACATGAGGTTGAGCAAATAATGTCAGGATTTTCATTTTAGTGTGAACTATCCCCTTAAGATTATCTTGTGTAATTGAATAACAGCCTGATAATGAATAACTCCACTGGCTACACACTAAACATGAAGTAACCCAAGGCCACCATCTCATCATGCCAGCCTCTGGGCTGCATTCAAGAGCCGCAAATCAATGTGACGCCTGAACACAGGCACAGGTGATTCACCTCGGCTCCTGCTGAATTATGCATGAGTCACCTGAGGAATCCATTCACTATTTTGTCTCACTGCAGCATGAATAAGCATGATGCTGATACAACAGGCAAATAACATTTCATTCATTATGCAAACACCTGGGAATGCCGCTGTGGATTCGCGACTCTCTCAGAAGAGCACCGGTAACTGGAATTCCCGTTCGGCTGCGTTTTGTCAAAGTTGCTGATGAACTTTAATGAATCCGGAGCAGCACCCCTGAGGCTTTCTGCACTCTTTTTATTGTTGTTTGCTCTACCTGTTTAATTAAATATGCAGTGGATGGCAACTTCAACAGAGGAAAATAAGGGACATTCTCAATTTTTGTATACTTTTTTTTTTCCTTTTTTATACATATGCCATTTGAGATTATGGGCCAAATATACTAAACAAGGCAAATTAGCATTAGAGCGCAATTCCATAAAAGCGCCGATGGGAGGGTAAAATTCTGCGTGTGATTTACTGACATTGCGCACATTAAAGAACACAGACGCAGCCAGATCATTTCCATAATGACCAGCGCAATCTACCGAGAGCAGCGCAAATTACCACCTGCTTTAAGACATGCTTTTTTTGCGTGTTAAATAATGGCGCAAATACCAGTAATTTGACAAGCTCAAATGTTAGTAAATCGCGCTGCGTGATTCATTTAATACTCTCCTCCGATAAATTTTGCATCTGAAAGGGAAAATCCTACAAATGCATATTCAGTAAGGCCAGGCGCAAAAATAACTGTGTCCACGCCTTTTCAGCGCTAATTCTTCACTGCGCGTCTTTAGTAAAACCTGACAGTACTATTTTAATGCCAGAAGACGGTTTGAGCCGGCGCAAGCTGTTAGTAAATCTGGCCCTATATATAAATATACATCCAGCATAATTGCATTTAGTGTGTGTGTGTGTGTGTGTGTGTGTGTGTGTATATATAAAATGTAATCAGAATTAAATATTAGCACAAAATGCTAAAATGAAAATTTAATAAAATATATATTAAATTAATTGTAATAGACACCCACACACACTATGAAGAGCCAAACAGGAAATTATTATATAAATTCAGAATATATAATTGTAAATTGTGAATATATAGAAGTAAATCTGAATATGTAGTTCTAAGTCTGATTATACAAGTAAATCAGAAAATATATTTATATATCTTGATACAAAAATGAACAAAAGACTCTAAAATGCTACACAGTCAGTTTATACCTACAGCTATAAAAAGAGAATGATTGATTAAATTAAGTGATAAAATGCATTCGAAATGCAATCAGTTTTATTTTGGCTCACTGATGTGTGACTTCATTGCATCTGTTGTAAAGATAAATTAATTTTAATGTCATACTAAAGTGTTGCACACCACTGCACACGGATCAGTTTAGCTTTTGTCTAGGCAAATTATAACTCTAGAATATGTGACTCTACATATTTCAAGATGATGCCTTTATGTGCTTTGTGTTTTAGACATTTTTATTGCCATAGCAACAAAACCAGGGAAAATGTGCATCAATGAAATTAACAAATAACCTGAGTGAAAGTGAGTGGATTGTCTTTGTTTCACAGTTTACACTTCATTTATGATGAACAGCACAAGCAAAACTGCAAAAGGAAAAAAAAAATCACCTATGCAATAGTATACTGTAAGTAAACGTATTGTCACTGTACATTCATTTGTCTATTGGTTTTTTTTTATTTATTTATGCTCACTAAGGCTGCATTCATTTGATCAAAAATACAATAAAAACAGTAATATTGTGAAATATTATTGCAATTTAAAATAACTGTTTTCTATTTGAATACATTTTAAAATATAATTTATTCTTGTGATACAAAGCTGAATTTTCAGCATCATTACTCCAGTCTTCAGTCACGTGATCCTTCAGAAATCATTGTAATAGCTGATTTGCTATTCAAGAAACATTTTTTATTATTTTCAGTGCTGAAAAAAAAAGTGCTGTAATAGTGATAGCTTATTTAATTCATTATTTTTTATTATTATTTTTAAGGATTATTTGATGAATAGTTAAAATACTTTAGTATTTTAAGTTTTAATTTTCTTTAAAAAAAATCTTTTGACACTTCAAAAGCATGTTTTTGATTTTTAGATGCTGTCAGTACATTTATATTGTATGTTTATATAGTACTATTTTTAAAAAATACTAATGAAATCTGGCTGCAATTAAACAATCAAATTGTAACTGCTGATGCATTTTGATAGAAAAATAGTGCTAAAACTGGCATAAACACTATTCATTTAGTTACGCTTGGCAACTTTAATTGTGAGAATGGAAGTATAGTCACTTCTCTCCTTGGTTTTGGGAGGAATTCTGCAGAGAATAGCTTCTTGCTCCAAAGCCAAACACCATTCTTCGCTCTTCTTTGTTCCGTGCACCGGATCCGAAACTTTGTGGTAGAAAACACATCTGCTGCTTTTGGACTTCAACTGCGCTTTTGTGCAACTGTACATAGGGGAAAAAACAAAGCGTAAAAGGGAAAAGCGTAAGAGAGGGTTAGAGAGACCGAGCAAGAGAAACCATTTAAACAAATAAATAAAACACACAGCTGAAAATATAGGGCAATGAATATTCATGCCCTTGTGTGCTCTGACAAGCAAACTGAAATGGCTTTTCTGTGTCTGCAGACATGCACCCTGTTCCTTTTGTCTGCTAACAGTATTTGCCCGATTGCGTTTTCGGTTTGTGAATGGTTTGTTTGCTAAGAGCCTGGCACCCATTTAAAGACACCGCTTAATCCTCAATCATGAAGAAGAGAAGAAAGCGAAACAATGAGCACGGTAATGTGCTACTGGTACAGCCGTTCCTTCTCAATAGACCTTCTACATGGGATGTTTGTCTGCTGTAATCTTCTGGATTTGTTTCAAAAGTGGGAAATAGAACGGGCTTCACTTGAAGTTGTAAATCGTAAAAAGGCGACACGCTGTGCCACAGACACCGGAATAAAGAAAAATGACACCAGTTGTTTTATTTTCGAGGATATCTCTGATTCCCAGTGTCAGACGTTAAGCAATAATTTATCAAGGAGCAGCAGAATGCTGTGCAGTCTCGTGTCGGTTTCTATTTCATGTGTGCATGGCTGCCTTTTGAAAGCTATATGTTATAATACAAAAATAGTACATAAGCGTTAAAACAGTAGCTAGTTGTCACATTCTTTTTGAGTCAAAAGTGCAATTAGACAAATGCGTCAAAATGAATAAAGCTGTTTTTTTTTTTTTAAATTTTGCAGACATATAAAATGTATTACCTCAGTTACAAAATGAAACAGGGTGTCTGATAAGAGGAAAAATAAGAAACAAAACAAATAAACAACAACAAAACCACCACACACAACCCCTGCAAAAGGCCACAAAAAAATAAATAAATAAATAAATGAAGGTCTAGTCAAATGGTCCCCTACTAAGATTCTAATGAGAAGGCCCTGATGTTGCAGTTGCATTCTCGATAGTACCCAGTATAGGGCTCCATATTTTGTAAAAGGATCTCAATGATCCTTTGGAAGAGTGTCTGATTTTTTTCAAGGTGGATGCATTGCAATACCTCTCGCATCCAATCCTCATGTGATGGGGGAGAGGCATGTTTCCATTTAAGGAGGATGGCACGCCTAGCTAATAAAGTAGTAAAGGCAATGACATAGTGCACTGTGGATGATGCAACTGAATCTGGAAGAAGGCCGAACAGAACAGTCAATGGATTAGGAGCAATGGTGGTGTTAAGGGCCTGCGAAAATGTTCTAAAAATGTCTGACCAGTAGTCCATTAGCCTCGGGCAAGACCAGAACATATGAATATGTTCAGCTGGAGATTGTTTGCATCTGTTGCATGCATCACTTCTATTAGGAAATATTTTAGCCAGTTTAGCATTAGTGAAGTGAGCTCTGTGAAGCACTTTACATTGTATTAGAGCATGTCTAGCACAAATAGACGAAGAATGAATTAAACCAAGAATGTTCTTCCACTGGTCTTCAGATATATCAATGCCTAAATCCTGCTCCCAGATTTGTTTAAGAGAGTCAACTGGAGATGAGGTTAAGGAGATTATTTTACAATAAATGGTGAATATCAGCCATCCTTGACCAGGGTCAAGGGTGAGAAGTGAATCAAGTTCTGATTCAGGGGGCCGACTGGGAAAATGGGGAAATAACTTTTGAATAAAGTGCCTCACTTGGGAAAAAAAAAAAAAAGAAAAGAATATATGGCAATTAGGAAGATTGAATTTAACTGATAACAAAGAGAAAGAAGAGAGGATTTCTTTTTCATTCAAGTCGTTGAAAGTACAAAGACCCTTACTTGCCCAAACATCGAAGACACTGTCTGAAAGGGACGGGGAAATAAATGATTTTATATATATAATTTCTTTTCAGACATCAGTTTCTTGTCACATTCAAATTGGTTGTCATAGTAACGACACTAATTTGTGGAAATTCAGCACATTGTCAGTTCCACAAATCTGAACGCATTAGGTTAATATTATTTGTAAATTGACTGTTAAGATAAAACATTTTGCATTATCTTTATTATCTGTGATAACATTATAGCCACTGGATGCCTGTATAGCTCTATGTAACAATCCCTAGGTGCTAAGAAATTGTCATCACACATAAATTAATTTTATTATTTGGATTTGGATACTTTTTGACTTTATCTGTTTTTTTGTTCAATTGTTTTGTTGTTGTTGTGTCAGTTATTGCATTATTATTTCAGTCAAACCTATAAAACCCTTTGCTACCCCAAACTACATAGGCCTATAAAAGCCTGATCAGTGACATAAAAGTAATCAGAATGCAGCTACTTGTTCTTTTATTACTCATTGACGTGTGAACTTCCTCTTTAAATAACGTGACGCTCTGCCCTCTATGATGCTGCTCCCTTTAAGCGCTGTTGGAAGTGAATAATTTTTTTTTTTTTTTTATGGAAGCGAATTAATTGATTCAGCATTTCGACACTTCCGTCAGGATGGGTTAAATTTGACAAAGCGGTTTACTAAAGTATGCATTGATCTTGTGAATTAGTGAATTTTACTACACCAATATTTTTTAATTGGCTGAAAAAATTTTATTAGGAATATTACACGACACACTGAACCTTTAACAATGCATTGGTGCAAAAAACGCACACCTTTTAGACCAGTTTCACATGAAACATTATTTCTCGACTGCCACAAATACTGCCTAAAAAATACTGATTTTGTGCACTTTTTATGTACCAATATTTTAAATTGGCCTTTGAACTTGCACGGCAAAAAAAAAAAAAGCCTTACCTTGCCAAAACACTGACAGAACCCATTGATCCAATGGCATTATTGAGCGCTCCAAATCCAAACGCAAACTTTGCAAGCAACAATCAGAGGCAGCAATTGACCGCGCTCTAATCCAATGGCATACAGGCATCATCAGAATGAACTCTAGCCTAATGATGTTGGGGGATCCAGTGGCGGCGGCAATCATATTTCAGGGTGTCCGTGCCACACTTGATAACAACCCTGTTAAATGTAGTGGCAGTATGTGCGCTCATTGGCGCCCCCTCCAGCTGGTGGCGCTCTAGGCGACCGCCTAGCTTGCCTATGCCTAGAAACAGTAATGCTTGTTACTCCAAAGGAACCCATTCTATTGCTGGTCTAGATTAGTAAAAAAGGATTTATTGATACAGAATGGGACATGTTGAAAAAGATACAAGAACTTTGGCAGGATAATCATCTTAATAAGATTCACGCGACCTATTAAGGATAAGGGGAGGGAGCTCCATCGAGCAAAATCTAATTTGCATTCGTCCAAAAGTGGTATAAAATTCTTAAAAAACAATCTTTAAACGAGTTGGTTATAAATATGCCCAAATATTTAAACCCATCCAAGGCCAATTTAAAGGGGAATGAAGAAAGAGGAAGAGATTTGGCCAACTGATTTATAAAAAATAACTCGCTTTTTTGAAAATTTAACTTGTACCCTAAGAGGCGGCCAAACTGGTCCAGAATGCCTAGTATTGGAGGGAGAGAAATTAAAAGGTCGGCGATATACAATAACAAATCATCCGCATAAAGGGAAAGTTTATGGACCTGATCATGGCAGACAATGCCTTTAAATGCATCATGGCTACGAAGCCAGATGGCCAAAGGTTCAATAGCTATATTAAATTACAGGGGCGAGAGTGGACACCCTTGGTGCGTCCCCCGTTGGAGCAAAAAGGGTGGCGAACGAACACCATTGGTATGCACTGAGGCAGATTGGAAAGCATAGAGAAGTCGAATTCAAGAAATTAATTTAGAGTCAAATCCGAATTTACGTAAAGCAAAGAACAGGTATTCCTACTCCACCCTATCAAATGCTTTCTCTGCATCCAATGAAACTATAACTTCAGGGGTAGTGGATGAAAGAGAAAAAATAATGTTGCGTAATCTTCTAGTATTAAAAAAAGAATGCCTCCCCGATGTGAAGCCAGTTTGATCTAAAGAAATTATGGATGGCATGACATCTTGGAGGCGAAAAGAGAGAACTTTGGCTAGAATCATACAATCTGCATTTAGCAGAGAAATCGGTCGATTGTTATCGCAGGACGTGGGGTCCCTGTCCTTTTTCAAAAGCAAGGATATGGATGCAGAACACAAAGTCGCCGGCAATTGCCCATTTTTGAAAAGAATCATTATACATCCTCACCAAGATTGGGATTAGTAAATTAGAATATGCCTTATAAAATTCAACTGTAAACCCATCAGGGCCTGGGGATTTCCCATTCTGCATTGACCTAATAGCTTCTTGGGCCTCCTGAGGGGAAATGGGGCTAACTAGTTCTTTAGCCATGTCTTCATCAATTCTAGGGTAATTTAATGAGTCTAAGGGGTTGGGGATATTTGCTGAACCTGAAGAGTAATCTGATGTATAAAGGTTAATGTAGAAATCTAAAAAAATAAAAAAATAAAAACTTGGAGATTTCAGCTGGATCTGTAGTAAGATTACCACTAGGGGAAGTAATTCTTGGAATTAGCCTAGAGACACAGGCTGCACGAGTCTGATGGGCTAAGAGTGTACCCGCCTTATCGTCATGTTCGGAAAAACGTTGCTTGGTTTGTCGTAGTTGTCTCTCTACATCATGCGTCATCAGACAATCATATTCTGATTGTAATACAAGTCGTTTTTTGTAAAGGGTTGGGGAGGGAGAGACAGTGTATGTTTCATTAAGTTTAAAGAGTTTGTCTAGAATTTCCTGCCTCTTAGCCCTATCATCCTTACACAGGTGCGAAGTGAAAGAAATAATCTGACCTCGAATAGAAGCTTTAAGCGCTTCCCATAAAAATTCACTATTAACTTCAGAGGTATCATTAAATTCAATGTAATTACTAATTTGAGTGGCAACAAAATTCTTAAACTCCTGGGGGCGTATAACAGAAATATCCTAACTTTAAAATCTCATCTTATCTGTTTGGTAACCATGGTAATTTCAGTTAGGACCACATTTAGGACAAAAGCTATTACAGAACAGCATTTCCTAAGTGTGTTATCCTATCTTAACTACATATAGGAAAGGGGTATTACAGAAACCTCCTAACTTGACAAAAAAAATCCTAAAAACTGTCTTAACTTTAGGGCAAACCCACAGCTGTCCTAACTTAAAAATTATTTGAAAGCTAATGGAAAAACTGCTTACAGTTGCGCTGTCCAACAATGGTATTACATTTATTAATAACTGAAAATGAAGAACGGAGATGTTTAATGGTGGAAAGACCCTGAAGATGTGTTACATTTTGATGACAAAACACTTATAAAAGTAATTACAGACTGCCACGCAACAGGAACTGCAACCAGCATTACAGAGACCAAAAAAGCATCACAGAGCATTACCAGTTGTAGTGCAAGTGACTAATGCCTTGCATTTTTTTTATTTTTGCAAAAGGCGATTTTCAAAGTGAAGTAGCGTTTGGTTACCTCATCAGCAGCTCATCCAGTGTTGGTTGCTTGGTAACAGACCTGAGAGTGGATTGTCGAACTTGATAATGCCATTTAAGATTTCCTGACTTAGAGATAAGATACGATTTTGTAAGATAGGATAAGAAACCCAAATCAAGTTAAGATTTGCTTCTGTAATACGAATTTGTGAAAAATCTTAATTTAACATATCATATCTTAAGTTAAGACCTAAGATAAGAAACTTTCTGTAATACGCCCCCTGATCTGCTAATAAATGAGAACTAAATTTCCATAGAGATGGAGAGGTAGTAGTAAATGAGAAATTAATATCAAGTGATGTAGGAGCATGATCTGAGATAACTACTGGGTGATAACTACTAGCAGTACCCAAATGCAACAATTTATCAATCAAAAAGAAGTCAATTTGAGAAAAACTTTGATGTGGGAGAGGAAAAAAGGAAAATACTTTACTGTGGGAGTTTTTAAACCTCCAGGGGTCTGAAATACCTAAATGAGACGAGCAGTTAAGCCCTACTTTGGCAGAGTTCGATAAACTGATTTACTTAGATGATGACCTATCAAGACTTGTATCTTGCACCAGATTAAAATCGCCCCCTATCAGTATGTGATGAGTGTCACTGTTTGGAATTTTAGCAAAGAGGTTAATAAAAAATTGCTCATTATCCCAATTAGGAGCATAGATAGAAACTAGGACTACTGGAAGGTTCTGTAACAAGCCTGATACCATGAAATAACGGCCATTAACATCTTCAGTAACTTGAATGAAACACGACTTATCCATGCTCTTTTGATGCGTTGGACATCTGATGTTTTAAGATGTGCTTCCTGTAAAAATATTATATCCCCTTTCACATGTTGAAGCTGCGTCATTACCTTACCAATCTTAATGGCCTTGTTCATACCTTTAGTATTCCATGAAATCAGGCACACACCTTTACCCATCTTTGAAATAATAGCAGCCATCTAGAATGATGTATAGGATTGAAGTGACTTGGAACATCTGACCTTCTGCAATAGGAAAAGAAAAGAGAGAAAAAAACAAAGGACAGAAACAAACCCTAATTGTGGTCTCAAAGATATCCCCCAAAGTGCAAACATTATCCAAGCAAAACAGCTCAACACTTTCAAGACTTCCGACATCTCACTCCCACCATTTACATGAAAGTCAACCCCGGCCTCGGTTTGTCAGACAGTGACCGATGCGCTCTATCGCATTCCGGCGGAGATTCTAGGACTCCGTCCCCGAACACTTCTGCAAGTAGCTCAGAGAGGAAAACAGAGGGCCGAGGGCTGAGGTCCTTCAATGGATTCAGGTTACTTACGCCGGCTACGGGACTCGAGATCCTCAACCTTAGCAAGCAGTTTAGCATTGCTCTCTGTTAACATAGTACATGTAGTTTCTAAGGCGTGTGTGCGCTCCTCCTGTGAATTGCCGTGGGTCTCGAGCGAAGCAATTTTCGAGGTGTGTTCCGTAACGGTAGCTTGAATTTGGTCCAGCTTTACCTCGAGTGTCGAGACAGTGGTTTTAAAGTCTGCAGAGAGTTCCTCCAGGAGGTTGGCGATCGCTGCCATGCTAACATCGTTACCCTTCATCTCCACATGCCTCAACTTTCTGATCCTTTTTGCCTTGTTTTGCTGATTTAGCTGCCATAATTCGATACCGATATGTATACGACAACAATATTGTCCAATTAGTAGTAAAATAGAAATAAGTCGTGGGCTTTTAAGGCAGTTATAAAATGAAAAGTTGCGGGAGCAAGACTCAACAACCTGGTCAAGACTTCTTGACAATACCATACAAAAATATGATTTTATTATTTTTATAAATGTATTAATAACTATAATAATTATAAGTATATTCTTATTAACTACAGAATAAAAATATTAAACTATGTATTATACAATGTTTTTGAAATATACAAGTATGTAATATGTTAAAATCCAATTATATATTACATCATATATTTTTGACAATCCAGAACAAATACAAGTATATAATTTTATTATCAAATGTATAGATTGAATGTATTAATTTAACAGGTATTAAACAGGTATTAAAAGTGTTTATTGTATTAAAAGTATTAATAAATTAACATTTGTACAGTATTACATACATTAAGTGTATTATAAATATAATATAATAATACTTAATAATTATTACTTAATATATAATGTAAGTAATTATATATATATATGCAAATATATTATTTCATTATATACAACTACCTTTTTATATACAATGCTAAAAAAGAAAATATTAATTTACTCATTATTTCATTATTGACAATCCAAAACAAATACAAATATATCATTTTATTATTAAATGTATACATTAAATGTATAAATGTATTAATATAATTGTTTTAAAGGTATTAAAAGTATTTATTTTATTAAAAGTATTAATAAATTAACTTTTGTATAGTATTCCATATATTATTAAGTGTAGTATAAATATCAAGTAATAATATATATATGTAATATGATAAAACTCTTATTATTATTAAATATTATTTCATTATATAAAATTACCATTTTATATACAATGCTAAAAAAAAAAAAAAAAAAGATTAATTTACTAATTATATCACATTTCTTTGCCAATACTGAACTTCACTTAGAAAAGATGTATTTTAGATTTCAGAGGAAAAACATCAATAATTAGTCAAAAGGAATGATTTAAGTAATTACTATGTATTTATTTTCTCAAAACTTGTGTTGGACTAATAAAATTACTGCTGTAATTCCTTTTCTAATTTGCTGGGATGCAGCCAATTCAATTTAAACTCATTAATCAAAAAGGAACTAGATCTTATATTCACAATTTTGTCCAATCAAGTGTAAACAGTGTGTCTGTTTAATTTTCTTACTCTTTTTAAAACCCTCAAATCTTACCTGTTATATTTTAGATGTTACATCTATAAGTTTCTGTGCCCTTGACTTTCACATCTCAGTTGTGTTGTACCTCAAAGACGTATCCTCATCCTCTTGGGCATCCATTCTCAGGCTTTCAACAGAAATCCAGAATGTCTCTATAGGTGAAAAGATCAAAGCAAAAAGACACGAGAGATGGTGAGAGAAAGTGCGAGAGTCGGAAAATGAATTTCACGTATGACCGTAAATAAAGACATTTTTTGTTCTCTTTGTTTGCACGATTGTACAGCGGCCTTCCTTTTCTCAGAAACTCAGATTTTTTAACACCCAATCCATGTCTATAGTCACCTTGAATCATCAAAAACAAATGCACTGTATTAAAAAATACAATTTATTTCGCTTTACAACTTTAGCATTTCACATCTGGATGAATATTTAACATCTTGAGTAATACTGGCTTCTTAACAATGTATAAAAACCTCTGGAAGAGATGATGGCTTGTTGAAATCGGTATAGCAAGAGCACAGGTGGAATAAAAAATCATCAAATCCATTTTGCCCACTCAGGCAGCAAGACGGGACTAGAGCGCCCATATCCTTATGAAAGTAAATGATTTCTTCCATCTCCCCTTCAAGGTTATCAGAACTGAACACAGGCCCCAGTTCTCTGCGGGGCTTCTGTTTTCAGGGCATTGTGCGGAGGAAATGAAAGAGATACTATCAGCCTCGCCACTGGATCACCGGGCAAACACTCATAATGTTTCTGTCAGCCGTCCGATGCGGCTCCGGTTCTCTTATGAATCATTTAGACTTATGTATGTCCCTAAACATGTAAACAAAGCCTGAGCTGAAACCGCAGGTTTTTGGTCATGCGCTGTTAAGCTTAGCCGAGTCTCTGCGGAGGCTAGTTGTTTGAGAATCTGTTATGCGGATAACTTTCAATGATAAGTGAAGAAAGGAACTGAATGGGTTGCTTTCTTTGAATAAATTTGGGGTTTAAAACGCATCATCTTTGACAGTGTTAAGCCAAAGGTTTGCTTGTTTTTTTTTTTTGTTTGTTTTTTTTGTTTTTTTTTTTATAAATTTCCATTGTTTTTCAAAAAAAAAAAAAATTATCATTATTATATATATATATTTTTTTGCAATTGTCTATGAGAAACCATTTATATATAACAAAATCAATAAAAAAATAAATAAAAAAATAATAAAAATGAATAAAACACACTAATAAAAACTTTTTAAAATTAGAAAAAAATAGAGAACTAAATTGATCTAAAATACCTTTAAAAATTTAAGACATACATTACCGTTCCGTAAGATAGATAGATAGATTGATTGATTGATTAAATTTATTTAGATAATTTAAGAAATTTATTTTTATTTAATTTATTTTAATCAGCAGTGACCATCTGAATTGATCAAAAGTGACATGAAATACTTTATATATTTATAAAATTATATATTACAAAAGATTGTTATTTCAAATAAATGCCATTCTTTAACTTTCTATTCATCAAATAATCCAGAAAGAAAATACAGTTTCCAAAAAATATTACATACTGTAGCACATAATATAATAATAAAAACTGTTATTATTAGCATTTCAGATATAATCAGCATATTAAAATGAATTTTGGAATGAATTGCTTTATTTTTTATTTTATTTTTGCTGTATTTTTCACCAAACAATTGCAGCCATGGCAAAAGTGACTTTCAAAAATATTAAATATTTTATACTAATATACACTGTTCAAAAATAGACAGACAGACAGATAGATACTATAGACAGACAGATAGATAGATAGATAGATAGATAGATAGATAGATAGATAGATAGATAGATAGAACCAATTATATAACACACACATTTATATCTTATTACAGTTACCCTATATTTCAGTTACAGTTACCCATAATGCACATCATGCTGATTGCATCACGTTCAACAACAAGCATGTAAATCCAGTACGTGGGTGAAGAAACAGATGGCCGGATCGTATGGGCCGGGAACAGTTGGACCTAATTAACCTTTCTTTCAGTGGAGGCAATGATGTCAGAGAAGTGATGTCACCAGAGATTGAGAGCTCGAAACAGAGCAGGCCAGGTTGAGAATAACTGTAATAAGATATAAATGTGTGTGTGTGTGTGTGTGCGTGTGTGTGTGTGTTTGTGAGACAAAGAAAGAGGCCTCAGATGGCCAGACCAACTCACAGACCTTTCGGCTTGACAGATGAAATGGCAAAGCCGAGGTCAATGTAGCTGTCAAAACGACGAGCGCGTTCAGACTGAGGTTCAACGTACTGCAGTCCATCACCGGTTCATCTCAGGCTCCTCTGTGAAAAGTAGCAAAAAAAAGTAAAAGTTCAAACAGAAGTTAGCTTTTCTGAGTGAAAAACATGGAGGACCTCCCATAATGCTCTTTCCATACAGCCAACCACTTATTATGAGATGTAACATGATGAAATGAACAGAAAGAAGGAACCATCAAACCAAACCATCCTTTTGTAATGTAATGGATGGCTGACCACTGCTGTTTCCGCATTAGAGACTCAAGCAGCTGCAGGTAACACCTTCCGATGCTTAAAACTCATTACCAGACCATTATAGGGAACCACCTTAACACCTGCAAAAACAGGTGTGGATCCACTAAAAGAGTACATTGTCACCTCAGCTGGCGAAAAAAAAAAAACACAACAAAGGGAAAAATGTTGTACTGGTTGGTCCATCAACGAGATGCGACGAGGTGGAAATATTTCAAAGTGATAACGTAAAACCGGGTGTATCATGGGGTCTTTCAATGTGCATAAACCACCTTTTAAGCTTTTTATACACATTAGCTAAAGTATCTGATTCCCATAGTGCATTGCGGTCTTGGTTTATTGTTTATTCTTGATATTGCTTCGCATACGTCACAGCTTCTGTTATTTGACCTTGTTTTGTTGTTTACCATTTGCTATTTACGTTTTCATGGCTTAAGGGTTGTTCCGTTCATTACAGGAGAACGACGTTCACATTCAACTGAAAAAATAAAATCTATTTCTTCAATAACTGACTCTCCATCATCATGGATCCCTGATTTGCGACAGTACATGATTTTTTGTGATACTGGAAAACAACATAAAATCATAAACATGCACCTACTTAAAGGTAGTAAATATTGTAAGCGGGGGAAAAAAACTAGTCTGATCTAATAGCATTTATCCAATATTTATATTGAAGAAAATACATATTTTAAACGCATATGGAAGATTAATTATTTTGGATAGTAATTAAGAAGCTGTGTATCTTTTCCCCTCCAGATAGCAACTTCACTCAAGTATTTCAAAAACCGTGCTTCTCTCGTGTTTGAGTTTCAAAGGACAAGCCCCTGGAAAGTGAGAAATACATATTTTTGACTAATTAGCTGTTTTTAGTACTTGATGTGAGACAGCTCAGTAATTTATAGTTATGTGTGAATTAACTAAACTTGGGGATTAACTTCCCAAACTTTGCATGAATCATGGGTATGATTAAAAACAAAACAAAAAAAAAAAAACATTCTTAATTATTCAGTTTTTAATGTATTCCTCACAGCCAAATAAGACAACAAACCTTAAAGCTGTAGTTCACCCCAAAATAACAATTCTGTCATTATTCATTAACCCTCATGTCATTCCAAATCTGTACACATTTCTTTCTTCTGCTAAACACAAAGAAGATATTGTACAATGCTGATTACCGAACAGTTTCGGTGCCTTTTTTCTTTTTCTTTTTTTTTTTTTTTTTTTGTCTATTCAATTCAAGTCAATGGAAAATGAAACGTTTTAGTTACCAGAATTTTAGTCATTTCATTTTTGGGTGAACCATCCCTTTAATATCTCATTTAAATATTCCGTAGTAATCTTACTGAGATTGGTTCTTCAAACTGTGGGCACATTTGTCCCTGTGAGCTTTTAAAAAATTAAATTCTTAAAACACAATTTTCTGCTTTTTTCTGCAACACACTGCTTTATTAAATTGGTTTACTAACATGTGTCTACTAAACATTAGATACACAGAAGAATCCTGCCATTCCAAAAATTGTTATTTCCTTCACATCTCAAATCATGTGTTGTGAGCATATTGTGATGGATAGGACTTAAACAAATAAATATATAAATACGGACTTGCTAAGCATTGCTAATTTCATAGCATTTTAAGCATCCTATAATACACACTTTTTAAAAATAATATTTTCACACTTTTTGTATAACAATGACAAAATTACAGATCTACTTTATAATTTATACAGATATACAGACACTAAATTTTGGAGAATAATAAAAAAACTTTATTAGGGCAAAACTGTTTGTTGTGGTGTAAATCACAGATAAATATTTTTGTAATCATTTTCACATTTTAAATATTTAAATTATTTATTTCAGTACAATTATCTTAAAGAGTTAGTTCACCCAAAAATGAAAATACTTTTTTTTAAAGGCTTTTTATGCCTTTAATGAGAAAGGATAGTGGAGAACTGACAGGAAAGCTTTTGGATGAAGAGAGGTGAGAGGGATCAGCAAAGGACCTCGAGACGGGAATCGAACTCGGGTCACCATGAGCGCAGTATGTCAGTGCACTAACCACAAGGCTATTGGCGCCAACGCAAAAATATAAATTCTGTCATTAATTACTTACCTTCATGTTGTTCCAAACCTGTAAGACCTTTGTTAATCTTCGGAACACAAATTAAGATATTTTTTGATGAAATCCAAGAGCTTTTTGACCCTGCATAAACAGCAACATAACTACCTCGTTCAAGGCCAAGAAAGGTAGTAAGCACATTGTTAAAATAGTCCATGTGACATCAGTGGTTCAACTGTAATTTTCTGAAGCTACGAAAATATTTTTTTGTGCGTAAAGAAAACAAAAATAATGACTTTATTCAACAATTTCTTCTTTTCCGTGTCAGTCTCCACCACACGTTCACACACATTTTAATTTTTGGGTGAACTATCCCTTTAATGTTAAAAATATTATTACATTTTTATTTTAAAAATAAATGTATGATTCAATTCAATTCAGGTTTATTTGTATAGCACTTTTCACGATAAAAATCGATGCAAAGCGCTGTACAGAAAATTAAGTTTCTACAATATATTTAGTAGTAGCTTATCATTGGTGACTATGTCAGTTAATGTACATATGGCAGAAATGTACGGAAAAATCAATTAAAGACGTAATCAAACAGATGATGAACACTATTAACAGCAATTATTATATGTTGAAATCAAACTTATAGCAAGATTTGGTAGTTCTGTATGTTGTTTCAGGGTTGGCATCGTCTGAGGTCCTCTGACATCATCTCTTCTCAGGTGTTCAGGATCCAGACTGAAGCTTGTGTAAATCCTAAACAGAGAAACAAATAAAGACATAATTAGCATAGCTGCTGTTCCAACCAAGCAAAATTGATTTGTTTAACCCAAGCTAAAGAATAATAATGTGCATTTGATCAGATATAACTGCAGTACAAGATTATGAGATGCATTATTTGAAAGCTTGGCCAAAGAGATGTGTCTTTAATCTAGATTTAAACAGAGAGAGTGTGTCTGAACCCCAAACGTTATCAGGAAGGCTATTCCAGAGTTTGGGAGCCAAATGCGAAAAAGCTCTACCTCCTTTAGTGGACTTTGTTATCCTAGGTACTACCAAGAGTCCAGAGTTTTGCGACCTTAGGGAGCGTGATGGATTGTAGCGTGGTAGAAGACTAGTTAGGTACGCAGGAGCTAAACCATTAAGGGCCTTATAGGTTAGTAATAATATTTTGTAACTGATACGGAACTTAACAGGTGGCCAGTGAAGAGACTGTAAAATTGGGGTAATATGATCATATTTTCTTGATCTGGTAAAGACTCTCGCCGCTGCATTTTGGACTACCTGTAGCTTGTTTATTGAAGATGCAGGACAACCAGCCAGCAGTGCATTACAATAGTCCAGTCTAGAGGTCATGAATGCATGAACTAGCTTTTCTGCATCAGAGACAGGTAACATGTTTCGTAGCTTAGCAATGTTTCTAAGATGGAAGAATGCTGTTTTTGTAACATGGGAAATATGATTTTCAAAAGACAAGTTGCTGTCTAATATAACACCCAGATTTTTGACTGTAGAGGAAGTAACAGTACATCCGTCTAGTTGCAAACTGTAATCCAAGAGATTCTGTGTACTGTTTTTTGCTCCAATAAGTAATATCTCTGTCTTATCTGAATTTAATAGGAGAAAATTATTGGTCATCCAATCTTTTACATTTTTAACACACTCTGTTAGCTTAGATGATTTAGAAGTTTCATCTGGTCTTGTTGAGATATATAGTGGAGTATCATCAGCATAACAGTGGAAACTAATCCCGTATTTTCTAATAATATTACCAAGGGGCAACATGTATATTGAAAATAGCAGAGGACCTAGGACAGATCCTTGTGTTACTCCATACTTTACTGGTGATAATTGAGATGACTCCCCATTTAAATAAACAAAGTGGTAGCGATCGGGCAGGTAGGATCTAAACCATCTTAAAGCCTGCCCTTGAATACCCGTAGTTCTGTAATCGATCTATGAGTATGTCATGATCTATGGTGTCGAACACAGCACTAAGATAAAGTAAAACTAGCAATGAGATGCAGCCTTGGTCTGACGCAAGAAGCAAGTCGTTTGTAATTTTAACAAGTGCGGTTTCTGTGCATTGATGGGGCCTGAAACCTGACTGAAATTCTTCATAGAGATAATTTTTTTGCAGGAAGGAGCACAATTGAGCAGACACAACTTTTTCTAAAATTTTAGAAATAAACAGAAGATTTGAAATGGGTCTGTAATTTGCCAGTTCACTAGGATCTAGTTGTGGTTTCTTAATAAGAGGCTTAATAACCGCCACCTTGAATGATTTTGGGATATGACCTAAAAATAACGACGAGTTAATAATATTGAGAAGCGGTTCTTCTGCTACAGGTAACAACTCTTTCAGTAATTTAGTGGGTACAGCATCTAATAAACATGTTGTTGGTTTAGATGCAGTGACAAATTTATTTAGCTCTTCCTGTCCTATAATTGTAAAGCACTGCATTTTTTCTTTGGGTACGATGAATGAAGCTGAAGTATTAGATGCTGTAGAATCTACATTTGTTATTGTTTTTCTGATGTTACCTATTTTGTCTCTGAAGAAATTCATAAAGTCATCACTACTAAACTGTGAGGGAATATTTAGATCGGATGGCGTCTGGTTATTTGTTAATCTAGCTACTGTGCTAAATAAAAACCTTGATGTATGATGTATCTGAGTCTGGTAGAAGAATAAATCTATAAAATTTACACTTCTATAATCCAATATTTATAAAACATCAGAATAATAGCAAAAAATGAATAAATAATGAAGGAATGATCAACAGTTTCCAGTAGTTTTAATGTGACCTTCATATGACAAAAAGAAAAAGGTAGAAGTTGAAATATATTAGTTTTAATAAAAATTCACCCCAGGGATATAAACATGCCTGAATACAAAAACACATAAATCCTTCAGGCTCTGTTTTGGTTACAGAAAAATTGATTTTGCGGGAAAGGCAAAGAACCAGCCAGTTTCATTTAATGCATTTGAAATGCACCAACGATTAAAATTTAACTTGAGTATAATTACAATAAGATGTCTTTTTTATTTTAGAGAAATATCAACTCAATTTAAATTGATCTCATTCAAATCGTCCGCTAAGTTTACTCAAGCGGCGAGAGGTGGCTTAAGGACAGAGAGCAGCACAACATGTCACGTGACTGAGCCAAGATCGATGCTAACCTTTGCTCCGCGCTTTGTTCAAGCTGCAACAGCAGGCTTTGAATAATTTGTTACCCTTGCGATCAATAGCTACACTTATAAAGATACCAGTTGTACGCTGCTGGGATTAATCTGGAATCTTTTCTAGCAAGTATTCCTCCCCTTTATCTCTCAAAGTATGGGATGGCGCCTGTTGATTTCCAGGTCCCGGTAAAATCAATGGGACTCTTGTGCAGGTAGATCAAACAGCCCCCAATCAGTGACTAATGATGTCTGCATAGCGACCGGACCCTTGGGCCATTGACTCGCTGATGTCACTGTGATATCGAGAATAGTGAATTAAACTTGACCTGCTCTACGCCACTCTTAACCTGCATTTCGGGCACTTGCGTGTTGTTTGTTGCTCAGGGAGGCACAAAAGTGTGATTCACTAGTTCATCTTTGTTTTTCCGACTCCTGTTTGCTCTGTTTTTAAAATTAAACGAATAAGCTCAAGCACTTCAACCGCTCTTAATAGCCTTGTAGGTGGGAATCCGCTAGGCAAAATGTGGCAAAATGGCAAAATGTCTTTGTATGTGTTTGCAAAGCACTTAAGCTTAAAACACTAGTGATTATAAAGCCATTTGTTTTACTGTTTGTGTGCCGTTTGAGTTCTAAAATGAGTCTATTCTCATAACAGACTCTGTGATTTAGTTTCAAGCTGGAATCCCATAGAGCAGCATTTAGTTCACAGAGCAAAGAACATCAAATACATACTGCTGCAAAACTGCATTAAAATTCTGCAACTGTGCTGCTCTCCTAAGTGCTTTCTTGGCAGATGAAATCTTTGATGAATTACAAAAGACCCTGGATGGAGTGTTATGTTTCAGTGTGTGTGTGAGCGTGGCTCTGTGGCGAGTATATTAGCGAGGTCGGAGACTTTGGTGTGGTCGACAAAGTTTCTCAAACAAAGTCAAGGCCAGTTTTTATGTTTTTATGCATTTGATAGCATACGGTTTGTGCTACACCTTGGCTACACTAGACGCAACAGATGGTGTCTACACTGAAAGCTTATTTTAAAGTAGTAAAACAGTATTTTTTTTACTATATGTGAATACATAGTTGTTTCAATACCATTCAATAACATTCAGACCAGAAACAAATAAATATAAATATATAGAGCTTTTTAGTTACATACGCTGTAAAAAAAAAAAAAAAAAAAAAAGATTTTAATTATATTGTAACATTTTATTATACAATAATATTATAAGATAATAATATTATCTATTTCGAAATTTAATGTTTAATTCAGTGTGTTACTTAAGTTGCTTTGTAATTATTTGTGAAATTTACTAGCCATTTCAAGACCTTGTTATGCATTATATGCACTTTATATATTTAAATATATTATTAAATATAATTTATAGTTATACATGCTGTAAAAATATTTTAACTATATTATAACATTAAAATATATAATAACATTATTTAAATTAGATCAGACCAGAAACAAATTAAAAATTACATATTTAAAGTTATATACACAGTTGTAAATCAAAGATTATTAGAGTATGTTTTACAAAATAAAAAAATAAAAATAAAAATACTAATGCAGTCTTTCTCTTTTAAAATTTCATGTTTAATGCAATGTTACTTGAGGTTTATCTGTAATTATTTGTGAAAATTACTAGCAATTTCTAGAGCAAGTTATGCAGTGACTTTATATGTTTAAATATATGTGCAATAAGTGTAATATGTGTGTATATATGTAAAAGTTTGTTAAAGATGTAAGTAATCATGTAAAAAAATACAATTTAATAATTTTTATGAAAATTATATTAAAACATATACATTTAATTAGAATGGAAGTGATCTATATTTGCTTTGCATCAGTTTTGCCTGAGTGTTCCTTTGGTGCAAATATTATGCAGTTTCTAGTTCGGGATTTAGAAAGTACATGGACCGTTTCCAGATCAGACATGGAATCCTGTTGGCGGAAAAGGGAAAACAGTGTTAAACATAAGTTTTATGTTTTGTATACCTCTTTTTTTTAACTCTGTCTTTTCTCCATCGCTCTTTCTCCAAGAACTTTAAGGCTCCAACTTTGTGCGTCTTCAACAGAAAGTTCACCTTTTTGCTTCTTGGCACAAGAAATCCTAAAATCAATAGCTATCTCTTAAATTTTAGGCACCACAAAGTATAACAGATTGATTAGGCTATCTCATCTCCTGGGGTTTGGTGTCTGCCTCGCAGCTCTGTTGTGCCCGAATGTTCGGTGCGCTTAACTTATGCCGACTTCACAGAGCAAATAATGGCGGTAAACACTTATTTGATGAGCCAGCTGATCATCAAATTACAGCATGGCTTTGACATCTTAAAAGCGATCAGGCAGCAAACGCATGCACGAGGCCTGGACAGACACCTCAGGCTTCAGGCGGAGTTGTGCAGCACCTATCTGTCTATGTGATGGATGACCTTGTTCTCTAGAAAGAATAACAACAACAATGAAAGGAAAAACGGGAAGTAAGGTGGCTTGACAGTGATTTGTAAGTACAGCGTAGGTGATGCAAGGGTCCGTGTTGGGCCAGGACTGGGACTGCGTGTGCAGTCTCACGGGTTAATTGGAGAGGACACGGACTCTCGAACCGTGGGACGGCAAGTCAGGAGGGTGTGCGAGCATGATCCGATTTGCAGCGCCCACAAACTGACGGCTGGCTGTAACGTGGCTTTCTGAAAATTAAATCTGCACTGAAATGAGACTTTTATGTGTTGAAGATTAGGTTTGACTCACAGTCAAGATCTATTATTGGTTAGGACGTTAACTGGCTATTCTTCACGTCTCGTCTTTCCAGACACACGGAATTGCGTGGTAAAGCCTGTTACTGTCACACATTTGAGATTATTTTGTTATTTCATTTCAGGTTTTCATATCATGACAACTTAAATTTTTATTATCATCATGTATTTTCTAGTTTCTTGTGTTTTCTGTCTTACTTTCAGGTGTAGGTCGTCTGAAGAACTAGTTGGGTTATTGTTCATACAGAAGGTTTGGAAAATTGTTAATCTGAACCCAAAGAGCGCTGCAAGCATGACATTTTTGCAGGCCAAAAGCTGGAAAAGAGTTAGTTCCAGTTTTACTAACAGCTTTCGCCAGCGCAAACCGTCTTTGGCGTTAAAATAGTACTGTCAGTACTGTGCAGTGACGCATTAGCGCTGAAAAGGCGTGGACACAGTTATTTTTGCGCCTGACCTTATTGAATATGCATTTGTAGGAGTTTCTCTTTCAGGCACAAAATTTATGGGAGGAGAGTATACAAATGAATCACGCAACGAGATTTACTATCGTTTGCGCTTGTCAAATTACTGGTATTTGCACCATTATTTAACGCCCAAAAAAAGCATGTCTTAAACTATTTTGTACTTGAAATCGCTGCAGTTATTGTTGCTATGAGGAGGCAATGCAGAGAACAGACAGTGCGTGGTAGAAGAAGAGGATATTTTCCACACGCATTAATTTATTTGTAATGCCAGAAGAACACATTATCCTAACATATATTTTGCCAAGCCATGTTATTTTTAATTTGCTTCAGGAAATAAAAGACGACTTGGAACCCTCAACTAGGAGTCACGCAATACCAGGTCTATCAAAACTTCTTGCAACCCTTCATCTTTTAGCCTCCGGTTCTTTTCAATGTACTGTAGCTTCTTTATTTTTATTCTTTATTTGCAACTACGCTAATTTGCATTGCGCTTGGTAAATTGCATTGGTCGATATGTAAATGAGATGTTGCATCTGTGTTCTTTAATTTGCATGCTGTTAGTAAATCACCTGCTTTAAATTAGCTTTCGCGCTAATTTGCCCTGTTTAGTAAAACTGGCCCTCAATTTTTAGCTTTTATGCTTCCATCGTCCTGAAGTCAGTGTTTTTTTTTTTTTTGTTTGTTTTTTTTTTAATGGGTTCTGGTTAAATGCCTGAAATAAGATCTGTAGTTAACACAAGCTCAAGATATTAGAATGATTTATTTTACGACATAGCATCAGTAACGCACACTTGTGATTTTTTAAAAAGTTTTCACTTAAAAATTTTTTAAAAATGATTGCTAACAAGTGGCTAAATGGGACTACAGAAGTTCGGGACATTCACACTGATGTTTAATGTCCCGAGGTCTATATATATTTATTTTATTTTTTATTTTTTTTTATTTTTTTTTTTTTTTATTTATTTATTTATGCTTCAGATGTCTTGAAAACACAACACTAATGACAGGACAATCATAAAACAATCTGAGGTGTGATCCAATGTCTAACAGTGTCATCTGATTGTGTCTGGAATGAATTTACAAAGACATAACTTTACAAAGACAGTTTAACTGTCTAACAGCTAATGCATAGTTAGCTGTTAGCATGCTAATGTCCACAACTAAAGATATCAAAACTAAAAAAAAAAAACTTATAAAGAAAAAAAATGTAGATAAACTAGTCTCTAATCATCTAGTGCGTTGCTGGACGTCTAGTCAACTTTCATGATTTATCCTATTGAGGTGCGTATGCAGATAGTTCACCCAACTTCTGTCATCATTTACTCACTCTCATGTTTTTACAAAACTTGCATGGCTTTCTATGACTTTCTTCCACTGTTGTTTTGAACCCCATTGTCTGGACAAAAACAGCTGAAAAATTCTTCAAAATATCTACTTTTGTGTTACACAGAATAAAGAAACTAGTACAGGTTTGGAACAACATGAGAGTAAGTAAATAATGCCAGAACTTTCATTTCTGGGTGAACTATCCCTTTAAGTAAAGCTGATCCTCAAACTCTTGCTCTCACCGATAATATCAAATTATAGGATAATGCGGTGGATAATTTTAAAAATAAACTCTCATTTAAAAGTATTGCCTTCATAATTTCAGAACAAACATCCGCCTAGTCGTTTCATGAAGTCTGTATCTCATTTCGCATACATTAGGGGAATTATGGGCCACTGAAAGATGAAGAGGGCGGCCGCGGCACTAGGCGAACATGGGAAGTTCATATTTCATTCACTTACGCAGTTACTTGTGGGTCAGTGTGACAGCATTAATGAGCTGTCATTAGAGAGGAAGAGCGAGTGATTGTGAGAGAGACAGAGAGAAGGCTAGTTCTAAGCTGATGAGGTGTAATAGATAAAGGAAAAGACCATTACTAATGGCTAACTGAGTCTAAAGAGACCATCATCCGTGAGGACTAAAGTTAAGGCCCCTAATTTTTGAGGCTCAATGCTTTGAAAAAAAAGTCACTTTTTAATGCTGCTCGTGTCAGTTATCTTCATTGCATATAATCGACCTTGAACGGCACAACTGTCCACCTTGCTAATTAAGTAGATGATATAGAGACGCCGTGATTTTATTCCTAGTGACAGGGAACCATTTTTTACTCTGCATGAAGAAAAGAGAACATAAAATGACAGCGGTAAAATGCTGGGCTTGCCATGCAAATACTGCACGTTATTAGATTTAGTCGCCGCCACACGGATGACGGATTCGTGTTAATAAGCGAGCAAACCTAGTTACTTGACTGCAGACGTACCATGGGAATCTAACACATCATAGGCTAGCTTAGCATGACTAGATGTCCCATTTTTCCCAGAACAAACTTGCTTTTAGGTCCTTTTCACATGATTTGTTTGAAATTTGTCCAGTTAACTAAAAATCAAAAAACGGTGCCCACTAAAAACATTTATTAGCAGCTCTGCGCTGTTTTAGCACCTGACGTACTAATATGCAATTCAGGTATCATTGCAAATATGGCCAAAACTGCACTAAATTGAATGTGCAGGTCACAAATTCAAATTTTTCAATCTATGCACTTAAAAATCTCATCAAAATGCTGAAAATGCACAATACATCAGTACCAAATTGTTTCCCACCAATTTTACAGATTTTTTTACTCAATTTATCTATATTCGTTGATATTGAATGTATACGGTCAAAACTGTATATTTAATTGTGCATGCTTATTTACCCTAAAAAAAAAAGTTCTGTCATGAAACTCTAGATGGTGCAGGCTGATGGGTAGTTAACGCAAACTGATGATATTCACAGCATTAAACTACTTGGCACAAGCTGATTGGTTCATGTTGCATATGCAGCCAATGAGCTTGCTGCTTTACATGGCTGGTTAGCATTAGTACCTCCTTCACCTTCCCCAGCTCCACCTGTATAGATCTGCTATGGGTTATTTTATATGGTATTTGTGCATATATTGTATTTTGTACTTTGTTTATTTTTAATTTATTTGGACAAAATATGATATATTGTAGTATTAATTACTATTCCTTTTAATTAACATCAGTAATTAATGTCTGACATTTATTGGTTATAGGCCATAAAAATAGAATCGAAAAAATATCAGCTCATCAGTATCAACCAGAACTGGTGGATCCGTACAATAAGAGACAGATTTACAAAACAAGGCAAATTAGCATTAGTGCGCAATTCCATAAAAGCGCCGATGGGAGGGGAAAGTTCTGAGTGTGATTTATTGACAATGCGCACATTAAAGAACACAGACACAGCCAGATCATATCCATAATGACCAGTGCAATCTACTAAGAGCAGTGCAAATTAGTGCCTGCTTTAAGACATGCTTTTTTGGGGTGTTAAATAATGGCGCAAATATCAATAATTTGACGAGCGCAAAAGTTAGTAAATTGCGTTGCGTGATTCATTTTAATACTCTCCTCACATAAATTTTGCATCTGAAAGGGAAACTCCTACAAATGCATATTCAATAAGGTCAGGCGCAAAAATAACTGTATCCACAACTTTTCAGCGCTAATTCTTCACTGCATCTTTAGTAAATCCTGACAGTACTATTTTAACGCCAAAAGAGGGGTTGCGCTGGCGCAAGCTGTTAGTAAATCTGGCCCTAAATATTTTATTGCGCTTTATTATGAAAATGCCTATTTTCGTGCTAAAATTTAATCTGCTAAATTGCAAATGTTTAGTAAATTCATCCTTTACTCTTTCAAGAACCTAGCCACTACAATACACATTAACTCATATAAAAAATAACAATCAAGCCATCAAATAAAAAAAATATCCGGAACACAAATAAAAAGTCTCCTTCAGTATCTAATATACAGTCTGCAGTGTTGTCATTCTCAGATGACCTTTCATGGCAGAAGTTCAGAGCAGAGGTGACGGCTGCAGTCCGCCCCATGCTGACCACACAAACTGAGTCACAAAAACAGGAAGCCCTTTCACCTCCCTGTCGAGTCTGAGACACGACCCACCCCTCCGTAGGTGCAGAACTCCATGGAGTTGATCAATCAGAGGTGCGACACATTAATCTGTCTTGACACACCGGCTCTCCCAATGGAGTTCATCTGAAGTGCTGGGATGCAATCCAAAACTCTGCCAGAGTGATGAAGCTGGATTGGCAACAGAGGGTCGAGGTTAGTGTTTGCATTTCAGCAACAGCACAGATTTGGGGAACTAGCTTTAGAAAAAAGTGGGCTAAATCATGATTACTAAATCGTAATCAATCCTTTCAGTTTCTCAAGGTTTGAGTATGATATATGGAATGAATAGTGTAATGTGACTGTCAAAAAATCTAAATCTTGATATTAGGATTTGCGAGGTCTAAAGGTGGTACAAAAGCTAGTCTTAAAGTTAACATAAAACCTACATTTTTACCATCTTAAAACATATCCCTGAGTATGATAAGTCATGTTATTGTATAGACTTATATAAACTCATAGTGGATTAAAGTTTACAGCAATTTAAAAAGAAGCATTACCATCTACAGTAGATCCAAAATGCTCTCAAGGATGAACTTTGCCTTGTGCCTCCATGTCCAGCTCACCATGCCAGTTTTCAGCAGTTAAAAGCACAAATATGGCATCTCCACCTGTATATAATTACTCAATATTAACTTTTTTTCACACTTGTATTCGGTACTGTTGAACAAATTCACTCACTCATAAATAGTCACTTGTCTCTTTCCTAAATGGATCAGTGTGGTTGAACAAATTGGTTGAATGAATGATTCAAATGAATGAATGATTCATAATGCCAACCAATTGTTTGGCTCTTAACTGAATGTTCATTTTTGAACGAATCGTTTAAATGAATGATTTAATGTCCATTGAAACCGGCAAGGAGGTGTGTTTCAATTTCATAAAAGCCTAAAATAATATGCTCCATCTACTGAGAGCAAATCAACTTCATTCTGTAAATCAAATATCATTTATGGAGGAACTTGTCATTGTCCTTGAGTTTCTTCATTGAACTCTATAGCCCACCTCAGATGAATATATTTGCCCTAAATTTAGCTCTGAACATAATTTCAGAAGATGATCATTTTTATTGACGTTGTCATTGAAATGTCCCAAAAAAATTCACAGGAATCTCACTTCATTTCTCGTACAGCTCAATTACTACAGCTGACCAGAGTGAAGATTGAGTGCTTCCTAATACGATCCACTGATTTTTATGAGATGTTCATATTCGCAAGTCCTGCCCAATTTTCTCCACTCCTCTTTTATTGGATGGTCTCTTGGTGGCCTAAATGATTACACGGCACATTTCTGCCGCTTGCTGAAGGAAACTGACAGGTCTGTAATTACTTGTTTAATGAAGCAGACCTCTTAAGACCTGTCGAGAATATTATAAGAGACATTTCAACATTCTGGCCAACACAAAGAATCATCAAAATAAACACAGAATGAAGGATGTATCACTTATTTATCCTTCAATAGAAAGAGCAAATGACACGCCATTAAGTAGACCATTTAGTCTAGCCTCCTATCTGCACATTATTGCCATATTTTGCCCCATTATGGACTACAAAGAGCAGTCCCTCCTTAATGTGACAGCCAGACTGTGGCATGAAACATGTCCAGCTTAACAAATAAAAGCACAAAATCGTGTTTTCAGACACTTTGTAACATCAGAGCTTAATAGAGAGCTACAATGTCTCAGACAAAATTACTTCCGGAAAAAAAATGTCTTTGTGCGTTTTTTGTTTGTCCAATATCATTAAGTAGGTCCTAGAGAGGACCACTGAAGGGTTGTGAGTCATTCAGAAATGACTTGAGAATACAGATGCTGTTCTGAATTGAGAAGAGGATACAAAATTGCAATTTGCAGAATTAAAATGCAGTAGAATTAAAATGAACTGAAATCCAAAGAAAATCATATAACTAATTTTTCACTAGAAAAGCAAAGTTTGTCAAGACATTGTTTGATAGATAGATAGATAGATAGATAGATAGATAGATAGATAGATAGATAGATAGAAAACAACAGAATTACAGACAAAATAACAAATTGATAAATAGATAGAACGACAGACAGAACGGCAAATACATATTCTTCACTTCTACATTTTCACAACGCTGGACCACAAAAAATTCCACCTTGTGTTTTACTCAGGATAGCTCCGAGGTCAAAGGAGGAGGCCCATTTCAACATGACATTGAATCGATAATCTACGACTGAGACCTTTCGAGAGAGATAGTGGTCTTCAAACAACACTGCACCACTCAAGAAAGACCCGAATCACGGGACCCTCTCATAATTCATCAAGCCCTTGAGATGGTTGGCAAATATGCCGATACGCCAATAGCCAGGAGAGCAGAAGCAGAGATATAGAGAGATCATGTGCGAGCGAATAGGCGAAAGAAAGGGGAGGACAAAGGGCATCAGGACCGCCATAAATCAACATCCTTCCAAACTGTCACATTCATTCTGGCTTGATGTCTGTTCAGCGCTGGATGGCAGGGAGCACAGACTTCATAAAATTCCTCTAGCTAGGAGTCCGATGGCATGATATTACAGTGGAGAGATACTACAGTCAATTCATCTTTATTTTGGTGATATCTGCGGTGTGAAAACTACTTTTCAAATATAACAGGCCTGAATAGGATTGGAGACCATATCTCAGATGGTGCAATATATAGCTTTTCCAACATCCCTATGAAGTTGAGATTTGTCGCCATTATATATATATATATATATATATATATATATATATATATATATATATATATATATATATATGTATACCCTTTATCAAGCTGTCAAGCTAAAGCTGAAAATCTAAAGAGCTACGTCTTAACATGTTTTATACTGATTAATTGTATTCCTTTCTTTAATTGAAAACCCACCTCACACTTCACTATACTTAAGCTTGCAGTTATGCAAGAATTCAAGAATTCTCCATCACAAATGCATGGTGTAGTACAGTACGTGTGATTGCTCTCTAGTTTGGTGCTAAAGTCCAGTTCACAGGTAAATTATTTGTTCTTTATACTTAATTAGAATATTTTTTGTTTCAGCACTTTCAAGGTAAAACAAGTTCTCCATCGTCAGGGGGGACAATTTATTCATAACCTTTCCAGCCATTATGCCAGCAGCAGGTTGACTTTGTTTCTAAAGACCACAGCATTTCTATTGTGAGGAAGAAAAAAAATGATATACAGGTGCATCTCAATAAATTAGAATGTCGTGGAAAAGTTAATTTATTTCAGTAACTCAACTCAAATTGTGAAACTCGTGTATTAAATTCAGTGCACAGACTGAAGTAGTTTAAGTCTTTGGTTCTTTTAATTGTGATGATTTTGGCTCACATTTAACAAAAACCCACCAATTCACTATCTCAACAAATTAGAATACTTCATAAGACCAATAAAAAAAAAAATAATAACATTTTTAGTGAATTGTTGGGCTTCTGGAAAGTATGTTCATTTACTGTATATGTACTCAATACTTGGTAGGGGCTCCTTTTGCTTTAATTACTGTCTCAATTCGGCGTGGCATGGAGGTGATCAGTTTGTGGCACTGCTGAGGTGGTATGGAAGCCCAGGTTTCTTTGACAGTGGCATTCAGCTCATCTGCATTTTTTGGTCTCTTGTTTCTCATTTACCTCTTGACAATACGCCATAGATTCTCTATGGGGTTCAGGTCTGGTGAGTTTGCTGGCCAGTCAAGCACACCAACACCATGGTCATTTAACCAGCTTTTGGTGCTTTTAGCAGTGTGATCAGGTGCCAAATCCTGCTGGAAAATGAAATCAGCATCTTTAAAAAGCTGGTCAGCAGAAGGAAGCATGAAGTGCTCCAAAATTTCTTGGTGAACGGGTGCAGTGACTTTGGTTTTCAAAAAAACACAATGGACCAACACCAGCAGATGATATTGCACCCCAAATCATCATAGACTGTGGAAACTTAACACTGGACTTCAAGCAACTTGGGCTATGAGCTTCTCAACCCTTCCTCCAGACTCTAGGACCTTGGTTTCCAAATGAAATACAAAACTTGCTCTCATCTGAAAAGAGGACTTTGGACCACTGGGCAACAGTCCAGTTCTTCTTCTCCTCAGCCCAGGTAAGACGCCTCTGACGTTGTCTGTGGTTCAGGAGTGGCTTAACAAGAGGAATACGACAACTGTAGCCAAATTCCTTGACACGTCTGTGTGTGGTGGCTCTTGATGCCTTGACCCCAGCCTCAGTCCATTCCTTGTGAAATTCACCCAAATTCTTGAATCGATTTTGCTTGATAATCCTCATAAGGCTGCGGTTCTCTCGGTTGGTTGTGCATCTTTTTCTTCCACAATTTTTCCTTCCACTCAACTTTCTGTTAACATGCTTGCATACAGCACTCTGTGAACAACCAGCTTCTTTGGCAATGAATGTTTGTGGCTTACCCTCCTTGTGAAGGGTGTCAATGATTGTCTTCTGGACAACTGTCAGATCAGCAGTCTTCCCCATGATTGTGTAGCCTAGTGAACCAAACTGAGAGACCATTTTGAAGGCTCAGGAAACCTTTGCAGGTGTTTTGAGTTGATTAGCTGATTGGCATGTCACCATATTCTAATTTGTTGAGATAGTGATTTGGTGGGATTTTGTTAAATGTGAGCCAAAATCATCACAATTAAAAGAACCAAAGACTTAAACTACTTCAGTCTGTGTGCATTGAATTTATTTAATACACGAGTTTCACGTTTTGAGTTGAATTACTGAAATAAATGAACTTTTCCACGACATTGTAATTTATTGAGATGCACCTGTATATTATCGACCTGATGCATACATTACCATTAATGTTACTCCTTACCGAGGGTTACATACCAGAATGGAGCCGAGTGTTTGGATGGGTTTGAAAAGTAAGAGCCATGATGTCAGCTGAAACAAAATTCATTTAAAATTACATTTCAAGACAAACTTTTCTTTGGAATAACAGGCAACAATTTGTACGCAATAATACTAGGAACATGCATTAATTTTGATTTTAAACAAGTAAGAGTTTGTGGCTCAGCCAAAGGGCAAACAGTGCTTATAAATCTGCATTTCTATTAACATTGTTGCTTATTTACAAGAGAGCTCTTCTGAACAAGAGCTTTACTTGTACAGAGGGACTATTGAAATTTGGTAAGAAAAACAGTTTCTATGCTGTTCATGCATTTTTTTTTTTATTATGAAAATAGGTGGAATTGATGTGCTTATAGCAATGTATGTTCCCCCCTTGTCCCTGGCAAAATGATTTCAGTGAGAGTAAATAGCAGCATTTGAATTCTACACTAGGGGTGAAAACATCAACATGAATTACAGAGTTCAACATGGATGTTTGTACCCACAAACATGTTTTGAAGAGAGATTTAAGCCTTGCCTGGCTGGCTAGTTCCTTATGCACAGCAAGAGAAACTGAATTTCTCCCCGTCACTAAACACTCACATACCCAACAGATCTTAAAATGGTCCTTTTGGCAAGGACTCATGGAAAGAACCATTGGTTCTTATCCCAAACACTTCTCCCAATCAATTACGAAAAGGGTCAAGTGTTTTGGTCACTTTGACCTGCTTTTAAGACAACTTACATTTGCTGAGCTTCACGAGATTAGGCTTAATTTCCCTGATGAATCAACTGTTCAGAAAGCCTTGACTGCTAAAGGACTCTTGATGTGACTCAAATAGGACCGAGTTCCCAGAAATGCTTTAAGTAGAAGACATTTTCAAGAAACTGAGGTAATTCTGCAAGTTGTAACTTCATTAGGGTCAAGGTTTAAATTATATGGGTGTGTACGTACCTGCCTTGAGGACTTGTAATTTCAGATGTAGTCTGATTGTCTTCATTCAGTGGCATGCAGAGTAACTCAAAGTTCCTAGTTGCAAGCAATTAATGGAGGACTTTTTTACATCTTTAGGATTGTGATTATGGCTTCTGTAATTACATTGACAGTGTCGATGATTAGAACAACTATGCCTGGAAGGTACAACGAAATGAGAGGGAAACTACAGTGTCCCTGATTTTCTCAAGCACTACAATGCCGAAACCTGGAACCTGGTCGTGGTAAGCAGGACAGCCAACTTGTTTTGTCTACAGAGGTACATGGCTGCCAGGGCCATTTTCGAATGGCCATTTCAGTCACAGTCCTTGACGTGTGGCTCTGTGGGAACGCATGTCCTAAGTGCCCCTTAATTTTCCATTACCTGGGCTACCTGGGTAGGTACATTTTTTAAAAATAACATACCATTGACTTCACATCCACAGTTGGCATTGTTCTCACACACAACCTTGTAACCTTAAAGGCCTCATGCAGCTATTGATATCACTGAATGCTGCAAATTCACCTCCTCTGAAGGTGTCCATAATTGCAGTCATTATATCTCTCATAGAACTATCGGTTTAATTGAGCCAGCAATGAGATAATGCTTTAATGCCGACGGGGGGACGGCGTACACCCGTGGATCCCAGTTACAGGCCCTCGGAACGAGCACGGAAGGGGGCATAGAGAAGACTCAAGGAACTTAATGGCTCTGTTTACACCTGCCAAACTGCTTGTTCATCTTTTTTTTTTTCCTCTAAATGTCATTCCAACAGCCACGGAGGTTGAGTGCTGTCGGACCCGAATGCACTGTTGAAGCGGGCTGCGTGATTTTAATGGAGTTCGGCCCATGCCTGATCCTCCTAAATGGGTAATTGCGTGGACTAAAGGAGGGGGGGTTATATGGACCCTGGCCAGCCCAAAGAGCAGCTGAACTAAAGGGATTGAGAAAAACCATTGTGTAACTGCTTTCTACAAAGAATAAGCATATTACAAGCTAGAAAGCTGACTCACCTTACAAAATTACTAAATTTTACAACACCCCAGCTGTTTTCCCTGGCACTTGATCGGAGTGATGCTGAATTAAAACAAGTTAAACATGAGCATAAAACTGAAAATCATTTAGACTGTAGCATAAAAAAAGAAAAATATTGCTTAAAATATTGCTTATAGGTTGCTAGTTCATAACTCAGGAAACTTAGTGGGCTTCTCAGTTAACAACTTCTAGAAAATTTATAAAATAAAATAAACATATTAAAATTAATAAAATGAATGCAATTTTAAATTTTAGGGAAAAAATACAGCGTATGATATCTCACATAATTGTGTTGGGAGATTTTGATGAGAAGACATGTTGTTGTCTTGTCAAAGATTAAAGGAGTTACTAGGGTGTTTTTTCTTAAGAGAAACATCCGAGAAGCAGAAGAACTACAATTAATCTCATTGGTGTCTAGAAGAAACAACTGAGATGTTAAAGAGAGTTCTTGGTAAATGTAGAGTGTCTGATCCTAATGCACAAAACTAATTGCCGTTGACATTAGCAGTATTGCACTCTCTCAAATGGATCAACACAATGGCACCAATAGTCTTTCTTCCCAGAATGCTGTGCATCTAAAAGGCTTTTATTGTTTAATGGTCCCATCCCCATGATGAAGAAGTCCCAATGGGGTTCTTTCTCTCTGTATGGGAGTCTCTGCAGGCCTAACAGGCCAATTAGACACCAGCCAGTTTATTAATAAACACATCTGTGGGGAAGGTGGGCCCTGTCTTCTCACCGCAGGTCTTAAGGAGCTGGTGCTGGTGCTGACAGTCCCCTGCTGAAGCTGAGGGCCGCCGTCCTTGCAGTTGCCCTTTAAACTGATCTGAGCCTGTTTGTCTTCTCTTGAAATGATTAAGGTTTGTATTTGAGCTGAAAGCTGGGAAAATTGGCACTAAATCAGCATAAAAGCCAGCTCCCACCTAAAAGTTGAATAGATTTGAAAAACATTTCAGAGATTTTACACTAGAGATTTCGGTGCGGGCCCACTTTCATTTGATTGGTTTGTTTGGTTAGTGTAAAACTTTGATTTGGTTGGACTAAACAGTCATTTGTGTCATGAAAAATAGTTTTCGTTTGACTGAATTCATACCAGTCTGCAATGTCATACTAACGAATGCAGATAATGTAGACTGACTTTGGCCAGCCTGTATACACGTTAATAGACTCAAACGGACATATTGTATTTAACAATAAGGTGTATTTAACCCAGAAGACAAACATAATACAAACAAGGTAGAGATATCATGGCAAACACTAGGAATGTAAATTTTTTGGACAGATGAGGAAACAAACAACCATAAACGCAAACTAAAACCACGTAAAAATTGCCACAAGTGCAAAGTATAACGTGGTACAAACTATTTATCATCATTGCAGTCGCAACAGACACAAACCAATTTCAAACTTGCATTGACAGATCACCATAAAGATTAATTAATGACATTAAAATCAAAAGCTTAGACCTTATCCGACAAGCCAGAGGTGGATTTATTTCCCCATAATCAAATACTACTTTGACCCCGCTGACAGTTCCTGACAAAATTTTTGCCAAAGGTTGGAAAAAGTAAAAAAAGATTTAATGATTGTCATCAATCAAAGAGCAACCAAAGAGAGTGTTCTAGCTGACCCAGAAATGTCAAAGTGCTCCTCAGTTCTGGAGCTGCAGCAGGGAGGCCGGGTTTTTAAAATGTATCAGCAAGCTATTGGTTTTCTAATGAGGAGCATGCAAGAAACTTGCTAGGAAAAGTAGAACATTTCTTTTGAACGTGAATGGTAATCTATCATGTGACAGGGGCAAGGTGCCATTAGCGAAGTGGACTAAAAGTACAGTGAAAAAGATGGATAAGACCTGGGACCTGGAGCCATATTTGATTTTGGTCTTTATTATTTACTGTATCGGAATCTATTTAATGTATACAGCCATAACTACATGATTGTTTAAAATTGCTGGAATCCTTATGCATTCTTACTTGTCAGTATTGTTATCCAGTTGGATGGCAAGTCACTAATAGCTGGAATACACTACACGACTTTTGCCCAGATTTTTGCCCCAGTTTACACTCTGGAGAAGTCAACGATACTGGACAGTTGGAGTTGACAGATTTTGCGAATTTCCATGTCAGGTCGCATTGTTGGTATGAAGCAAGATACCCAACCTCTATTTGGTCGCCATTTACTCTCATTGCTGTCTAGGAGAACCAATTGAGCAACTCTCCCTCTAATACAAGGACATTCGGAATTGGTCAAAACAAACCAATTCTTCTCTTTAACAAACCCTGAACTAAAGGTTTCCTCTTGGACACAGAGCGTACCATGCGAGACGAATTGGATCTGCACAAATGCCAGTCGCTTCCTGCTGGCACATTTGCCCCATCAGCACTCCTCTTGGTTTTTGTCCAGTCTTGCATGACTCAACCCACAAAAACATGTAGCAAAACACTCCCTTTTCAGCGAGTACCGTGGTGTGACAATTCCGGGCACGGTTTGTTGGCACTGGAGGCCATCCAACCCGTATCACTGACTGTCGCAAGCAGGAACAACAGAGTGCCGTAGACTGAGCAGTGTCACTTCCTGTCACAAGGCCAGGAGAGAAGAGCATGGAGACTGTATGCATGTCAGGAATGTCTGTAAACAGATGAAAATAGCTGTTATGTTAGTCAGAAAAGGTCTAGGGAGCATAGCGTGCTAATGTTGAAGTAAACTACTGAGATGCCATAGGCCATTTAGCACTGAGGTAAAAAGGATGCTGTCAACCTGGGTTGCACTGATGGAAATCATAGCCGTACTCAGGTAGTTGACTGAGTAATGAAGCCTATGACTGGGACAATTTGACTGATTTGCATGTAGTTTAATGCCATAACATCTGCCACCTTGTCTTCTGAAGGTTTGGCTTTTAGTGA
Organism: Spinibarbus caldwelli; assembly: GCA_039654775.1. Lineage (NCBI taxonomy): Eukaryota > Metazoa > Chordata > Actinopteri > Cypriniformes > Cyprinidae > Spinibarbus > Spinibarbus caldwelli. The sequence goes on from CM077265.1 coordinate 7,752,831, forward strand.
TATTCTTAATCTACTTGTAAACATGAGACACATGCTATGAGTCTCAGCTTCATGCAGTAATAAATAAACAGCATCTGGTTGGAAATGCTTTGTCAAGAGCACTCACGCCTTGTGGCCAAAGTTGCTTGTGTCATAATACTGGGTCTGTGCTAGACCTTGGAGTAAATGCAGTCATATATACAGTGGTGTGAAAAATTGTTGGCCCCCTTCGTGATTTTTTATTTTTTTGCATGTTTGTCACACTTTAATGTTTCAGATCATCAAACAAATTTTAATATTAATCAAAGATAATACAAGTAAACACAACATGCAGTTTTTAAACTAAGTTTTTTATTATGAAGGGAAAACAAAATCCAAACCCACATGGCCCTGTGTGAAAAAGTGCTTGCCCCTTAAACCTAATAACTGGTTGGGCCACCCTTAGCAGCAACAACTGCAATCAAGCGTTTGCGATAACTTGCAATGAGTCTGTTACAGCGCTGTGGAGGAATTTTGGCCCACTCATCTTTGCAGAATTGTTGTAATTCAGCCACATTGGAGGGTTTTCGAGCATGAACCGCCTTTTTAAGGTCATGCCACAGCATCTCAATAGGATTCAGGTCAGGACTTTGACTAGGCCACTCCAAAAAGCAAACACTTTTTCACACAGGGCCATGTGGGTTAGGATTTTGTTTTCCCTTCATAATAAAAAACTTAGTTTAAAAACTGCATGTTGTGTTTACTTGTGTTATATTTGATTAATATTTAAATTTGTTTGATGATCTGAAACATTAAAGTGTGACAAACATGCAAAAAAAAAAAAAAAAAAATCAGGAAGGGGGCCAACAATTTTTCACACCACTGTATCTACTTTAGTATATTTAGATTTTTGTAATTTTAGTCAAAACAGCAATACTGATAATGAAAAAAGAAAACTATGCAATGCTTATTAATTTATTTCTTTACTCCTTATTACTTTTTATATTTTACTCAAATAATTACTTGAAAAATTGTAAAACAATGTTTACTTGAAGACTATGTGCCATTGTTTTTGCTAAACGTGGTAATATTTAAATATTTATGTATTTTTAACATTGTAAATAAAGGGTTCTTTATTCATTAGCATAGACTAGAAGAGTTTTTTTTTTTTTTTTCAGCAAGATCCGTTCATAATTGTTAACCTTTTTTTAGATTAAATCATCATACTAGTAGGTGTTTTTGTCTATAATTTGTCTATAAAAATAACATCTGGGTTTTTAAATGGTTAGTTCAACCAAAAATGAAAATTCTGTCATTAATTACTCACCCTCATGTCGTTCCAAACCCATAAGACCTTTGTTCATCTTCAAACACAAATTAAGATATTTTTGATGAAATACAAAAGCTTTCTGACCCTGCATAGACAGCAACACAACTGACACATTCAAGGCCCAGAAAGGTAGTAAAGACATTGTAAAAATAGTCCATGTGACATCAGTGGTTCAACCTTAATTTTATGAAACTACAACAATACTTTTTGTGTGCAAAGAAAACAAAAATAACAAATTTATTCAACAATTTCTTCTCTTTCATGTCAGTCTTCAATGTTTGTTTACGAGAGTACCAAAATGCATGCATGTGCATTCCGTAAATAAAATGAAGGTTGAACCACTGATGTCACATGGACTATTTTAACGATGTCCTTACTACCTTTCTGGGCCTTGAATGTGGTAGTTGCGTTGCTGTCTATGCTGGGTAAGAAAGCTCTCGGATTTCATCAAAAATATCTTAATTTGTGTTTCCGAAGAAGAACGAAGGTCTTACTGTTTTAAGATACTGTTGAAATGCAACAGTACTAGTTGAAAACTGCAATCTTTGCTTGTGGGCACTCAGCCCTGCTGCCAGGTTGTTTTGAACCAATCACATGAGACAGACACATGCCACATGTGACTAATTACTCTCTAGCCACGGGAAAAACATCATGATGACAGCACTGATTGGGTGACGACACCACAAGAACACACACAACCCCAAGCCTTCACTAGCAACTAATGTGAACTGTGACATCAAAAGCAACATTAATGTAAAAATAATCCATTTCTTGCTTTTAAGAGCCCTTTAATACAGTATAATGAAAGATTAGCGATCAAAGAATGCATGTCTATTTTTAATGGTAGCCAATAGAGAAAGATGTTTTCCTGCAGCCAAACAATGTAGTTAGGACAATGAGGTCATGCAGCCAAACCTTGATGCCTTGGTGGCAACTCTACTGCCTTCCCAAAGATGGATACAGGGAGGAATTTGTCCTGGGCTTCAGTCATAGCTTTCACTGTAGTGCTTTCATGTAGATCAACACTGCCTCCCAGGGACTCTGGTGGAACTACAGACCAAGGCTTCTCTCTCATTCTCTCCCTCGTGGTGCACTGCACTGGGAGAAGTCACAGAGAGACATGCTGAGCGGAAGAGATAGAGCGAGAAAGAGTCATGAATCAGCACCCGGGCCAGCCGCTCGCACGGGAAGCCTTCAAAGACGAACGAACGCACACAGGGATCTGACTGCAAGTGCTCACTGAACTTATGATGTGCTTTTGAGCTATATATCGAAAACACACTGAAACAGTGTGAGTAAAAACTGAGATGGATGAGGAGAAAGGTGGATCGATATGGAAAAGACCGCCTTATGGATTCTACACGGTGGTTTGGTGGACTCATTACATAAAATGAGAATAAACATCACATGAGATGGATGATTGACACAAGAAACTTGAGGTGGGGGCGTGGCCTGCTGAGATGAATCATAGAAGATTGTGAAAAATATAGGTTTCAAAATGCTCTGTTAATCATTTTGCAATGAGAAACTAAATATTAAAGTTGCATGAATGCTACTAGCCAGTATCATTTGTGACATATTGTTACATTAATGCACATGCGAATACATAATAAATACATAAATTCTCTTGTCGAAATTGGTTCAAAATCATGTTAAAATATATATTTAAATTAGATTTAATTATATTTGATTATAAATTACAGTATATATATGTAGCCATTTATTATTCTGCCAAAACCATTTCATGTGCGAATTTTGCACCAACACTATTTTCTGTGGAAATCCGTTTCAATATATTAATAGATATTTATTATTCTGTCTAATTGTTCTTGACTTTTCACCAGAATTATTTTCTGTCGTAATCGACTTTGCCATCGATACAACCTAACTTTCTGTATAATACTCCTGTAATAGACTCAAATGCTAATGCTAACTGCAGGCGAGCTTGCTAGATTTTATTTTAAGTCAATTTGATGGTTTTAATTCCGATCGATTTCTACAGCCATGGTTAACAACCTCTGTTGAAAATTATTCAATAAGGGTTTAGGTAAAACAGAGGTTCCCTTTTTTGTAGCTCTTTTGATTATGCTAAGCTAGTGCCTAATTCGTAGGGAGAGCGGCATACTTGAAACATCGTATCGGGTTATAGTTGAATTCTTGTTCATGTCCCTCTCTGAACTTTAGCTCTAATCTCCCCTTCAGCTCGACATGTTCGTCTGAGGCATTGACACAGCGGTCTGCTTCAGGGAAGGATCAAATCAAATTCACTTTGTTTAGCGTGATCCCATTTGCAATGCTTAGCTAAGTTCAAATATAAAGTTGTGTAGCCTTTTGTAGATGTTTAACCAGCAGTTTTGTGGTACTTTATACTACTATGGTGGCCTATTTTATATGCAAAATGGGTGAATCTCACAAAACCTGTCAATCTGGGAAATATTTCACCATTGGCATCATATTTTATTAATTAACTTACCAAAATGTGTAAACACTGTGGAACTCAGGAAGATCCTATTTGAACGTCCTGACCAGCCCTACACAGCAACATTTGCTCGACCAATGGCACGATTTTAGGGCGGCGCTAGCAACCAATCAATCTATGGAAGCCTACTTCCACCACTGAATACAAAAAAATAAAACAAGGTAATTACTACTTTTATCTCACAATTCTGACTTTTTTTGTTTTTTGTTTTTTTTTTTTGCAATTGCGAGTTTATATTTTGCAATTCTGACTTTCTTTCTTGCAATTCTGTCCAAATTGCGAGATATAAACTTGCAATTATGACTTATTTTCAGAATTGCGAGTATATATCTCGCAATTTGGACTTTATTTCTCAGAATTTCCAGTTTATTTCTCACAATTCTGACTTTTTTCTAAGAATTTCAAATTCACATCTCACAAAACTTTTTTTTTTTTGCAATTGCAAGTTTTTCTCAGAATTGCAAGATGTAAACTCGCAATTGCGATTAAAAAGTCAGAATCGTGAGATAAAAAGTCAAGTTTACATCTTGCAACTGTAACTTTATAACTTGCAATTACGTGTTATAAAGTCAGAATTGCGAGTTTCTATCTCACAATTCTGAAAAAAGTCATAATTTCAAGATTATATCTCGCAATTTGGACTTTATTTCTCAGAACTGTGAGTTTATATCTCACAATTCTGACTTTTTTTCCTCAGAATTTCGAATTCCCATCTCGCAACTCTGAATTTTTTCTCGCAATTGCGAGTTTATATCTTACAATTCTGACTTTTATTCCTCAGTATTTTGAATTCCCATCTCGCAATTCTGAATTATTTTCTCGCAATTGTGACTTCATATCTCACAATTCTGACTTTTATTCCTCAGAATTTCGAATTCCCATCTCACAATTCTGACTTTTTTCTCGCAATTGTGAGTTTACATCTCCATCTACATTTCTTGTTTAAAATTCTTTATTCACTGGCTGAAATGGGCTTCCATGTAGAGTTGAAGGAAACCTGGTTAGGGGAAAAAATTGCAATTCTGTTTGGTGACAAGTGCAGAAATTACACACTTTATTTTTAAATAACGTAGCACTATAAAATAGTACTTTTAGTGCAAAATGTAGTGTAAAATACTTTAGCATTCTTTAAAAAAAAAAAGTCAAATGTGGCCTGAAAATGTTTTGCAATGTCTATCTACCAAAACATCAGCATATGTTGAAATTTTGAGTGGATGATGTTTTTCTGTGCAAGTGTCTTTGTGTGAAACACTTTTGTGTGTGTAGTATTTTCGTCTGATGCTTGAATTTGCCAGTTTCATCACAAACACTTCACAGGGGCTAAGCCAGAGTAATGTAGCCTGCATTATTTATCTAGGTCTCAGGCGTATACTGCTCTGTGCTGATTTCCCACTGACATTTCAAGACAGAGAAGGAAATAAAGAGAGATACTAAAGGACAAACAGTAAGAGAGAGCTAAAGAAGCAACAAATCACTCTAACATGAGGAAAGCCCCTTCGGATGGCAGATTCAGCAGGCATCTTCTTGATCAGACACGTCCTTTTGCCTGCACAACACCTGACAGAGCACATGAAAACACACTATTTACTCAAACTAAACATACCAACATGTCATACGGCAGCCATCAAAATGGCTTCAAACGCATTTGCACATACTTCTCCAGGAAATGACAGGTAAACACACATGCAGGTGCTCTAACACTCACAGATGATGTTGAAATCAAGTTGAAGAGGTGTGAGAGAGGTAGGGTGTCAGTCTACCGTTCTACCTCAGAAAAAAAATAGAGGTTGCTGAACGTCTTGTCTTGGCCTCTCTCTTTTCGTAACTCACACGCTCTCTCACTCACTCGCTTCCTCGTTCTCCCTCTTTCATCTGTCAGAGCTAATGAACAGATGTTGCAGGGCTGTTGAATGTAGGATGATGGACTGTGCCTCTGGCGGCCGAAGCCAGCTGGGGAAAGAGAGAGAGTGAGAGCGAGAGACTTTTATGATTTCTCAGCCATCCTAACACGTAAAAGGCAGATCCATGAAACAGTTACACCATTTTTGTGTGCGTTCGTGTGTATTTAAAGGGACAGCGCACCAAAAACAAAAACTGTCATATTTTTATATTCACATATTATGAACCCATTTGACTTCATTTGTATCTGTTGGTGAATTTTACTGTAGAAAAACACTCTGGACAATATTTTTTTCCATATTTTGCATACTTCATTTTTCCATATCATGAAAGTGAATAGGTACTGAAACTCTCAGGCTCCAAAAATCACCATAAAATACCATAAAAGTAGTTTATTGGTATGTTTGCCTTGTTCGCCTTGTCTTTGGAACTCATACAATTAGCTTTGCATGAGAAACAGGCCAAAATATAAGTAGATAATAGTAATAAATTAAAATCTCTTCCTCAACTGTAGATTTCAAATTAAATATGGTGCCATTGATTACAATGACATTTGATCACAAGAACCAATATCATCTGCCGTTAAAATTGTCACACAAATATATTGTTTGGTTTTAGAAGATTTGGAATATATTAAATGAAACATTGACTACTTTTATGGTGATTTTTGGAGCTTTACAGTACCAGTCACCATTTTATGGAAGCTTATTTCCACCATGGAAAACATAAAATAAAAAAATAAATAAAGAAATAAAATAAAATAAAGAAGGTAATTGTGACTTTGTATCTTCATAGTTCTTTGTTTTTCACACAGTTGCAAGTTTTCATCCCAAAACTTTTCTTCTCAGAAATGTGAGTATATATCTCGTAATTCTGAATTTATATCTCAATATTCGTAAGGATTTTTTTCCCCTCAGAAATGTATGAAAAAAATGTCAGAATTGTGAGATAAAAAAAAAAAAAAACGCAATTACCTTTTTTATTTTTTATTCAGTGGTGGAAATAAGCTACCATTCACTTCCATTGTAAAAAAAAAAAAGGTACTCTTAAAAAAATTATCTATGAACATTCACAGAAAAAAAGAATAAAAAATAAAAGCAATAATGCAATATTAAAATAACATAAGGAGTGATAATTAAGTTACCTGAGGAAAACCTTTCACCCCATCATTCCAGCAAATGTTACCATCCATCTCTCTTCCTGGTGGTGTCCTACATCACAGCTGGGAACCATGTCACAGCTGGGAACCAAGGTGGATCACCGCCAGCCGCCCCATCATCAGAAAGGTCAAGAGAACGCAAGAACCTGCAATGCCTGCTCATGTTCAGCTGGGGCCAAATGTTCTCGCACCCAAATCTTGTTGGCTCAGATCTTGTTGTCTCCATAGACGTGCTTCTGAACATGCTATTTCACACATGAAAGTGTGATCATGCCACAGACGTTCCAGTTTCCTCCGTCGTACAGTACAGAGAAATTATCTCTGGAACTGAAATGAAACCAGACTGAGATGTTGTAAACTTGCGTTTGTGTTGCATTTGTCATTACGAGCATGGTTTCTTCTCAGGTCTCTTCTGCCACCGAGAGGTCAGTTTAATTAGTTCTCACTCTCAAGAGCTCAAGACTAGTTTCGGCTGAGCTCCAGGACTGACACATTTGAGGACGTGTTGATTTTCACACACGTCACACACCGATAATCAAATGTTCCAACACCCACACTTCCAATCTGGCTTTCTGTTATGTTCCTTTAAATGACTAACTACCTTCAGATTTGCTATTTAAGCATGTATTTATTTATTTATGCATGTATGTATGTGTTCATTTATTTGTTTTACAGTTGTTACTCACTTCCTGCCATCTCTTATTTCCAGCAAAGCTTTCCGTTTAAAGAGTTGACATGAAATCAAAACTGACCTTATTTACTTTACTGCTCACACTGCTGCTCTGACTGTGCATGATTCATAATTGCATGTTACTCCAAAGGAAAAATGCCTGTCTTTGTAATATTTCATCAAAATGCAATAATTTACTCCATTTAGTCTAGTCTGAAATGACTTTTCTTTTGTGGTGATGTCAGCAAGGCCCGATTTCTTTAACCCCGCCCCTCCTGTGATATATATAGACCACGCCCAGCTAGCTGCGCTGATCTGATGCGGGACACCCATCAATTTGGAAACACGTCACAACACAGAATTAAATAATTGGCAAATGATGCTGTGCAGCTGTGTGTTGTAGTTGGTATTTGCTACAACTTTGTGGTTATCTGGTTATTAATGATAATTTAAAATTATTTTTATTCATCATTGTGGTGAGTTTGTGATAGGCAGTTTTGGGGAAAGTTACTTTTAAAAGTAATGCATTACAATATTGCGTTACTCCATAAAAAAATAATAATAATAATAATAATAACCGCGTTACTTAAGTTACTTTTTATGGAAAGTAATGCATTACGTTACTTTTGCGTTACTTTTTGTCACCTGGGCTGGGCTTGCTTATTTATATTTAATAACAGAAAACCCAAAAGTTTTAATTTTGGCGACTGTAAAGGCTCTTTCACACCAAGAGTGAAATTAATAAGCCTCAGGCTGAAGAAAATGCCTTTGCACTTACTGCCAATTTGTCACAAGACAGGGACAGGAAAGACATCAGTGAATAAATAAGAAAACAAAGTAACTTGCGTTACTTATTTGAAAAAGTTACTCAGATATTTTCTTGTTAATTTAAAAGTAATGTGTTACTTTACTAGTTACTTGAAAAAAGTAATCTGATTACGTAACTTGTGTTACTTGTAATGCGTTACCCCCAACACTGGTGATAGGACAAAGTAATCATAAGACATTCAGTGGAGCACCAGTATGGTTGTGACTTGTCTTCCTGCAGAGACAAAAATGTCAGTACTTCATCAAATCATATTAGGAACTGTTTAATTTGCCCTCCATATCAGCAGAGTAAAGTTAACATGAACTCACAATATTTCAGTGGTATAATTTTTTTTTTTTTTTTTAATTGGAAAACATTTGTAGTCATCAAACACTCACTTAATCTTTAAATAACACTATTACATTTAGCAAATCTCAAATTTAATATCCATTTTATAATGTACATTATAATATTGTGGTCCCTAAATTGGCATGTAGTATTTTAAACTAACAATTCTTTTTTTTTTTATGTTTTATCTTGAATTTATTTATGTACAAGGCCAGATTTTTTATATAATTTATCCCTGGGCTATGTCAGATTATGTAACTTTAACACAACTTTGTTTACAGGCATGTGAGACTTCACCATCTCTCTGAAAGAGTGGATTATACAATCTGCAAGTTAAAGCTACATGGTGCTGATCCGAGATCAATATATTGAGACAGTTCAAGCATTACTTACCTCCCTCTTCCCTTTCAAGTCTCCAGAATACAAGAGGAACTTGAAAGAGGGGAGTTCGCTCATGTCCCTAATTCCCAATTCAATATGAAATGCAATTGCTTTGTTTCGCATAGGGGTCCCAGGTTACCCCTCCTCTCGCATCTGCAGGAAGAGTTTAGATGGACCCCCTCCCCTACTGTCGGAGGTAGAGACAAGGGGATAGATATGGGAATACAGGGGGCAAGGTGGGCCGATCTGGTATGGCGGCAAAACCGAAATCCAGGTCAGGTGTCTGGAAAACACAATCTGTCTCATAGCAACAGGGTTTCCTCACAGGGACTGGCCAAGCACCTCAGATAAAATATCCTCCCTTTGCAACCTAAAATGCTTGTCTCTGCCATTTTTCAGCCTTTGGAGAACTTTCGAAGTGTGGGATAGAGGTCAGATTGAATTTATATCCTTCACTGACATGTAAACACTGAAGTTTTGTTTATGGATGGGTCAAACACAGTATGTTGGTTCAAAGAACTGCCATTCATGTCTTGGAGAATTGCAACTGTAACTCAAACTGAAGAATTGATTTCAGTAGGCCAGAACTCATGAATTGAGAACTACTAAACCAATGCAGCCATTCACTGAGCACATCTACAAAAAAATGACCTAGTTTTTAGGTTGGATACGTTCCTTGGAGCTCAGAGAGTATTAGGGTAATAAAACAAAAGTGCTCACCTGTCAGTTTTATTCCAATCATATGTTTAGTTTTTACCTCGAAACCATCTACTGCAAGTCTTCTATTTCTGCTCCTCCTTTTCAGCTCTTTTCATGAACTGGGTACAAAACAGGTCTTGAAACTAAACAAAATTATGTTTCAAAAAAATGTTTCAGCAAATTATCAGTGAAAAGAGATGCTTAACATTTGCAGATTAACTTTATGATTAACCTCACTGTATTAAGTTGTACTGTTACCGAAAGAAAGAAAGAAAGAAAGAAAGAAAGAAAGAAAGAAAGAAAGAAAGAAAAAAAAGAAAAAGAAAGAATTAATGAAATTATTTGCATCTTCTCAGATTATGTTAATTCTTCTCTGGTGGTACAATGGTTTCTGAAAAAAAGAACAATTTATAAATGATCATGTAGGCGTAAGTAATCACCATAAATGGTTACCATAACATACATGAAATATTAATATTAGCTATTAACATATGACATTCATCAAAATAAAACAAACATGACAGATAAAATAGACATTTACAACTCATGCTTTCAGAGTGACAAATAATGATTATTTGTAGAGTAAACTTTGGATTAAATATTACATTTTTGTTTATTAAAGCATATTAATAAAAATAGGCCTATGTTTTATTACAACAAACTGAATATCAGTTCATTTGCGGTTTTTTATTTTTATTTTTTTGTTGTTCTTTTTTGGATACAGTCTGCATACAGTTGAAAAGGCCAAGAACCACAATGTGGGAAAGATAAATAAAAAACACCAAAGTGCACAGTATTTGTGAAAAGCAGATTTCTTCTATATTTTACCTCTTTCAAAATCTTTCTCTCACAATCGATTATACACATGATTGAAGAAAACAGCATAAGTGCAATCTGTGTTCAAGGTTCAACTCAAAAACTTCTATGAATGATCATTCATCTTGTTCAAATACTGATCATAATGCTCTCTGATAGATGTATACAATGACCCAAAAGAAAACTAATCAATTTATTTTTGTTTGCTAGTTGTATGATCTCGTTTTTGTGTGTTTCTAGATAAAGCAAAAACGTTTTCACCAACATACTGAGAACATCCATGTATTTTCGTCTATTTCTGTTGGGAAAAAAAATAAATAAAAACAGCTTTTGTAAGCTGTTCAATTTGTGGCTAGAATGGGACCACAAAACATGTTTTTTGGGGGATGACCCAGCTTTTGTCCATTGTTGCATTTGTATCTGGAAAAGTACAACAAACCATCTCTACCACACATTGATATCTGCACAGTTCAGGTAAACAGCACTCTGAGCAGGCCACAACAAGAACCGTATCTTTAGATACACTTACGGTTTTCATCAGGGATACATTTGCTCATGGTCTGGTCATGTTCAGGTCAAGAAACCATCTATTGTCACTTGTGTTCCATTCCATGAAAGCTTTTGTCCAAACACGCCATTTGTTCGAAACTCTGGGATGCATCTGAAAAGAAAGCGCTCATCTAAAATACTGTAATCGAAGTGACTCCACAAGAACAGACTTGGTTTAATGGTGTATGAGTATCACAGAGAGAATGTCTTTTTAAATAAGCAACGACATCTCAGAAAGAATTAGCAAGCTAGAGAGAATATGAGGTGCAATTAAAATATTTATACGTACATGCAAATAAACCGAGACGTACAGACAATAACCCCCTCCTGCTTCTTAACTTTTAGCCGTGTTCTCAAAGGGCACATCACTGATAAGACTTTGGTGAGCGCTAATTCTTCCTGACAGAATATGCCATCGAGCTTTTGTTTTTTTTGTTTGTTTGTTTTTTTTTTTTTTTCCTTTTGGCTCCTCTGACCCTGATTATCGTCATTACCGCCCATGCAGCAGACAAGGAGACCTTAAGGGATATCATTTTATATTATACCAAGCCTAGATATTTTACACTTAAATTATCATTGAGAATGTGAATGAGGTTGAGAATTCACAGGCTGAAGTGTTATTCAGCGGCAAAAGTTAAAATACATATAAGTTACATATAAGTTATTATGGCATAAAAAATTATATAAATATATAGACTGTATAAATATACACACACACTCCACAATATTTACTCTGTGCAAAAACATATATATAAACACATATATATATATATATACACACACACACACACATATATATACAGTCATGGCCAAAAATATCGGCACGCTTGGTAAATATGATCAAAGAAGGCTTGTGAAAATTAATATGCATTGTTAATCCTTTTGATCTTTTATTTTAAAAATTCACAAAAATCTAACCTTTCATTGGATAATAAGAATTTAAAATGGGGGGAAATATCATTATGAAATAAATGTTTTTCTCTAATACACACTGGCCACAATTAATGGCACCCTTTTATTCAATACTTTTTGAAACCTCTATTTGTTAGTTTAACAGTTCTAAATTTTCTCCTATAATGCCTGATGAGGTTAGAGAACACCTGACAAGAGATCAGAGACCATTCCTTCATCCAGAATCACTCCAGACCCTTTAGATTCCCAGCTCCATGTTGGTGCTTCTTCTCTTCAGTTCACCCCACTCATATTCTATAGGGTTCAGGTCAGAGGACTGGAATGGCCATAGCAGAAGCTTGGTTTTGTGCTTAGTGACCCATTTTTGTGTTGTTTTTGAGGTTTGTGTTTGGATTATTGTACGGTTGGAAGATCCAAACATGACCCATTATAAGATTTCTAACAGAGTCAGTCACTTATTGATTTTTTATCTGTTGGTATTTGTTAGAATCCATGATGCCATGTGTCTAAACAAGCTGTCCAGGACCTCCAGCAGAAATATAGGCCCACAACATCAAAAATACAGCAGTATATTTCATTGTACACATGGGGTACTTTTTATCCCTGTGTTCACCAAACTCATCTTGAGTGTTTGCTGCTAAAAAGCTCATTTTTTTGTTTCATCTGACCATAGAAGCCAGTCCCATTTGAAGTTCCAGTCGTGTCTGATAACTGAATATGCTGGAGTTTGTTTTTGGATGAGCTAGGAGAATTTTTCTTGAAACCCTCCCAAACAACATGTGGTGATGTAGGTGCTGTTTGACAATTTTCTTTTAAGGTTTTCTGACCCCGAGACTCAACTATTTTCTGCAATTCTCCAGCTGTGGTCCTTGGAGAGTCTTTAGCCACTCAAACTCTCCTTCTTACCGTGCATTAGGGCGATATAAACGAACGTCCTCTTCCAGGCAGTTTCGTAACATTTTATGTTGATTGGAAATTCTTAATTATTGCCCTGATTGTGAAAATGGGAATTTTCACTTCTCTAGCTCTTTTCTTAAAGCCACTTCACTAATTTGTGAAGCTCAATTATCTTTTGCTGCACATCAGAAATATGTTCTTTGGTTTTTCTCATTGTGATGGATGATTAAGGGAATTTGGGCTTTGTTTTCCCTCCTATTTATATTTCTGTGAACCAGGAAGCCATGGCTGGATAATTTCATGTTCATAATCACCCTGCAGTGCTCAAAATTGTGAATATGAATGGGAATATACTTCAGAGATATTTTACTCATAAGAATTTCTAGGGGTACCAATAATTGTGTCCAACGCGTATTAGAGAAAAACATTTATTTCATAATGATATTTCCCCCCATTTTAAATTCTTATTATCCAATGAAAGGTTAGATTTTTGTGATTTTTTTAAATAAAAGATCAAAAGGATTAACAATGCAGATTAATTTTCACAGCCTTCTTTGGTCATATTTACCAAGGGTGCCAATATTTCTGACCACTACTGTATATATATTGTAATAACAATAAATAAATAAATGTATTTATATTTTGTATAAATACATTATATGTTGTCAGGTGGCCTTGCAAAGACTATATATATAGTCATTTTTTTCTTTTTTCTGTGAAGCACAAAAGCTTGATTTGAAAGCAGCAGCAGAAGTGAAGTTTCCCTGTAAACAAGTTAAACTTGGCCTGTTTCTCAAATAAATCTACAGTATTGTATGATTTCAGAAAAATTAAAAAAAGAGAGAAAAAAATGCAAATATTTTTTGTATATATCTATTTTACTATTTGATTTTTTGGTCATTTTCGAGTTTGACAGCCATGGTCCTCATTCACTTTAATTATATGGAGAAGCGTATTTTAAAAAAAGTTGTGCGCCACTGAAAAAATCAACTCATACCATTTTGGACCAATGTGAAGATAAGTAATAATGACAGAATTATCATTTTTGAGTAAACAATTCCTTTAATGAAATTGTTTATTTATACAACTAATTTCCTCATTCTGACAAACAGAAACACAGCTTGAAGCACTGAAGATCACAAATAATAAGATTATGATTCCCATTTATCTGAGTTTTCTAGTTATCTCCAATGATACTATCTAGTTCCTGAATGAAAAAGTTTAACTTTTAATGAAAAAATTCATTAAAACAGCAATAGACCAGGTTTGTCCAGCTGAGAAGGGGCAAGCTCAGATGTGAGGGCTTCGAAATCTGGCAGCGCTGCCAAGAATATTCAAGTGAAGCACAAATATGCGAACTCCTCAGCTGCGAGGCTTATTTGCGGCATGCAGATTGTCATTTCCTCCATTCAGCTGTCACATAAAACAAGGAAATGTAATTCGAAAGGGAAAGGATATTTGTCCACCCACCACAGTAAAAATTAGATGTAATTAAACACACTTTAATAACATGTAATTAAGCCATTATGGCAACAATATACCTGTCATGCTCAGAGCAGGGAAAATTTAGCTTCTTTAGCACTTCTGATACATAAATAGTCAGCCTTCAGGATGAAAGCCAGTCTTTCACAATTAATTAGCAAAAAGCCCCAGTAATTTCTGGAAACATCTTTCAAATTGAATGCTGTCTTTACACTGTGCTGTGAAAAAGTAAGTGTACCACGTGAACTGTTGTGAGTACTTTGTTCAAACAAAACTATTGATGGATGAAGGTGATACAGTTTAATAGGTATAAAATGAAAATATGACTTTCAAATATTTTATTTAACAAAAATATCTACATCTTCTGTGAAAGAGTAAGTACACCCCTAGATTTAGTAGCTGGTATTGCACCATTTGTCAGAAATAACATCTTGTTTGGTGTTTCTTCTAAGTGTCTACACTGCAAAAAAATTGCTTTTCAAAGTTGTAAATCAAACAGATTATTAAAGTATGTTTTTCAAGAAAATACTATTGCAGTTTTTAAACAATTCAGATTTAATTCAATATATTGCTTACTGTTTATTTGTAATTAGTTACTGTTGGTACATCCAACAAGCCATGGTGCTCTCACGCCACACGTTCTCACGTAGTGAAAAATACATTGCAGAGCAAAGAGGAAACTGACAATGTGCCAACAGAGCAGGTTACTTCTGGTATGAAACCAAGTCTTGGCATTCAAATTTTCTCTCACACACACACACACACACACACACACACACACACACACACACATTCAAACAATACTGTTTTGTGGCTCTTTAATGAGTTGTGACAGATCGCTGTAGTGCCTCAGTTCAAGCAGCACGTGAACTGATCATCTTTTCATATTTCACTAAAGCACGAAATAAACACGAATGAACATCAGAAGGTATTTTATTTCAACCACTGAGAGATGTCAATACACAGCAAAATGGCAGATTCAGCATTATGATTGGTCAGATCACCCGTCAACCAAGCTCCCTGCGAAGGGCCAATTGTTTGTGAATTTTAAAGTGCAATTTTTGAATGAATTGTTGGTCACACTTTATTTTAAGGTCCAATTCTCGCTATTAACACCATTAACTACAACTTTTGCCTTAATAAAGTCCTAATTTGCTGCTTAATAATAGTTAGTAGGGTAGTTGTTAAGTTTATGTATTGGGTAGGATGAGGGATGTAGAATATGGTCATGCAAAATATGTGCTTTATAAGTATTAATAAACAGCCAATATGTTAATAATAGGCATGCTATTAAGCAACTAGTTAATAGTGAGAATTGGTCCCTATACTAAAGTGTTACCGAATTGTTTTACCCTTTGTGTGTGTGTGTGTGTGTGTGTATCTAGCTCCTACATCGACTAGGAGCAATGTTAGCCTTGAACTACATGAACAGCCCACTTCTGACATTGAGATCTGGATTTTGACTTGGCTATTACAAAGCACTCCATTTTGATCTTCTTAGCTATTCCTTCAAAGATTTGATTACATGTTTTTTGGGTCATCATCATGTCAAAAGGTCCACTTACAGTTCAGTTTCAAAATTTGTACATTCTCCTCATGACCTCTTCGGTATAATCAGTAAAAAAAAAAAAAAAAAAAAATCCCTAAAACATAACATTTCCACCACTTTGCCTCAGCTGATATGTTAGCATCTTCGAATTGTTGCACCTGATTCTAAATGTAGGGTTGAACTAACATTTTCAAAACAAAAGACCATTTCTTTTAATGTAACTGATGTGCAGTACAGTAAATCCTTTGCTTAATTTGGTGTTCCCAGTTAAAAAAATTGCTTGTAAATCTCTCATTATGTATATTATTACCAAATCTTAGATTCAATGGGTTTTTTTTTTTTCAACTTGTTTTCTTTCAAATAGCATAGGTTTTGCATTTCTTTTTGGAACCAACTGACCATAGGCCTCACTGATCTGAGCTTTTTCACCAAAGTTTTTGAGTGAAAAAAAATATATATTTGTGGATAATTTTGGGAATATTCACTCAAAAACTGAGCTCAGATCAGTGAGGCCTACGATCAATAATTTCCAAAAAGAAATACAAAACCTGTGCTAACTAAAAGGAAACAAGCTGATAAAAAGATTGAATCCCGAAGTGTAGCAAGGTGGGTAAAAAAAAAAAAAAAATTAAAAAAAAATTATATTATATATATATATATATATATATATATATATATATATATATATATATATATATATATATATAATCCTTAAAAAGTACAAAAATGATCCAAGTAGGGAAGGGATTACCCTGTTAATACTCTGTGTGATCAAAGGCACTAAGTTTTAATCCAATGCGATAACATTAACTAGCATTTTCGGGAAAAAGAAAATCCTCTCCAGGTCAAAATGACTGGAACACAACATGAGGGTTAAACTAATTATTGCAAATTGTGAATTTCATGTGTAATTATATTGATTTTTGTCTATTAACATACGTAAAATTCAATTACTCTTTTCATGGGGTGTGCTTACTTTTTCACAGCACTTTATATCTACAGTAAATCCAGGGTTTGGCTTCTTCCAGCTCGGACAAGAACTGTAAGAAACAGACTGAAGGAAAGCAGTTCATCTGGGTGATGAGGACAGACACCAGAGGTCAACGTCTCAGCCGCCCAGCTTGACTGCTGGACACTTTCCTCACTTGGAAGGACAACTGGGGTCAGGATTTTGAACATCAAAAGAGCAAGCTGTGCTTGCCATCGTGTCCCATGGATGTCAGATGTGCAATTCCCAATTAGCCATCAGAGCTGTCAGAAATGATCACAGATGCCCCATTTTGCGGACCGTGGAAGCTGTTCTCATCGTCTGGCTCGAGAGTCACTGTGTTTACACAGTGGTTCCAATAATTCCATGCCGTTCTGGGGCTTTGACCTATTGGATATGGAATAAGAGGTGGATTTGGCTTTCTTTTCATCCCTGCTACAATTCAGAGTCTTTCTCCAAGCAGAAATTATTTCTTATTAATTTCCTGCAGTATCAGTTGTAGACATGTGCTGCATGTTGTTCCATAGTGTCTTGCATGTCTAGACAGCGTGATATAAATCACTGATCCTTGCACATGCTATCCATCATGTGTTCCCAAACAGGATATATGGTCAACATGTGTCCTTGACCGAGCCCAGCATGCTTGTGCAGCTATGATGAGTGGTTCTTCACCATGCCACCTAAGACCAAAAACAAAGATTAAGCAAGTACACTACATATTTCAGATTTGAGTAGCAAAAAATAGACTGAACGAGCAAGACGGAAGGATTCTTCTGACTTAATACACAATCATGATACTAGCAACCACTCAGAACACCCTGGCAACTAATAATATATATATATATATATATATATATATATATATATATATACACACAAACACACACAATATAGCACTTCCCTACATCTTGTACTTTACTGGAATATATTCAAACAGAATTTGAACAAAACTACCAGTAGTTCAATGTTACCTGCCATATCAAAACTTATGTTCTTCCAAAAATTAAGGAAATCAAAGAGATAAGCAAGTGTTGATTAAAAATATGATTTACCTGGTTATTCATCTGCAAAATGAGATACGCCGTCTCCCGCACTGAAACTGTGTAGTGATGCACAGAGGACACAAAAAGAGAGAGAGAGCGATTTGAAGTTCACGGGTCCCATCAACAAATTTCACCAGCGTCCCATCAGCGGGCAAATGCTTCTGCAGTGTCAGCATATTCATGCTTGATGTCTCTTTCTCCTCCTCTGTCTCTCATCTGCGTGTCTTTCACCCTGTCACTCCATGCAATTATGTGCATCCGTGCATTGAGAGGAAAAAAAATATGGAAACAGACACATACCGTGCAGCAGGCCTGGAAACACGTGCAGAGTTTCTTCAGTTGATATTGTCCTTAGAGACCGAGCTGTTGATGTCACCTGCTTCTCAAAGAGTCCATGAAGGAGATTTTCTCCTTTCTTGTCATCACTACATCCTCAATGTTTATTTTCCAACATGGTGTACCTTTAAGGAGTGTTGTTTCATTTCCAGATTTAATTCCAGCTGCCCCACCTGGGAAACTAATGAGGTGTCTTTAAATGCAATTATTGCTGCAGCTGCAATATGTTTTCTGCAGGTAGATGTGCATATATTATGAGTTTATTTTGTGCCTGACTGCTGGTGTTACTATCTAGTGCTCGGGATGTGTCAAAGGTTGCTTCAGGGAGTGAAAGGGTACAATTATAGCCGATATCTATACGACCTGTTCATGTTTATTTTAGAAAATGTTCTCAGGTGTTGATCTCTGCCTCAGACGTTGGGAAAAGAGTGTATTTTTATGGGAGTAGTGTATTTAAATATTAAAATTCTGTCATTGTTTACTTCCTTCTTGTCATTTTAAACCAGAGGAAACGGACGGGAGAAGTCAGGCAGAATGTTCATGCTGCTCTTTCCAGTACAATGAAAGTAATTTTCTCATTTCACAGCTTTCAAATCATTTGCGGTCATGTATAATCAAATAATGCATTAAGATGCATTGCACCAGCTTTGATGCCAAATGTCACTGGTTCTTACTAGGGATACTCCAATATTAAAGTCTGGCCTATAACAATACAATTAATTATTTTTCTGTTATGGCTGAAGAATTTTAATATGTCTCGAATAAAATTTTATACTACTGTGTGTAAATAAAAAAATAAAATCAGTCATTTTACATGCTAGAAGTGAATTTAGGCAATAAATCGTGTGTAAATAAAACACTAACAAATAAAATTAGTTGTTTTGATTAATATAGGTTAATTTGGAACCACAAAATTAAAATAGACAGTATGAAACAAGCATATTATTTTAGCTAAATATTTTATAATTTATATTATATATATATATATATATATATATATATATATATATATATATATATATATATATATATATATATATATATATGTATAATTATTCTAAATATATTTGAGATTTTTTTAAAGATTACTTTTAACTATCATTAAATTATTTGTGTTGTTAAATATTACATTTATTTAGTGATTGGCAGCATCCATCCCCATTCACTTTCACTGGAAATATTTTTATTTATTTATTTATTTATTTTTCTTCCACTGAAGAAAGAAAATCATACAGTGTGAAATGACAGGAGGGTGAGTAAATAATGAGAGAATTTTTCAGTGAATTATTCAACAAAACGTTATATTGCATAAAAATGTCAGTAACGCTTTAGATTACAAACCACAAAGATCTATGTAAGTATACTGAATTTACAGTGTACATTTCTGTAATTATAGTGTACCTATAAAGAACATGTGTGTAGGTATGAAGGAACAATGTATTACGTTTGAGTAATAAGGGGGTAACAACCAAATGTGCAACCTGCAAAGAACTGCTTAAGTAAACTGAAGTTACAGCGTAACTTTTTTGTAATTATAGTGTACCTGTTCAGTACCTCCGTCTTGGTATAGGGGAATAATATGCAACATTTGGGGAATAAAGGGGTAATAACCTGTAAAATTACAAATCATTTATACTGTAAGTATTTTGAAACTAAGGGGTACCTATTCTAATATTACGTGGTATGTATGGCCTAAACAGTAATCTTATGTTTGGGAGTGATTTAGAAAGACGATATACTTTTTATAATTTTATATTGGTAATTTATTTTAGGCCTAGGTATTTTTAACCATTCTATTATTAAAGGAAACATGATGGAGATTACTGAACAACAAAACTGGACATCTAGTGAAATGAGTTAATGAGTTTCTGCTATGATTTATAATTCACGAATCTGAAGGCTTATTCTTCGATCTCAGCAACTTCACACCAGCAACTTCCCAACACCATTATCACCAAATAGCTTTGCATGATATACCATCAAGGGTCAATGCAGCTTAAAACAAGCATCTCTTTCCAGCTGTTCACAGAAAAAATACATGATACAACATTTGTATTTCAGTAGATGTATAATGGGGGGGGGGAGATAATTTGGCCATCAAACAATTAAATTAAAACTAGTGTGATATTTTTCTTGTTCTGTGTTTAAGCCCAACTTGTTCCTCCCTTAATTCCATGTAGTTACAGGGTATAGTGGCTACAACAATTTGCTCTGAAACGATTGTTTATACAGTAGGTCATACATACGTAATATATCAATAAACATGGTGACTGTTATATTTAATTCAAATATTGTTTGAAATTTGGGTTTTTAAATTTAAAGAAAAAACAAACAAAAAAAAAAAACACAATGTGACAACAGTAACACAGGCAACAGATAATAAAAGATTAAAATGTATTACACCAGTTCAGAAAAAAGCAAAGCAACTTATACAGCTTATACAGTTAAACCAAATTCTTTTGAAAAGCTTGTTTAAGAACAGATTTAAGATGGTTCAATTTGTTCATGTTTTTCACCCACTGAAGAAGTTAAACTATTATGGCCAAACCAACACGTCAATAAACACACAGTAATAAACACTGAAAGTCAAGATTAAACTATGTATTATAGCAAACTGACAGTATTTTACCGTCTTTGATTTTACCGTTTTGATCCAACTAGTTCACAGTTTCCGGTTTCAATCGCCGCTCAATGTTGTGAGAACATACTCAGACAAAACTCTCCAGTTTTAAAAGAACACATTCTAGTCAGGTTCACAAATCTCTCTCCTCTTCGCTTCTATTAGTTTTCTTGTATTTTCGACACATATGCCTGCAATGAGCGCCGCAAACACGGATAGACTCGTCTCAAGCGCCATTCCAGCTGTTTCCAGTTCCCGCTAACCACATTCACTGGTCCAGTTTTAAACGAACACACTCCAGACAGTTTCAAAGTTGTCCCTAATCTGCGCTTTGATCAATTTTTTTTCTATTTTCCACACAATTCCATCTTTAGTACCGCAGACACGGATTTTGTCCCACACAGACCTTTTGTGTTTGAACCTCCACATTCCTAAACAGGGTTGCCAGGTTTTCACAATAAAAACTCACCCAATTTTACTCAATACTAGCCCAATCGCGTTTCGAGGGGGATTCCCTAGTAAAAATTACCCGGAAAAACTGCGAACTTGGCAACACGGTTCCTAACCCAGGACCGTTGGGTTACTTATTACTCATATCAACCCAAATTGGGTCAAATCAAGTCAGTTTCCTAACCCAACAGTCTCAACCGATCGTTTGGATTGAAACAATTACCAGCGTGTTTAAAAAGTAGGCCTACACAATGTATGTTTTTGCTAAATCGCTTGCAAATATAAGATGGTTGTATAGCCTACATACCACATAATATTAGAATAGGTACCCCTTAGTTTCAAAATACTTACAGTAGAAATAATTTGTAATTACCTCTTTATTCCCCAAACTTCACATATTATTCCCTTATACCTACACAGACGTACTGAATAGGTACACTATAATTACAAAAAAGTTACACTGTAAATTCTGTTTACTTATGCAGTACGTTGCAGGTTGTAATCTGAAGCGTTACCAAAACATCTGATAAAAATATTTAGAATAATAAATTCACATGCATTCTACTGTATGTCATTCTAAGTCATCACAAAAACATCTACTGTACTGAATGTCACATCATTTTAGAGACAAATGCTCTCAGAATCACATCTTTCGGCTAAAAAGCTGTTGCTGTTGTAGAAAGGAAATGCAAAACCCAGGGAACAGTTTCCATGTGAATCTTCTGCAAGATCACTAACAACTGTCTATGCTTCTGCTTTACGAATATATCGCTCAGAACTATTCCAACAAATCTGACTTCATCTAGAGATTTGAAACTAACAGCAAATTTATTCATTGGAGTCAAATCAGACTATATCGAAAGACATCCATGCCGCTGATTCTTTTTGAAGGCAGAGGCTGAGAACCCTCTCTAGTCCACAGTCATCTCCACGGAGAAACGACTGCAAAAATGCTTCTCCAGAACAAGCAGCTGCCTCGTACGCCTCAAAAGGGGGTAAACATAATCATTTACAGTAATGACACTCATTTGAAAAACTCTCCCTGTGTATTACAGCCGCAGGAACTAGATTAGAGCCACTGAGCCACAAACACTTAGAACAGCCGCATATTCTGTAATGATAAATGTGTGTTTAACGGGTAATTATTCAACAGAGAGTCGCTACACCTCAGTAGGGCTTGTTTGGGAAACAAAGCCAGGTCTTACAATGCGATACGGCGCTTTCTCTATCTCTCTTTCTCCATCCTTGTCTTTTATTTTTCATGCTTTCTTCATCTTTCTCTTTTTCACTCTGTTTCAACGTGCAGAACATGGAATGGAATAAATGCATACAGTACTACTGTATAGACTATACACTTAAAAATAGTATGTGAAATAGTATGCAGTATGCCATTGTTTCTACTTCTGAAAAGAGACAATATTTACATACAGAAAATATGTAAAATATATTGCATACGGTTTCATGTATGTTTTTTCACCTTTCACAGTTCTTGTATCTCATTTGCGCTCATGTATATTCAAATATGCTGCATTAAGATGCACTGCAACAGATTTGATGCCAAATATCACTGGTTCTTACTAGGCATGCATATTAAAATTCAGGCCGATAACATTAAGATAAGCAGTTAATTATTTAATTATGTTATGGTCAATAAATGGCTCATATTAAAATTTCCTACCTGGTCTCATAACGAAAACGTACCTCTAGGAACTTTTTCGCAAGACGTGAAATACGTACCAATAAGCACATATCACTGCAGTTTCCAACAGAAATGAACACTAGAGGCAGTAAAACAGTGAGCACTTGTAATCATTTTCATACACAGTTATGATTACAGCTCCATATTTCGCTTTCTAGATGTAACAAGCTTGTTCGGTAGCTCAGCCGGCACGGAATTGAACTTAGGATGCGGAATCCTTGGGTATGAATCCTGTCAAAAACATGACTCATAATGAAAGAGCTGAAAGATGAGAGATCGAAAAACAAGCTAAAATGGCATGCTCGCAACTGCGTTTTTATGTCACATTCACTTTTGTTCATACTATGGGGTAGGTTTATGTTAAGTGCAGATAATATGTTATTTTAAAACGTCACGGAGCATTAGAGTTATAGTGCCATTCAACGGACATTTCAAGTCAGAACTGCGGTGACACCTACAAAATCAGCGTCACATAAAACGTACTATATGTACGTTCATCTGTTCCGGGGGGAAAAAAAAAAAACTGTTTTAGCGCCACAGATAGATAGATAGATAGATAGATAGATAGATAGATAGATGAAAGTCAATGTGAATGTATTGCATTGTGGGATACAGTCTTCCATGCAGTAAGCTCTGGTTGTATACTGCACTTGGTCTCAGATGTAGTAAGTCATTAATATAGACCATACAGGAAATTTACACAATGCATACTATAAAAATAGAGCAAGCAGTAAGCTAGTATTCCTTTCCAAACATACCTGTATCTCTCCAAGTCTCCCACTCAGTGATTCTTCTTTCTGTACTCCATCTCTCTGCCAGTGTTTATTGATCTCTGGCCCAGGGATTCTCAGCAGGATGGATGGCACTCAGCCTCAATAATGGCAGCCGTTTCTTGTCCCATTCTGCCCGTGCTAACCATCACGTTGAGAAGCGGGAGAGCAGGGGAGCTAAGAGATACAGATAGACAGAAAGAGCGTGAGATGAGAGAGGTACAAAAGTGTCACCGAAATGAAAGCTTGCTCCATTATCAGGTTACACCAACACTCGCTCGGGCAGCTTAATCTCTCCCGAATGGGGGACGTGTTTTACCGTCTACACACCCTGGAAAGGGGAGGAAAGGTTTATCTGCAGGTCAAGCTCAGATGGGGTTCACATAGAGGTCAGTATCAACTTCAGCCAGCGGACAGTTGTAAGAAACATTTAACAGATGAAAGGAAAAACTATTCAGCTTGAACAGCAGCTCTCGAAGCTGTACGCACTGCACTGTGAACGTCTACTTATTGGTGTTGTCATTAGTATAGAATTAGTATCGAATTCTTGGTGTTCAGCTGTTTTTGTGTGCACACTACAACAGAAACCAAACAGAACACAGTTTATCTCTCCTATAATAACCAATGGAGCTGAACTTCAATTGATGGCCGCCCCATTTTCATTGCTGAAATGTCGCCAAAGCTACTTAAGCCATTTGTTTTTGTCTGTCTTTTTTTTTTTTTTTTTGCTATACATTTTGCTATACATTTTATGTATATCTATACGTATCTTCTATATATATATATATATATATATATATATATATATATATATATATATATATATATATATATTCTATATTATATTACATTATATTATTCCTGTTTTATATACAAGATAAACATTTTTAAAATTATTAATATTATTAACATTAATAATATCATTCAAATTACTTATATAATTATATAATTAAAATGTTATTTTGTGTAAGCCACCTGTATGCTATTCATTATGAAAGCTAAACATCAAAAACAAGCTAAGAATTATATTAATTATTTTCATTTATTATATTTTATATAATATACATTTACATTTAATATTATGTATATATTATATAAAATATATACAAGGTAAAAGCCCGAAATGTATGGTTAATGTGAGCAGATGTAAGTACATCTGTTTGATTTAGCTACATTCATGATGCTGAATTGTGAATTTCTAGATCAAATCCAAACGATCACTCTTTAAGTGTGTGTTTTGGGACTGTGCACCTTCCACTAGCCTCCATGAGGCATCAAAGTAATATAATATCAGCAGGGTTATCGCAAAGTCAAATTCAGCTGCACTTTTCTCCATAAGTGACCTTGCCAAACCGCACACCATACTTTGCTGCCTAAGCCGCTGTGAGAATAGATCATATGATCATATAGCTCTGTAAGGATTGGGAACATGGCTTGCAAGATCCATTTGGAGATTTTTTATATTTATCATATGACACACTATAAAATGATATGTGGCAGGATAATTCAGGTGCATTTCTCCTGAGTTACTGTAAACGAATGAACATGAATTATTCATGCATGTCATGGCAATAACAGATGAGAGAGAATAACCAAATGTCAGCTGATAAATGTTTTGTTCTTTATGAAAAATGTAAATTTAACATTCAAGGTGGTATAAACACTACTTTAAGTGAAAAATCATACTACTGAAAGCTCAAGGACTCTTCTGGCAGGTAAAATTGTTTTAGTCCAAGCGCATTGTGGGATAGGTCATGGATGTCATTGGTTGAAATATGGCATTACTGGGATTATATTCACTCAAGTCACACAGCTGTTGTTGTTTTCAGATATATTGTCTATGCTTTACACATTAAAAAAAAAAAAAAAAGTTGACTTTTCTTTTTCTTTAACAACATGCTGTAAAATTCAACCCTATTTTCTTAATTAACACACATTTCTGTCAGGACCACTATCGTCAAAGATGACTGACAATTATCATACAGTTTGGATTGGCAGTATGGTTCTGTTCTGGGCAAGAACTCCCTGCGCATCCATGCAGTCTAACATGGATAGAGCAGGGAGAGCAGCAATAATCCCCCAAAACAAAACCAAATGTAATATCCCCCGACACAAAATGACAGCGAAAATGTCAAGCCTTAGCAATAGCATGTAGCCCTTACCCATTGAATGAAACAAGAATGTTGCCAAAACCCGCATAAGCCATAGTCACAGCATGTTGCCCTTAACCAGATGACCTAACGAGTATGTTGCCAAACCTGAAAAGCTTAATCAGCAACATGTTCCTAATAACAACCTGATAACCTTAAGAACAAATGTGCTCCCGATAACGACTACACAGCTTAAGAACAAGTGTGCTACCAATAACCACTAGACATCTTAGGAACAAGCGTGGTCCCAATAACAACCAGACAGCCTAGGAACAAGCTGCTCCCAATAACAACCGATAGCTTAGGTACAAGCTGGTGCCAATAACAACCAGATAGCATAGGTACAAGCTGGTGCCAATAACAACCAGATAGCTTAGGTGCAAGCTGCTCCCAATAACAACCGATAGCTTAGGTACAAGCTGCTCCCAATAACAACCGATAGCTTAGGTACAAGCTGGTGCCAATAACAACCAGATAGCATAGGTACAAGCTGGTGCCAATAACAACCAGATAGCTTAGGTACAAGCTGCTACCAGTAACAACCAGATAGCTTAGGTACAAGCTGCTCCCAGTAACAACCAATAGCTTAGGTACAAGCTGCTCCCAATAACAACCAGATAGCTTAGGAACAAGCTGCTCCCAATATCAACCGATAGCTTAGGTGCAAGCTGCTCCCAATAACAACCGATAGCTTAGGTACAAGCTGCTCCCAATAACAACCGATAGCTTAGGTACAAGCTGGTGCCAATAACAACCAGATAGCTTAGGTACAAGCTGGTGCCAATAACAACCAGATAGCTTAGGTACAAGCTGCTACCAGTAACAACCAGTTAGCTTAGGTACAAGCTGCTCCCAATAACAACCGATAGCATAGGTACAAGCTGGTGCCAATAACAACCAGATAGCTTAGGTACAAGCTGCTACCAGTAACAACCAGATAGCTTAGGTACAAGCTGCTCCCAGTAACAACCAATAGCTTAGGTACAAGCTGCTCCCAATAACAACCAGATAGCTTAGGAACAAGCTGCTCCCAATATCAACCGATAGCTTAGGTGCAAGCTGCTCCCAATAACAACCGATAGCTTAGGTACAAGCTGCTCCCAATAACAACCGATAGCTTAGGTACAAGCTGGTGCCAATAACAACCAGATAGCTTAGGTACAAGCTGGTGCCAATAACAACCAGATAGCTTAGGTACAAGCTGCTACCAGTAACAACCAGTTAGCTTAGGTACAAGCTGCTCCCAATAACAACCGATAGCTTAGGTACAAGCTGCTGCCAATAACAACCAGATAGCTTAGGTACAAGCTGCTCCCAATAACAACCGATAGCTTAGGTACAAGCTGGTGCCAATAACAACCAGATAGCTTAGGTACAAGCTGCTGCCAATAACAACCGATAGCTTAGGTACAAGCTGCTGCCAATAACAACCGATAGCTTAGGTACAAGCTGCTCCCAATAACAACCGATAGCTTAGGTACAAGCTGGTGCCAATAACAACCAGATAGCTTAGGTACAAGCTGCTCCCAATAACAACTGATAGCTTAGGTACAGGTTAGGTACAAGCTGCTCCCAATAACAACCGATAGCTTAGGTACAAGCTGCTGCCAATAACAAACGATAGCTTAGGTACAAGCTGCTCCCAATAACAACCGATAGCTTAGGTACAAGCTGGTGCCAATAACAACCAATAGCTTAGGTACAAGCTGGTGCCAATAACAACCGATAGCTTAGGTACAAGCTGCTGCCAATAACAACCAATAGCTTAGGTACAAGCTGGTGCCAATAACAACCAGATAGCTTAGGTACAAGCTGCTACCAGTAACAACCAGATAGCTTAGGTACAAGCTGCTGCCAATAACAACCAATAGCTTAGGTACAAGCATGCTACCAATAACGACCAGATAGCTTAGTCAGTCTTTAACTCATGGAGTCTATATCAATAATAGCAATGCGTGAAGCAATGCTACTTCCGAATCAGGCACTTATGATCAATGCGCTAAAACTTACTTACCCCTCGGTCCCTTACTTACAGCTCGCCAAAGCGATCTCTCCAGGTTTAATGCACATTACAACAGCTTTTGCGGGGCAGTGCCTATTATATCAGTGAAAAATAATGTTGACACATGTTAATGCAGCAACAAGCGTGTTGCCAGTAACACAGATAGTACCGCACTTTGCCAACTAAATAACTAAATGAGCCTAAGCAACGCGGATAGCCTTAGCAACACGCATGTTGCCAATACTGAGAGCATTAAAAAGAAACTTAGCTTGTGAAGATGTTCGAGAGAGTAAAACATAGCAGCTGTGACGAGGATGCTTGATGATATCCTTCTTGGGGATGAAGTTCCCATCTGGACTTGTTCTTGAGTCGGTCACATAACTCGTGGAGTCCATGTGAATAATGCAGCAAAGCGTGAAGTAATGCTTAGTCACTTCCGAATCAGGCATCTTATGATCGATGCAGTGAATTCACTTGTTCAAGTTAACAACTTGAATGAATCGGAGGTGAGTCCGTTGGGGAAACTAATTCCACTCACTAAATGCCCGATTCCTAGCAATGATGGTGTTTTACCTGCCGAATTTGCCATTTAATTAGCTATTGAGCAACACCAAGCTGGTGACAATACTGAAGGACCTTATATATGAGTGCTGTGTCGCATCTCTATAGGTAGACATGAATCAGCTGATGCGAGCTTGACTAACGTGACCTGCCAGAACTAATGCTGACGCTGGATTCTTGGTCCTACTGTGTATAATTCTGCAGTAACTTTATTAAAATTTTAAAAAATAATAATAATTTGCTTAAACTTTCATTTTTAGGGCAATGCAACTCTTATTTACCTGTTATTTCTATTTTATTTTTATTTTTTTATTTTAATAAAGTCAAGTCCTGCCTTCAATTTTTTCACTCAACATGGTCTTCTGAGAAGCTTAAATAATTTATAAGATGGCGAACTTGAATTTGTGCAAAAACATACAACCCAAACATGAACCTAACCACTAAGAAACACTATAAAAGTTCTATTTATTGTACATTCCTTTTTTTGTCAGTATTATACAATTTTAAATGAGAGTGGCTTTCACTACGTAACTACATAAAATCAATTGTGAATTCCATTTCATATTGACTTTACATTTCATATTGACTTTACCTCAAACTAATTTCATAACTGATTAATTTTACACAGTTATTGAACTGAACAATGACACTATTGTCTTTAGAGCTACTTTACAGTACAATTTAAAGTTGTATTTTATTTTTAAAGTAGTTTGCATTGATTCTTTTATTTTCCTTTTTATTACTGCGAAACGGCTTTCAAACGACCTGTATTGTGTAAAGCACTAGGCTATATAAATAAAGTTGACTTGACTAAGGATATTGTTTACCTAATAAGGGAGAGTAAAAGATGACAAACTGTTAACTTTTATATTATTGTTCTTTTAACAAATTAGTCTGAAACAGAAGCACAGCTTTAAACTTGTCTTTTAGCTAATTTCACACTCACAACAACACCTCTAATGTTTTACAGCAAGTCCCAAACTGCAGCCACACAGCTCCCTATACGGTACACAGCAGAATGTGCAATTATGTTGTAATACAGAAGTTTTACAAATTTGAACAGGCACGTCAGCATAATAATGGCGTGTTATACCCATATGCTGAGAGGCAGCATGCGAGACAGCACCAGAGAGCGACGGCTAACAACACCAGCAATAAAACGCTGTGGAATTTATGATTACTTACTTAACAAGCCACAACATTAAACTTTGAGGACAAATGATTGAATTATGAATATGTTGTCTGGGACATAAGCGATGCATATGGTCTCGATGCGCAATGATTCTGGCTGACAGGACTCTTCTGGTTTATTTAGATAAGCTGTAAGTCTGGAAATCTTGACAAGAATAAGAACATGCTGTTTGCTTCTAACATTGAAGTACGGGGAGGGAATTAACTGATAGATGGAAACAAAACTACGTGATGTAACTGGATGTCAAGATAAATTTAGCTTTCATATTAACAAATCTCTTTTGAGATTTGATTTGTTGCATCTTTTCCTTGTGAACATTACTAATGCACAGACATTTACCCAAAAGAAAGGGGAAATGTACCATCTACCCTTTGTTAAGATCATTTCTTTTCCCAAATGATCGTTCGAGGGACTGGACCTTTATATCAAGTGTACGGTCTGTATTCTTATTCCATAGTCAGCATTAAAAACTGCTAGCTAGGCAAAGGTAAACAGAGCTCTTAATTCTGAGTGTGTGTATGATTGATGACCGCAGAGCCTGCTGGGTCGGAAAGCCGTCCTGGTGTGTCATGCAATGTGACATGGCAGCTCTGCAAAGATGTATACAAACCTTTTACATCACAGTTGTCTTTACTAATAATTGGCTTTGAATCGGGGTTTTACAATAGACTGAGAATGGGCTAGATTTATGTTTCAAGGTCAATGTCAAGAGTATCTGAAACAAGTCTGTTCTAATTTTTGTCATTATGATTTTGCCAAATAAGGTACAAACCGGTATTAACAAACATCGTCAACTAAATCATAAAGTAAAGAAAAATACATGATGGATACATAGCTACGTATTATATGATCCATGTCCTATGTAAAATAAACTCATAAAATCAAGATAAATACATAATGTAAATTAAAACCTCTAAAAAAAAAAAGAGAGAGAAAAAAAGATACAAGTCAAGCAGGTTTAGAACAACCTAAATGATGACGTATGAATTTCCATTCTGGTCCAACTGTCCCTTTACAGAGTGGCGGAACTATGATGTCACTTTGTAGGCAAAAACCCGGAAGCGAGTTAGTATTTTAGCACTTCCGGTTCCATCGTCCCAGAGTCAATGGGTTTTTTGAATGGGAGTTTGGTTAAATCCCCTAAAATAAGGTCAGTGGTTCACACAAGCTCAAGATACTTTCACGTTTTATTCTACGACATAAAACACACCAGTTACACCACACTCGTGATTTGTTTTAAACTGTTAGACGGTTGCTAACAAGTGCAAGATAAATGCAAGATAGGCTATATAAAGTGTACCTGAAGTATACTTTGATTGTAGACTTTAGCACAAACAAATATTCTTTGATTATATCTTTAGATGGACTTCAGCACTACTTCCGCACAATTAAAGTGCCTTAAGTACAAAATTAGTTGTTCCAATTTAGCAGACTTACCTATCACAATTCTCCCAACATGATTCTAGAAAAAACAGACAACAAAATAGCATGCAATTTACTAGAGGTTCTGACAAAATGCAAATTGCTACAGTCTGTTTATAAAATGTATTCTATATTCAACGTATTGTTAAAAAAATCAAGTGGGTGATTGAATCTGTTCACGATCTGGCTACTTAAATATCCAAAACATAAAACAAGGGCTTTAAAGCTGTGTTTAGTGGAATGAACACGTAGGTAAGCAATAATCTACCACAGCCAGCAGTGCAGACTGCTTTTCATCACGGACAGATGGATTTCTAGTACTTGGAGAACAAATGAAAATGTATAAAACATATTTTATATTTTACATTTCATCTTCAAAAAGATCAGGGGCTTTTGGCAAAACGACACCCCCCACCCCAACCCAACCCCAACCCCAACCCCACGCCACTGTTTAGAGTATTTTTTTGGTTATAGATTAATACTGGATTCAAACCTTTGGACTCTGGTAACTTGAAAAAGGCCTAGAATGAATCAAATTTTGTTTTTGAGATGTAGCTTTTATATATGTTTAGAGTAAAACTGGTTCTGAAGACTGTCACAAGTTTAAATGTTTAAGTTAAAACTGTGAAAGGTGAAATTTGTTTTAGGTTTTTCCTGATATGACCCCATGAAATATTCTACTTAGCTCATGTTGCAGTCAATAACTAATTTTAGTAGTTTATTCTGTGTAGCAGAGATACCAAAAAGTGCAAAATCATTTCAATATCCAGTAAACACTGCAGGGAGCAGTGGTAAGGATGTATTTGGGAACCATTTGTGTTCTGGGTCGTCTCGGTCTCATATTTTGGTCTGAACTTTAGTTTCTTGGTTGAGGCAGAATACCCTTTGAGTTTCCTGAAGAAAACAATGAGTCTTCAGGGATAAGTTGCCGTGGTAACACTGCTTCATTGACTCCAACATCTGAACCTTTGAGGCGGTTTCATTATCAGCAGTTATTCCAGTTATTTTGATGTTGTAAGTAAATCTGACAGTGTGGTTTTGTTATGAAGCTCTCTGGTGAACATGGGTACAGCATCCTAAAAACGAAATGGTTTTATGATTACAAAGACGCCCATAGTTTGCTTCCTAGCTTTGACATCACTTTGCCTTTCAAGTACAGGACATCAGTCTGCTTTGTTATGTTTGGTTCAATACCATACTGTAGCTTTGTCATGTACTGTTTTCATTAATAAATAGTGTGATGTTGTGATTTTGAGATTGGATTTTAGTAAAGCATTGTAAAAAGTATAAAGTCAGTGATTTATTAAAATTACAATTAGGGAGAAAAAAGTTCTGATGTAAAAAGACAATTCCAGTAGTAAAAAATAAATGTAAAAATGATTTTAATATATTTTAAAATGTAATTTATTCCTGTGAAGCCATTATTCCTGGTGTTCAAGAAACATTATTATCATTGTTGAAAACTGTTTTTGCTGTTAATATTGTAGAAACTGTGATAAAATATCAGTAAAAAACATTTGTCACAAAAGATTTCTGTTAAAAAAAAAAAAAAATCCTGTTCTTTACAACTTTCTATTCATCAAAGAATCCAGAAGAAAAAAAGCTGATCGGTTTCCACTAAAATATTAAGCAGCAAAACTGTTTTCAACATCATTAATAACTGAGCATAAATCAGCATATTAAGTATGATTTCTGAAGGATCATGTGACACTGAAGACTGGAGTAATGATACAGAAAATTAATCTTTGTCTTAAGAATAAATTACATTTTAAAATATATTAAAATAAAAGAATTGCTATAAATTGTATTAATATTTTACAGTATTACTGTTCTTACTGCATTTTATGAGTATAAGAGACCAAAAATCATACAGTGATTCCAGACTTTTGACCAGTAGTGTATCATTGCCAATATATTTGTATTTTGGAAGTCTGGTGGGGACAAAATTGCCTATGACAAAAATGCCATTGGTTCCTGGCTCTCTAAAGTATTACTCAATGCCAATATGGTGAAGCTGAAAAGATGAGAAGGGACGGAGACTTTAGCTCATCTCAAAATAAATAAAAACCAATTACTGAGTCATTCGTTTCACATTTACAAAGCTCCAGTCAGCCCACCTACACATCGTGTGTGTGTGTGTGTGTGTGTGTGTGTGTGTGTGTGTGTGTGTGTCTCCAGGAAACAGCCAAACATGAGAACACATTTGTCTTGATGTTATCTTAAGATTAATGGAACATTAAATGAAGTCCACTTTAATAAAACCACAATACCAAATTAAAAACCGCAATGCTCTAACACTATAAAAATGTACAAGGGTGTCAAGGCTAATCGTGCTTTACACTAAATGACAAATATTACATCCACTGATCAAGCAAATTGCCGAAAAGACATCATGGAGCATTTTATGGACAGGGAGTAAATAAATCAAGGCCTATTTTTACAAAACTCAAGCTGTGTGTTGTTCATATCAAGCTCGTTTAGCCACTGGAGACAAATTGGCCTTTCCGTGTCCCCCTGCCCCACTTCCCATCAGTTTCATATTAGGATCAGCTGGCTAAGAGAATTGCATCTGAACTTCCAGTTCACCCTGTTACTTCTGCTTATCCCAGCCTTCCTCGTTTTCTCAGCTTCCACATTGCTTCCTATGAACTTCAATCTGATCAAATAAGGGAGGAAATAAGAGAGACCGTCTCCAGCGGCAGAGGTATAGCATCTGCGCCCAAATGCTTTTTGAAGAGTAACTGCGGGAGAGATGCTGTGTGGCATTTTCTCGGCTGACCCCGCTGTGACCTTTATTCACAGGAAGACTCCGTTTTGATTACTTTTAGGGGGTTATCTTGTGCTCTGTCATCTGGGTTGCCTGTACCCTTTATAACTGCGCTGATTGTGTTTGCCAATTTGTTACCAGAAGGTTAGCTGTGATAAAAGAATAGAATTATAACATTATTCCTGTATGTTATTTTCATAACTTTTTAGAACTAATTTGTTGTGAAGGAAACTGGTTTACCTCTTGAAACCTCCTGTCAGACTCCCTATTTGCACAGTGATGCAGTCAGTTTATTTTTTGTGAGAAGTTTGTAAAATAAATCTATTAAAATGTCTTGAATTCAGATTATGGAATACTATATTAATCATAATTTGAAATTGAAATGTTTGGACACTGTGGTCATTTTCCCCTTGATGTCACATATTTGGAAAAAAAAAAAAAATCTAAAAAACGTTAAACTAAACAATTTGCAAACATTGTAAAATGGCCTGATGTTTTTTGACAAGAAAAGAAAAAACAGAAAAGAAATCAGTTTTAAATGTTTCATGTCTTGTAATGTAATTGTATGTTTAAATCTAAACAATTTTTCATTCCAAATTAAAAAAAAAAAAAAAAAAAAAACATTTTAGGGGGCGTTTATCTAACACCATTTTCAACTAAAAACAGATTTTTTTATATATATATATAAGTTTGCCATTCATTTACACGTCAACAACATTTTAAGGGCCTGAAAATGCAAACTTTTGAAAATGGGTTTCAAAGTGCAAGTTTTTATAAAAAAAATAGCATAACTGTCTCTCTTGTAAAGTACGAAAAAAAAAATTGTGAAAATATGTTGTCATGTGCATGCATATTACGTGTTTAGTTCATAATAATGTGACTGTGAACAGACGCGTAGTGTTTCTTTACAAAGTGACATCTCCAACTACTGGCCAGCAATTTTAGTCATTTTTGCGGAGCTGTGACACGTTGATGTTTTGACAACATTGTCATCTTTACATGAATCTTTTCAAAAATGCAAAGAAAAAACATTTCCATTTTTAGTACAATCATTGACATGCAAATGTACCTTTATTTTGGTTGTATAAAATTAAGATGTATTTACATCTACATTTTTAATGTTGTAGTTTGATAGAGAATTTTATTTTTATTTTTGAAAAACTAGCTGTGTAATCTTTAAAAACACTTGTTAAGCCATTCTTATGAAAATTGCTCAATTGAATTTAATGTAATAAGGACATTGTTAAAATAGTCCATGTGACATCAGTGGTTCAACCGTAATTTTATGAAGCTATGAGAATACTTTTTGTGCGCAAAGAAAACAAAAAATAATGGCTTTATTCAACAGTTCTTCTCTTCCATGTCAGTCTCCGCCTCGTGTTCTTTGTGCACAAAAAGTATTCTTGTAGCTTCATTTCTGGGCCTTGAACATGGTAGTTGTATTGCTGTCTATGGAGGGTCGGAAAGATCTCAGATTTCGTAAAAAATATCCTAATTTGTGTTCCAAAGATGAATGAAGGTCTTACGGGTTTGAAACGACATGAGGGTGAGTAATTAATGACAGAATTTTCATTTTTGGGTGAACTATCCCTTTAACCCTGCTATTTTACCAACTAAAATTCAACATTCTTGATTTTTTGAGTGCATTGGCCCAGCGTAACCAACGAATAAAAATCTGCTTGAGACAATAAAGGAAACAACACATCATTCTGCCAGTCTATTTCCCTCATCCACATTTAAATTTGCGCAGCTCAGTGTGGAGCTGATGTTGAAATCCATGTATGCCGTCAACCTTAGGGAGCAGAGAGATGTCTCTGTGCATATATGCTCTTGCTGATAGGCAGATGTATAATTGTATATACAGTCACCATCCAGCTGTGGAGACAGTCTGAGGCGGTGCAAAGGTTCGAGAGCCTGCTGTTCTACCAGATCACAATTCCTGCATAAGTAATGCATCTTGCTGTTTTTCTCTCTGGTTTCATCTCTTTCTCATTGGCATTCTCTTTCTCTCTCTCTGTGTATTGTTCACCTCAAGCTTTGCCTGTATAATTTAGATAATTTATGCCATGTTATTGCTATAATTCAGTGCCAAGATATCTATCCCTTACACCTTCTCAACAAAACAAACATACACATGCAAACACAAAACGTCTGTGCATGTTTCTTCCACAACAGTTGATATTTTAGCCAAAATTTCAAAAAGATTCTGACATTTTGTTTTATGAAGGTCACATATAAATAATCTTTCAACCATGACTTTTTACACTAAAGAAGGCAGTTCATCTGCCAAAATGCATTAATTTTGTCCTAATAAACCAAAGTTAGGAAATCAACAGCATTTTTCTCTATTTATTTATTTATTTACCTACCATACTTAATTTTTGCTAGTTACAATTCCTTTTTTTTTTGTCCCTGACTTTCAATCTTGAAATAAGAAAACCCAACATTGAAATATAAATAATTACAGTTTTTAAACTTTAATAATCTAGATTAACAATGAAACAATCATAAACCATTTCATTATTTTTGTGTTTAAATAACTGATTACAAGACTTTCCCACGGTTTTATTTCTATTGCATTCATTTTGTTCCAATTAGTTCCCAGTCAAACTGTAACTTTTCAAATTATGATTAAGGGTGAAAATATTGTTTAATTGTGTGTATGTAGATATGTAAAAGCTGTTAATAGCTAGATATGAAATTACCCGTAGTGACGTAAGGCCCGGTTTCACAGACAGGGCTTAGACTAAGCCAGAATTAGGCCATAGTCCAATTAGGACATTTATGTAATTTTTATAAACATGCTTCAAAAGAAAAAAAAAAAAAAAAACATTACTGGGGTGCATCTTGAGACAAAACAAAGGCACTGATATATTTTAAGATCAATCAGTTCAAGTTTATTTCAGTTGAAACAGCTAAGACTTACATTTTAGTCTAAGACTAGGCTTAAGCCTTGTCTGTGAAACTGGGGGTAAATGTAATTGTTGTTGAATTTAAAATTTCATTTTCATCACAGAATGCTATTTTGAGATGTGGTGGAAATTACATTTGTTGTCCAGTTAAAAAAAAAACACTTTAAAAAATAATTATTCAGTGATGCATGTATACAGTATACACTGATGGACTTTGTTAGATACTGAAAAAAAATAACAAAAAAAATGCCTATAATTAAAGGAATCCCAGTCTATGTAGAGCTTCAGTATCAATAGATCTGAAATTCCACAACTTGATCTGCTTTCAAATGGAGTAAGTGGATCAGGTCTCAGACTCAGGTCCTTTCTCCTTCCTGAACACCAGCCAAGATGTGGCAGCCTTTAAGACGGGGGCTTTATCAATACACCCCACTCTCAAATCCCCCACTCCCCTCACAAAGCTTCTCTCCCCAGACTCCAGCTGTAATAAACCACCTCTTTTTGAACTGGAGTCTGGGTGAATATCTTTGAGAGGGAAAAAAGATATTCAATCCACACCATTAAAGACTCTGGGAGGATGGTGTTTGTATGGAGGCGGAGGGGGATTCACACTGATGGAGATGCTGTGAAAAACTGGTGTTCAGGTGTGTGTGTATGTGGTGTTCAGGTGTGTGTGTATGTGTTACACACATACATTGTGTGTATGTGTGCTTGTGTGTGTATGTGTGTTCAGGTGTGGGTTAGGTGAAGCAAAAGGCTTTTATGACTGTAGGGTGGGTTCTTGTGTTGCTATATGGTTCTTTGGAGATTTTTTTCTTTTGTTTTTATACATTCTTCAAATCAGTGTGTTTCTGGATTCTTCAGATGTTCTGAGGTCAATACAAGTTAAGCTCTGTCAACAAAATTTGGGACTTAATGTCAGCTACTACATAATAATTTAGAGTCTTCCCTATAATAAAGTAGTTGCAGTAAGTCACTAGCAAGGTAATATGTTAAAACTAATGCTGTCAAACAATTAATCGTGATTAATCGCATCCAAAATAAAAGTTTTTGTCTACATAATATGTGTCTATTTATTATGTATATATAAATACACACACATGCATATATATATATATATATATATATATATATATATATATATATATATATATATTTAAGAAAAATATGTTGTTTATATTTTAAATATATTTATATATAATATAAATTATGTGAATATAAATATATACATGTAATAGATGTAAATATTTTCAAAATATATACTGTATGTGTGTGTATTTATATATACATAATAAATATGTACACACACATAAATTATGTAAAAAAACTTTTATCTTGGATGTAAACAAAAACTTTTATTTTGGATGCGATTAATCACCATTAATCGTTTGACAGCACTAGTTAAAACACACTGTTTCAAATTCACAAGATTTAAACATTATTTGTGCTAACATGAGGTTAGATACATTCACTTTCTTGTGATCTTGTCTACAAAGTTTTGAATATTCCCAATACATTGAAAAAAAAATAGAATATTAACTCAAAAGACATGAAAAACTTTGCAGTTCAAATAGTACACTTTTTTTTCATTTGATAATTAATTTAAGTGATTTAACAAAAAAAAAAAAATTCAAGCTTCATATTTCGGATCTAAGTGCATGTCTCTGTTTACTTTCATTGTAAATGTCTTACGGAAATGTTTTCCTTGACTCACAAATAAAGAATGAGTTTTACAATTATTTCTACATTTATTTGCTGTCAAAGAACTTAAATTGTATTGAACCTGGAACATTCCTTTAAAGCACCAGTACATACAGTACAATTCATAAGAACTACGTGAGAAGTCTTTTTTTTTTTGTTTCTTTTTTTTTTTTTGGTACCAGGCTGTAAAACCCTTTTTGGGTTTAAGTGGAAAAGTGTGGCCGTAGAAGTCAGTAAAGGAGTTTAAGAGCATCTGCTTTGAACATGTCTGTTTATCATTAATATTTCAATAATATATCAATATGTCAATAAGAGAACAAATATGCGTTTAAGTGTGAGACATGTCAAAGGTTTGACGTGCCAATAAAATTGGACATATGACTGAAACTGTCATCTTGTTGCACGCACAAAGACTGGGATCTGACTGGCCGCCTTGATGAGGTAAATCTACATTCGAACTTGAAATTTTTGCAAAGAATGATCAAAGGCAAACAGTGGGTCTTTGTCACTGTGAGGATGTAATTATTGAAATCTTAAAGTTTTGTTTTAATAATGTCCTTCCTCAAAGTCATCAGCTTATAAAAGATACATCATAGAAATCGCTGCAAAGGTCAGTGCGAATTAAAAGAAAAAAAAAGTATATTTGACCAAGGCAGGGTTGTAGGGGCACAGCCTCCCGATAAATCTTACCCCACATTAATGGAAATAGACCACGATCTGAGTTAAGCCTATGATCCATATGTGATAATAAAGCCAACAGCTGCTACTTTCCCTCCACCTCTGATTCCCGAGTCCATTTACTCAACTGAGCTATTAATAAATGTATATGTAATTTGTGCAAAATCCTCTACCTTTCTCTTGATCTCTATTCCCACGAGATGTCTGAAACCCGAGAATGTGTCTCCAGATACGAGACCCGGGACAAGGCTTACCGTTCAGTCTGCAAGGGTCCAGCGGTCCCCTTATCCGACAGTTCAAGGAAAATACTTTTTCTTTTCGTTTCTCTTTCCTTTTTAATTCGCTCTCCCTTTGGACATCCGCCATCTGGGTCAAGGGCGTCAACGGGAAGGAAGTTGCCTAGACGGATACAACAAATCTAACATTAACGAGATGCAAATATCCTAAGTATTTATCATGTTTATGTTATGTTTATGTATGTACCTCTATAACCTTATGAAATATGTTATACCTTAGTTTCTTTGCTAACTTTCCTGCAGATTTTGTCATCATTTATTCACCCTCATGTTGTAAGTTTTGTCAAAGACAAAAGGAGATGTTTAACATTATGTCCAAGCTGTTCTTGATTGTACAATTAAAGTGAATATTGACAAGGGACTCTCAAGCCAAAAAAGGAAAATAATAAAACAATGAAATAATCATAAAAGTAGTCCATATGACTTTTGGCTGTTTTCAGCTGAAAACATGTGATAAACTGTAAAAAAGAAACCTGTGAAATTTATGTTAAAAAAAAAAAAACAGATGTGATTGCCAGAATAGCCAAAACTTAACTGTAAAAAAACAGATGTGGTTGTCAGAACTTGACTGTAAAGAAAAGAAAATAAAAGAAAGAAAGAAAGAAAGAAAGAAAGAAAGAAAGAAAGAAAGAAAGATTGGTTGCCAGAACTTGACTGTAAAAAAAAATGATAGCAACATTTTAGGTTTTAAGAACTGAATTTAGAAACACCATCATGGTAACACATAAAACTAAAATAATGCAGTAAATATTAATTTAACAACATAAGATGTAACATAAAACTGTAATGTGAATAAGAAAAAAACTAAGAAGCATAGTTAGGTCGATGAAAAACATTAAATGTAAAGGGTCACACAGGGAATTGTGGGAATGATGTCAATTTATAGTTTTACACTGTAAATTATAAGATTACTTGTTCCTTTTCTCTTCCAAAAATAGTACATTTACAGGATTCATTGTAAAATTATGAAACTAGTAAGTAAAATAGTAAATAGTAAGGACTCTTTCCGTTAACCAATTAGTTAGTAGTTTTCTATGAGGAAAAGGCTGAACTTTAAATCATTATTAACTGAAAAAATTGCTTGGCAGTCGTGGTCCATTTGGCACCATTTGTTTCTTCATACGGAAAAGAGAAGCTCATATTCTGCTATAATTATCTTTCTTTGTGTTCCTGGGAATAAAAAAAAAAGTCATACATGCGAGTAAATGATGACAGGATTTTTGTTTTTGCGTGAACTTTCCCTTTAAAAAGAGTAATTTAGCTTCTCACTTTAGCAGAGAGGCTAATTGGTATTCATCCCTGCATCAGGCCTGTGTTTTTTGAGATAGAAGATGTTTGTCATGTACCTGAGAGTAAACTATAACGCTACTTTATAGTACGAGGCACTATTCTGGTATTCCACTTGTGCTTCAGGCTTTGTGCGGCACTAGAGGCAGAAATTAAGTACAAAAGTGCCTGAGTCTGCCAATAAAAGGCCATCTGAGTTTATTTTTGGAGTGCGTACATGTACGTGACAGTTTCTGTGTATACTGGGATAACATTTTAATTGAGGGGGCCAAAAAGATAGTTTGGCTTAAAGCTCCACCTTGTTGCTCAGATACCGTAATTTTGACACAAACCATTTCAGATATGAACTTAATAAGATTCATAGTGGCTCTGGGTTCTTTTGTGTCATATTATTAAGATCATTTTTATTCATGATATCTCTCTAAATTGTCCTTGGGAGAAGAAGGAGATTACAGTCAACCGCTGACCCGTGGCTTGTGAATAAACATGGCAAAACAATCACAGCTCTATTTTAAAAAACACACAACACTTCAATTTATGGACCCCCAGGGGCCCCAGAGTGAGTAATGAACTCGTTAAAAATGAATTGAAATAGAAATAAATTACATTGTCCCCTACCGTTTTATTTTAGTGCATATGACTAGATTAGAGAAGCAGGGAATAAGGACAACCCATAGGAAAGAAAAATCAAAAGTGAGATCTCTTTAACATCTCAAATATTTCTCCTAAACAGAAATGAGGTTACTTTAAGATCGAATGGAGATTTTTGCTTGAGTCTCCTGCTTCTCAAGCTTGTCTCCTGAGACAAAAACTCGAACACTCTCACGATGGTGTCCTTTAAAGCTTTAAATAAGATCTCAACATCACACACTGTGCTCAGATATTTCTCCTAGTCTAAAGACTCTGGTGGTCTCACATTTGTCTCCTTTAAAGTTTTAGAAGAGATCTCAACAACATCACACACTGTGCTCAGATATTGCTCTTTAGCTAGAGACTCTGGTTCTCTTACATTTGTCTCCTTTAAAGCTTTAGAAGAGATCTCAACAACATCACACACTGTGCCCAGATTTTTCTCCTTAGCTAGAGACTCTGGATCTCGACACATTTGTCTCCTCAAAAGTTAGATTAGAGATCTCAACAACATCACACACTGTGCTCAGGTTTTTCTCCTTAGCTAGAGACTCTGGGGGTCTCATATTTGTCTCCTGTAAAGCCTTAGAAGAGATCTCAACATGTTTACAAAGTGTGCACCAAGTCAAGTACTTGAAAGGCACTAAATAAAAGGGGGAAAATCATAACTTCAGAGTTAAAGGCTGTATTGAGAAAGAAATTATGCAGAAATAAGGATAATGTTACTTTTTATGGGACAATGTTTGTGTACTTAGGCACATAATTTGTTGTTGGACATAGTAATGTACCGGATGCCTTAATCTAAACTTATTTACACAAAATGTAACCCTGGTGCTTTCTTTGCTGAAAGGCACATAAATGGCTTATGACTCAGTCTTGATTATTAATTGACTGATTTGATTATTAATACATATCATGTGGTAGAAATGTTTGAGCTCATATTGAGGCATTTGACTTGGTGCACACTTTGTAAAGTTATTGAGATCACTTCTGAAATTTAGAGGAGACAAATGTGAGAGCTCCCGAGTCTTTAGTGTAGGAGAAAATCTGAGCACATTGTGTAATGTTGTTGAGATCTCTTCTAAACTTTTAAGGAGACAAATGTGAGACATCCAGAGTCTCTAGCTGAAGAGAAAAATCTGAGGACAGTGTGTGATGTTGTTGAGATCTCTTCTAAACTTTTGAAGAGACAAATGTGAGAGATCCCGAGTTTCTAGCTAAAGAGAAAAATCTGAGCACAGTGTGTGATGTTGTTGAGATCTTTTCTAAACTTTTGAGGAGACAAATTTGAGATATCCAGAGTCTCTAGCTGAAGAGAAAAATCTGAGCACAATGTGTGATGTTGTTGAGATCTTTTCTAAACTTTTGAGGAGACAAATGTGAGATATCCAGAGTCTCTGAAGAGAAAAATCTGAGCACAATGTGTGATGTTGTTGAGATCTTGCTTGAAACATTGGAGGAGACAAATATGAGACAACTAGAGTCTTTGGATTAGGAGAAAAATCTGAGCACAGTGTGTAAAGTTGTTGAGATCTCTTCTAAAGCTTTAAAGGAGACCATTGTGAGAGTATTAGAGTTTTTGTCTCAGGAGACAAGTTTGAGAAGCAGGACACTCAAGCAAAAGTTCCCATTCAATCTTAACGTAACCTCATTTCTGCCTAGGAGAAATATTTGAAATGTTAAAGAGATCTATTTTTTTATTTTATTTTTCTTCCCTCTGGTTAGCTTCAATGTCATTTATCCACACCATTTCAATCAAAGACAATACATGCATTGTCATATTTGAAGTTGTTTTACGTAGACAGTGTTTTATTAGACAGTGATTTAATAGAGGAAACCATAACCTATATTTACATACATGCAAAAATGGACTGTACAAGACAAAATTTCAATGCTACTAAAAGCAAAAAAAAAAAAAAAAAAAAAAAAAAACTAGTACACTAGTGTTACATTTGTTAAGAAAGGTATTGCTCTTATACTAAACATACTAAACTAAACATCTTAAGTCCTTTCTAGTGTGTTTGGAAAATGTGGTGTACTGTATATACAATGCTGGACATTGAAGATAAATTTAAACATTTAAACTAGTAACCCTTGATATTCTGAATTTTTTTAATGCTATTGAAATAGTTTTAGTATTTACAATATTAGTAAAAGTTTAACATTTCTCCTAAAATAAAACTGAAGAAATCTTAAGACAAAGCTGATATCTCAGACATATAAGAGAATCACAATTAAGTCTCCTGAGGTTAGAAAGAGCAACCACTGAGCAATAAAATATTCCTATAATGGAGTCTTTATAGAGATTGCAGAAAGACAATAAAGAGATATTCTATGTTTCTTCCACCACATTCTCAGTTTTGACTCTTTTTTTTCTCAAATATTTCTCATGTCTCATTTGTGTCTACTTCTATTTCCCCTAAGGAATTTTAGGAGAAACATCTGAAATGCTGTTGATACTAAAATGAGAGATATTTGATAATCTCATCTAAGTCTTCTGAGTTTAGGAAAAGCAACCACTGAGCAATACATTTTTCCTATGGGAAGGCTCATTTTACACAATGAATCTTAATGTTTGTTTTTGTTTTTGTTTTTTTTGTTTTGTTTTGTTTTTTTAAGATTTTTGTAGTTCTTGAACATCTGAGCAGATTCTAGACTGTGTATTATGTGTTTTGTTATATTATAAATATTAGAAAGTTTAATGGTTCAATCAGTCCTGTAATTTTTGTGTAGTAAACAGGCATGACTCTAAGTACGAAGCCTTTTTTGAACAAAACGCCTTTGAAGAAACAAGGAGAGTGGAGCATTGATCTCGAAAATGTGTAGAGAC
This sequence comes from Spinibarbus caldwelli, assembly GCA_039654775.1. Lineage (NCBI taxonomy): Eukaryota > Metazoa > Chordata > Actinopteri > Cypriniformes > Cyprinidae > Spinibarbus > Spinibarbus caldwelli. Next base: position 7,797,101 of record CM077265.1, read on the forward strand.
CAACAGAACAGGCTTTGACCTTTTCAGGAAAGCTTTGGTGATTTGCAGAAAAGGTTTTTTGTTCTGTTTTCTTTTAGCTTGTTTTAATGGGTTCTTTTTTTTTTTCCAGCAGGCACCACACAAAATGGGTTGAAATTAACTTCATAAAATGGATTAAAGATAAAAAGAGAGAGGGATTTTAAACATAGCAAATATATATTTGTTATTGGAACATTTTTTTTTTATGCTTTTAGTGCAATTTCAATGTAAAATGTTTCACTCCTAAGTTGTTGTGGCTCGCTAAGGTATAAATCTCGTCCACCAAGATTTTCGAACTTTGAAAAGTATCTCCAATAAGTTGCCCAATTTGAGTTATCATTTATGCCGTATAAATGATGCAATAATAATAGTGTTGACTTCCTACAGCTGCCATTTTGAGGGATTTCTGCCATTCGTTCTTCTACAAATGTCTCCTCCTCCTCATATTGTATCTGTTTGTAATAATGGCAGCACATCCTTCAATGACACCTGTTCCCTAGGCCATGTGTATGTTAGCTCAGATTAGGCTTTAGGGTCAATTTCGTCACATTAATGTGACATTACACTGACAGGGGCGACCCCTGATAAATGATACTTTGATCTTGGACAATGCTACAGACCTTGAAGCGAAAGAAGAGAGAAAATCAATCGTTCTTTCTGGCAATCAGCAATAGCTCAGACAGCCAATGCAAAACATAATGACCTTGTTCAGAGATAAGCACAGGAAAGAGAGAGACAGAGAGCGTGAGAGACAGACAGGATGAGATGAAAGCAGACAGTTACTGACGCTGGTGGCTGCCAAGAGTCGCTCCGATACAACAGGAGTTCAAACTGATTAGGGCCTTCTCTAAAGGTCACCCTCCAATTGATTGAAAGTTTAATTTCTTTCACTGGGCATGCCAACTAACCTTTTACTGCTTTGCTGAAGATGAAAGTAAAAAATTTTCCTCGTATTTTATCTTATTTTCAAAGAAAAAAGCACCACAAGTGTAAAAGAAACAGATGGAAAAATGGTAAACACAGAGATGTTCTAATATAAAGACGCAAAGTGTCGTACAAATGCCAAATGCATAGAAATCCACAGGTTAATGATTGGATGTAACAATCACTTTAAATTGTTATATACAATATGAAACATGTCATTAAAATATTTATATTCACGCACAGACACGTATATATAGTACAGTGCTGGGTACATGTAATCAGATTCCATAAGATTACAGATTACAGTTACTTTTTATGGGTTAAATATCATTCATCACACAATGGCAGTAATTTCTTAAAAATTCATTAAGTCACCATAATTCCTTTTTTGTCTCTTTAAATTTTCCTTACATACATTATCCGACCGCTTGGAAAAGTTTTGTGTGTGTGTACATGTACACACACACACACACACACATATACACACACACAACGTGGTCAAGACATTTTGATTCTCATGTTGAACCAAATCTAGTGAATTTCCCAGTTCAAAACCTATTATCATTTCCATCAATAAGAGCAGATTGATCCATACACATTCACCTAAATCTAATGCTGAAGACGTCCCATCATGCTGCCACTATCAGATTCCTCCTCTCTTCCATTGTCTCATGGGACAACAGACTGCAATAAGTCTGAGTTTGACCTGAAAGCACTAAAAAAGACAGATTATCCCCATAGTTTGATTATGTAAGAGTATGAATCACTCAACGACGCGACGTTGACCATGGCTGCAGGTTGCCGCTACCCATCGGCGCGCCTTGAGCCTTCTACGGGGCAGAACACGGAGACTAATGGCGACCTTTAGGTGGCCTAACGAAGCGAGGGGAAGAGAATTGCTTCTGTCAGCTTCTCTTTTCCCACCCACATATACTCACATTAAAACGGAAGGGGACATCTAGACACAGTCCTTGAGAGGAAGGGTGAAGAGAGGGGTTGAGACCTGAATTGAATTTTACTTCTATTTGGAGAAAAGAAGCCCTCTTAATTCACGTAGCTGACATTAGACTGACAGTTAAATGGTGGTGTTTGTTCTGGTGATGATATAGACGGTATTCCCCAAGTGTTAGCAAATGAATAGTTTGGAAAAAAACTTTTTCCAAGCTATTCATTTGAAATTTCACTTTCTATGTTGTTATTATAGCTTATTCTGAAATTACTGGGCTAGGCTTCATGTTAATAATCAGTTAGAATGGGATGAAAATTACTAACCAATCAGTAATGCTTTGCATCATATGCCATCGTTTTCTAGCAAAAGTGTTTATAATGTTTCTAGCTGTCATGTTGTATTAATAGCTGTATAATTTCAAGCTTTTATCTGTTAAATAAAAATAAAGAAAATAAAAGAAAAGTTGTTATTTAAAGAAATGTAACACTACTGAGTAAATACATTCTGGCATTTGGCATTTACATTGGTCACATGGATAAAAAAATCAAAACCAACAGAAAATACATGTCTAAAAATAAAAATGAGTTTTTAGCATCTCATATAATTTTGATGTTTAATATTCATGAGGGTGTGGGATTTTTATCCAATTAGTTATCATGTTGGGTGGGGCTACTTGACCAGCAAAAGTTTCAGTTATCGCTGTCATGGTTAGTTAGTAAAAAAGGAGGGAAACATTTATTGCGTACTGCGTTGTAGCATCTTGCCTGGTTTGAATGTGAATGTGAATCCAATCAATTCCCAAAGTATAAAATCAAGTCCTATCCTCTTATATAGACCATTTCCCTCTGAAATATGTCAGATTATGGAAGTAAAATGGCCTGCAAACACTTTTTTTATATTAATTTAGCGTAATATGCCAGGGAACTCCAATGTAGCTTTTGTTTTGAGACCTTTACATGAAAGTTCATTCATAACCGTTACTTGTAGAGTCTCTCAGAAGGTCCTCTAACGAAAAATCAATGATAAACAATTGAATTCTGTTATTGTCCGTGAACAGAAGTGTGTATTCATTAAACCTGCAGCGGCACACTTTACTTTGCACCGTTAGCGATGGGATCATCCAGTGTGTGTGTATCCATGCATGTAGCCTAATTCACCCCTCATTCTTTCCTCACTTCTTCTTTCATACCCGCTGGTAATGTGAGAAAAACGACAGCTTGGGGTCTGATAAAATTGACCTTGATGTTAATGAGGTTCCTTTGGATAGAGTGTGGTCTGTAAAACGCGCACACACATAAGCACACGCGCCGCTGACATCATTGCCCTGTCAACGCCACCCCACTTACCTCTGTCAGCCTCGAGAACATGTCGCAGCCCACACTTGTCACACTCATTAGTCCAAGTGAAGAGATTTACAACCCTCTTGATGTATCCCACAATCCTCGGCTCACATCTGCTCCATTTGATCTGTCAGTATAAGCCTCTCTCCGACATACTTTTTCCATGGCTGTTCAAGGCATACTTGAGAAAACATCATCTGAAAACAAATTCACTGTCATCTATAGACCGCGGGTCAAATATCATCAGACGCTCTCGGCCGCTTTAATTCAAGATGGTTTCCAATAGAACTGTCATCCAGCATTGGCATTCAAAAGAGGCAATTCTTGTGTTTGAGGTTATAGAAAATCAAGCCATCATTTAGAGCTTCTTGCAAGCAGTGTCGTCTGGTTTTTGTCTGCTATGATCAGTGTTGGGCAAGCTACTGGAAAAAAAAATGATAAGAAACGTTAACTAAGCTACGTTGAAAGTTATCCTTTAGAGAAAGTAGTTACATTAAAAGCGACATAGTAAAAGTACACTCTTAAAAATAAAAGTTGCAAAATGGGGTTTTCAATGTGAAGCCATAGAAGAACCATTTTAGGTTCTCTGAAAAACCTTTCAGTGAACAGTTCTTTTAAAAAAAAAAATGTTTCTTATTATGAAGAACATTTAAATAATCTAAAGAAGCTTTGAATATTTTATTGAATGAAAAGGTTCCATTGGTGTTAAAGGTTCTTTATGGCATCACAGATGCCAATAAACGTAAAGTGTCAGATTGGAATAGTGTCAAGAGTTCCAATGGTTTGGTGAACAGCAGCTGTTCACCAAAGATAAGGATTTTCAAGAGCATTATCATAGCAACTGTAATATATGATGAGACATGGACATTCATAGCAAAGGTGATCAAACGGTTTAATGTTTTCCAGCAACGTTGCCTCAGAAGGATCCTTGGTTTCTCCTATCATGACCACATCACCAACGAAGAAATACTACAAAGGTCTAACTCAAGACATCTGCCAAATGCAATTCTTTGGCCACATCTTACGAATGTCTGATCACCGTTATCCAAAAAATTATGATGGATACCTCCCAGAGGGAACAGGAAGCAAGGATGGCCTTGGAAGACTTGGCACCAAACAGTTAAGGAGGATTTGGAAGCTGTAAGCATTATATGGGATGATGCTGAAGCTGTTGCAAATGACTGAAATCAATGGAGAACTCTTGCAGCACAGGACCAGATGAGGATGATGATGAGATGCCAATAAAGAACTTTTATTTTTAAGAGTGTAGCAGACTACATGTAGCATAATTACTATTTGTTTTAGTTAGAAAATGTTTTTACTTTCAGTACAGGATTGTTCTTCACAAACTAACCTACCTTTTTCTTAACTTGTCGTAGGATGCATTTGCAGGTTTCTTTCAGTTGACTGAATTGCCACTGTTGCCAGCGTTCAGTTTATCTTTGTTATCTTTTTATAGTATATGACGTGAAAGAAATATTCCAAATGATTCAGTGTGTGAATAGACTGTCTATATGATTCAGTGAACCATTTCAGACTGTTTTGCTAACCTGTTGTACCAAAAACAGTCTGAAATGGTTCACTGAATCATACAGACAGTCTATTCACATAAGTAGCAATGACACTTGCAAAAACATTTTTTTTACTAAGTGTCATTGCTACTTTACTCAATAAAATAGCTTTGTTATTGAAAAGCTACATGTTTTTTTTGTAGTACATCACATTTGCTAAATCACTATTAAATAATGCAGTTAAACTAATAACTCAATAGATAATAATAGATTAAGTTTTGGGACAAGTATTGTAAAATATTTCTGTTAAACCTTTGAGTTTCACTTACAACCCTGAGGACAAGAACATTGTAATGTCAAAGGACATTCATTGAATGCCTTAGAGAAGGAATCATCTATTTGGTTTAGATGACTGTTCATGTCTACAGTCCACAGTGGATTCGCTCAGTTGTAAACTCAAGCTCAGTGATTTAGATCTGTGGGTTTATTTGCTTTATTGTCTTTTTCTGGTTTCTGGTTTTGGCCGGCAGTTAGTTATTCAAAAGAATCTCAACCTGTCAAGAACATTTTCAGTCATATTAATATGCAGTGACAGCTGTAAGTGAATTGTTTTGTAGGTTGCTTTTCCAGGAAACTGAAAACACTTGGGGAACTTGTTGAAAATTTTTATTTTTTGCAGTTCTGTTTGATAATGCTAGTGTTTAAAGAAAGATTTTATTGCGGACTGTCAATTGTTTTCCATTATGACATTCTTTGAAAAATCGGAAAAATATATATATAAAAAAAAAAAATATATATATATATATATATATATATATATATATATATATATATATACATTTTGCTAGAAGTTCTGGAATGACAAAAAAGAAATGTGCTTAATTCTCATGTAAATCCTCATGTAAATGGAATGCGAAAAATCTAATGGTTCTAAAATGGGCTTCATTTTATGAAAAACAATTATTTTCTTTTGATTTTGGGAGTGAAATGTGAGCTGGGCATGTATTACTTCACTGTATTCATTAAAACAAAGCTCAAGCATCTGTTGTGGATCACTACACCTTCATGCGCTAACCCTTACAAATCAAATATATCACGGTCTAGACAGACTTAGAGTAACATACACAGATGAACTTCCACGTCTGACATTTTGCCTCCTGACCGTTACATCCAAGATGGCTTCAGAAGGAGCCTAGAGCATCAGTGCACCCAGAGAGCATTACCTGCAGTTTTCAGGACAGAACAAGTCAAGTGTGTAAAGTTCAACAGAAACATCATAGAAAATGAACCCAGCCGATGACATTTTAATCAGAACGGTCCCGCCATGTAAAAATAGCATTGTTGACAGAGCTGTGTAATTTATTTCTTGTGCTGTTTGTATTGGTCTACACCATTCGCAGCGCTGCTCATTGTTACACAGACAACAAATGAATATTTTCTTGTTCAGCTGAAGGTCAGGGGAAGCAGATTTGGTGAAAGTCACCATAAGTCAAACTGGTAGATGTGACGTCATCCGAAAAAATAGCCCTGTTCTGACTAAACATGAAGTAAAGTGTTTATTATATTCATGAAATGAAAAACATATATAAATGATATTACTAAAAATATTTGCTTAATTATTATTTTGATTGACAGGCTGAAAAGTTAAGTGTTTGAGAAAGAATATTAAAATTAAAATCCTTTTACATTTTTTAAACAAATGTGCACCACAGTCCTTTTCAATAAAGACATTATGGGGTGAATTCACTGAACTGTCTTATTCTCTAACTACCAGCAGTTTAGTTTAACTAGGTTTAAATATGCTAAAATAGTGCTGCACTGTTTATTTTAAAAAATTATAATTTCTTTTCAGCACAATATGCACCTCTTTTCTATGTAAATTAGGCTTTTTATACAGTTAAGTGTGCCTTGTTCACAAATTCAATGCTTTTTATTCAGTGTAGTCAAAAAAGTATTTAAAAGATATATGTTTGTACATTTTTAACAATAGCAGCAGTAATTCATTATTGAAACAAGTCAAATAAGGACTTCAAGGGGTAGCTGTTATAATGCCTGATGAAACAAAAACTGATGGATAGATAGATAGATAGATAGATAGATAGATAGATAGATAGATAGATAGATAGATAGATAGATAGATAGATAGATAGATAGATAGATAGATAGATGGATGGATGGATGGATGGATGGATGGATGGATGGACGGACGGACGGACGAACATATACAGTAGATAGACAAATGGATAGACAGATAGATAGATAGATGGATGGATGGATGGACGGACGGACGGACGGACGGACAAACATATACAGTAGATAGACAAATGGATAGACAGATAGATAGATAGATAGATAGATAGATAGATAGATAGATAGATAGATAGATAGATAGATAGATAGATAGATAGATGGATGGATGGATGGATGGATGGACAAACGTATAGATAGACAAATGGATAGACAGATAGATGGATGGATATATGGACAGACGGATAGATAGATTGACAAATGGATAGATGGATGGATAGACAGACAGATGGATGGACAGACGGATAGATAGATAGACGATGGATAGATGGACAGACGGATAGACGGTTTGACAGATGGACAGATGGATGGATAGATAAACAAATGGATAAATGGATAGACAGATGAACAGATAGATGAATAATGGTTGGATGGATGGATGGATGGATGGATGGACAGATTGATAGATAGATGATGGACAGATGAATGGATAGATGGACATGGAGAGATAGCTAGATGGCTGCATAGATGGATAGACAGATAGGTGGATGGATAGACAGACTGATGGATGGATAGATGGACAGACAGACAGACAGACAGACAGACAGATAGATAGATAGATAGATAGATAGATAGATAGATAGATAGATAGATAGATAGATAGATAGATAGATAGATAGATAGATAGATAGATAGATAGATAGATAGATGGACAGACGATATATAGATGGTTTAATAGACAGATGTATAGATGGACAGACAGATGGATAAGGATAGTCAGAGAGATAAATGGATAGATGGATGGAAAGGCAGATGGATAGATGGATACATAGATAGATAAATGGATGGATGGACAGATGGATAGTAAAGTGTTTATTAATGAAATTAAAAAATATATATACATGATATTACTAAAAATATTTGCTTATTTATTATTTTGATTGACAGGCTGAAAAATTAAGTGTTTGAGAATATTTAAATTAAAATACTTTTACATTTTTAAACAAATGTGCACCACAGTTCTTTTCAATAAAGACATTATGGGGTGAATTCACTGAACTGTCTTATTCTCTAACTACCAGCAGTTTAGTTTAACAAGGTTTAAATATACTAAAATAGTGCTGCACTGTTTATTAAAAAAAAATGGATAGATAGATAAATAGATAGATAGATGGATAGATGGACAGACAGATAGATGGATGGATAGATGGACAGACGATATATAGAGGGATTAATAGATAGACAGATAGATGGATAGATGGACAGACAGATGGACAGAAGGATAGACAGAAAGATAAATGGATGGATGGAAAGACAGATGGATGGATGGATGGATGGATGGACAATGAATAGAAAGATAGACAATAGATAGATGGATAGATAGATGGATAGACTGATAGTTCGGGAGACAGATAGATAGATAGATAGATAGATAGATAGATAGATAGATAGATAGATAGATAGATAGATAGATAGATAGATAGATAGATAGATAGATCACTCTGTCTGTCTGTCTTGTCTTTTTCAGTTGGACAGTCAGTGCAGATGACACTGTAGACATCAGGCCACTTGCCGATTTTTTGGCCTGTGCTTCAAACATCAATCATGAGCTCTCAAAGGGAGTCGTACGAATGCACTTTCCATCCGTCACCCACTCCCTTATGCCTGTACCACTCAGGAACAGGACGTTTTAATGCACTCTCAAAGTCAGACATTTCAAACACAGGCAAAGGGAGTGAGAGAAGGAGAACTGGAAGGGAAGAGGGTAAATAGGATGATAGATTATGCACAAAATTGTCATATTTCCATTCGCACGTGTGATCTCGACGGGCCGCAGAGGACATTTTGACGTGGGATTTGCTTAGTGGCATCTGTCCATATATATGCATGCAAAATACACAAGGAGGGATAAGTAAAATACCAAAGGGGTGAGAAATAGAGTTTGAAATAAGAATAGAGAGAGAGTGTGTGTGTGTGTGTGTGTGTGTAGAGTGATCGTTTTTTAATGGTAGATCTACTGTCCTTGTCACAGAGGCACTTGTAGATTCTGAGATAAAGCTTTCAAAGTGACAGCTCAGATGCACTCTGCAGTGGTAAAGGGCAGAATGCTGAAATGCACAATACATCTGCTAAGATGTTTTCCATCTGGCGGCGTAAGACAGCCCTTCAACTTTAATTTAACTGCCTGTGGGAATTCTAGCATGGATGATAACGCATCTGTATTCTTGTGGTGGGCTAACGTTAAAATCTCTAGAATTGAGGATTTTAGTGCGGCAAGGTGTGCGAATGTCCTCAAGGGTGATTGGTATCTTACTAACTATGCTGTTGATGGTCTGATACGAAGATAATGAAACATTATTTCAATATAAAACCCCATCAGCTAGAATGGGGCCTTGCGCTAAGAGCTGCGTGTTTGTTGCGAATGAACTTTAAGATTAAAGATGTTTCATTTTGGCCGTTTTGACACTTTTATTGATATGGAGAGATAAAAGGAAATGGCAGAGAAGAGGGAGCACTGGGATGAGGAAATGTCACAAGCTAAATTCGAAACTGTCGCCCACATTAGCACACAAGTTCAATGTGTCATAGTTTGTTTTTCTTATAGCTTTCTTAGCATGAGGTAAGGAATATAGTCTGCAATATAGTCTCACTTAGGGAGACTTTCATTAAACCAAAGTTTTATTATAATATATATAATACATCTATAAGATACATATATAAAAATGATACACTTATATATTTATATATTATTTATTAAATTGAATGAATAAAATAAAGTACACACACGTGTACGTGTGTGTGTGTGTGTGTGCGTGTGTGTGAGTGTGTGTGTGTGTGTGTATCTATATCTATATATCTATATATATATAAAGGTGTGTGTGTGTGTGTCTGTGTATCTATATCTATATATATATATATATATATATATATATATATAAGGGTGTGTGTGTGTGTGTGTGTGTGTGTGTGTGTGTATCTATATCTATATATTTATGTATATAAGGGTGGGTGGGTGTGTGTGTGTGTGTGTGTGTGTGTGTGTGTGTAAAAATATGTATGTATGTGTATATTTAATAAATGTGTGTGGATAGATACATTTTTTAATTTTTTTAATTTTTTGAAGATTTATCATTTTAAAAATTATATCAAATGTAAATGCAATTTATATGTGTATATACAGTATATTCAAAATTCTAGCAAATTTAATTAGTTTAAATATGTGTGTGTGTGTGTGTGTGTGTGTGTGTGTGTGTGTGTGTGTATAGATAGATAGATAGATAGATAGATAGATAGATAGATAGATAGATAGATAGATAGATAGATAGATAGATAGATTATATGTTTGTGTATATAAAACAAAAATATTTGTATTACAATACATAATGTGTTGCTTAAATTCACTGTTTGCATTTAAAACAAATTTAGTTACATTTTTAATATTATGTGTTTAGACAAATTTTAATAATGGTCATTTATCAACATTTCATATAATTATTGGTAACATTTACTGTATCAGTTTATCAGACAGAATAAAAATATTATTATGTCCCTGACCATCATAAATTCTGGTCTAGTTTCTTCTGCACACTTACACAAGGAGAGACCTTTCTTAACCCGCTAAGCTGTTTCAGTCCAGTTAGCCTCAGGACGCTAGTCCCTGCTGTCCTATTAGCTTCCGCTGATCCTTCTTTTTTGTAATCAGTGGATACTTCCAGACACAGATCTGACAGTAAATATCGCTTGTTCCTCACCTCTCAGCTGATGGGAATACATTTTTGTATTCAATTACAACAAATGACTTGTGCAGATCGATGCCTGCTCCCTGTTGAAAAGAGCATTCTTTACTGACTACATGTTCATACAACACACCAGGCATCTGAATGACTCCAGCCGGAGCAAGCTATTTGTGTGCTCTCCTCTCTCGGGGAGAAGATTACAGCTCGTATCATTTTTACGTGAAACAGTTTGATGAGGGGGCAATGGATCAATAGGCTTTGGGTGCCTAAATGGATCGAAATGGACTAAATGTTCCCATTTGTATCCTGCAGACAATGGCTCTGCATCCACCTTGGAAGAGCACAGCATTGATCCAATAAAGGAAACCCAAAACGGACTCCCTAATTTTATTTAATTCACATGAGGGATCTGTAATTTTGTGCCGCGATCGGTTGTAGGTTCTAAAGGAGTTGAACAAGATGGTGGAGGTCAACTTAAGTCGTGCAGACAAATTGTACTATTATGAGCCAGAGAGGACAGAGGTTGAGAATTCAATCAAGACCTTTTGAAAGTAATGGTATCATTATAGTCAAAAATACTTGTTTCCTATAAGATCGTAGTGTGATTTAGAGCTGGCCGATGTGATGTACAGTGTGCAAAAGAAATAGTGGACATTTGCTATGATGTTTATACTGTGATAGATATATTTGCTCGGCTATCAGTGAGCTGCTTTACTTTAACACATGAGAGCCGTGAAGAAACATGGAGTAATATGAAAATATGAAGCGGCACGATGAACTTATTAAAGTCAACGTGAATTGATGTGAATAGCTGAATTGCTTTTATCCATTGAAAATGTATTGAAAAATGTTTATTAATTTGGCTATTAGTTGACATTCATATTTATTTAAGAACAGGATTTTTGTTTTAAATTTAAAGAAATTTATTGGATCTTGAAAAATGGGTGTTCCGTACCACAATAAAGTAAATTAGCTTAAAAAATCTTATTTATTTATGTATTCATTTGTTTGTTTTTATTAGTTTTATTTATTAGTTTGCCCATTGGTTTGCATTATGCTAAGAGACATTAACAGAAAAAGTCTTTCAAATGTGGCTCATCAGTCCAAATTTATAGTTGGATTTGTTTTATAATTTAATAGTTTTACAGGTTTGTTTGTTTTATTTGTTAAATTGTTTTTATTCGTGCTATTTGTTAGTTTGGCCGTTGGCATTATGCTAAGAGACTTTAGCAGAAAAAAGTCTTTAAAATGTGGCTCATCAGTCAGAATCTATAGAATTCTGACGTATATATATTTTTACTGGTGTGTTTGTTTGTGTGTTTGTTTGTTTGTTTGTTTGCTTGCTTGTTTGTTTGTTTGTTTGTTTGGTTGGTTGGTTGGTTGTTTTTTTTTAACTCCGGCGCAACATAATGTGAAACTGTTTTTGCACAGATGTTAGACGTGTGAATCATTTGTTAGGAATAATTTTGTATTTTGGTTTGCATTCATCAAAAGTGTAAATAATTTAAAAATGAAGAATTTAATCAATTCTGTTATCCCAAACTGACATTAACATCTAGTTACTTAAAGGTACAATATTGATACCAAAAAAATACCAAAAAAAAAAAAAAGTGGTTTGCAAAAGTAATGATTGTTTTTCTAAGATGTTTCCTGACATCTTCCATTGGTCGAACAAACACAAAATAACACAACAGGTTAACAAATGGAGCAATGGTTTTTCAACAAAGAACAGCTTTCACACTTTTGGGAGAAATCTAATGACGCTGACACTTCACCTTTAACATATAAACCATTTTGAAATCATTTTGGCAGACTATAATGTGCACGCAAGCTTTGTAAATTTCCATATTTGTTGAGTTTTAGCCTGTTTGTTTGCGCTCTCTGTCTCTGTGGCTTTGTACTGTGGAGTGATTGAAACGCTGCCCTATAGATTCTGCTGGTTTGTGAGGCCTGTCCGCGCTCTAAGCCATCTTGAAGTTGCAGACACCACAGGAATGTAAAACAGCTCCTCCTGTCAGTGAGGTGGGTGTGTGTGGTGTGTGTGTGTATGTTTGTAGGCAGGATACGGTGGTGGCATTGATGAAGCGAGACGTGTGTTTGTGTGTTTCACAGCCCTGACCGCACTGTCTTGCTTGTAGAGAAAATGGCAATTCTTGCGCTCTCACTGCACCACTTTTCTTCATTTGACTCTGATTAGCTTTGATAATGCATCTGTGCCATTACCCAGCTAATAAAAGGGAGGAGGGCGGCCGAGGGGACGGGGTTAATGGGGTCTGAGCTCCGTGACTTGAGAAAACACACTGACGAGCTCTCCCAGGGAGCGCTTGAATCACAAGTGACGCATGGAGCGCCTTGCCTCAGTTTGGCTAAATGTAACAATCCTTTAGTCACTGTTACCGACCTGGACAGCTCACAGCAGGTTGTAGAGAGCCGGACCATCACAGTGAGACTATATATCAAGGCTGATGGGGGACTGTGGTTTGAGCCTTGAATTTTCCCTTCAGGACAGAATGGAGTTCATAATGTCTTTAGCTTTTTCCTTTAACAAACGGAGTTGTCAAACATATAGTGCTACGCCTTTGCTCTGAAGTATGAATACAGTTTCAGTTCTGTTTCCACATGCTGGCTTTTGGTGCACTTACAGTGTCGAGAATGTGAAAAAAAGTCATTTCCGAGGTGAAGCCAATTTCTGCTTCTTGGTTTGCTGTTGCTATAAAATGAGGTAAAAATGCAAAAATCCCCAAATAATAATGTAGAAGTAGCTCCTGGGTTTGGAGTCGTAGTTTCAGTTTTGAAACCTTTAAACTATATATATTTTGTAGGTACAGTATAGAGAGGTTGCAAATATAGTGATGAACAGGAGCATTTTTATTTATTGTTTAATGAAGCATTATTTTGTATAATGTTTGTAAAGAATTGTTTAAAAATAATGTTATTATTATTAATATTATAAAAATATAAAATGTTATATTAATCCCCAAAAAAGAAAGCGTAATATACAAAGCTGCTCTTTGGAAAAAGTAGCTTGTTAATAAATTATAAATTTATATATATATATATATATATATATATATATATATATATATATATATATAAATGAAAAAGCAAGATGTGCACACACACACACACACACACACACATATATATATATATATATATATAATTTTCGCAAAGATTAATTTTTTGTGTCTATATATGAATGTATGTGTATATACATACTGTTTTAAAATATTAATTGATGTTTTGAATATAAATATTTTAATGGGGTATATAAATTTGACTGTTTTCAGTCAGATAATTTCTATCTAAAATATTTTAAAAATAATAATAATATTTTTTCCTATTTGAATCACATTAATTAAAAAAAAAAGATGCTGCCCAACACTGATTACAACAGAGTTGTTTTCAACACATTGAAACTTTGAGACTCTGAATGTGTCTTGCAACATTTCTGATCCCTTCCCCTCAAACTTTATGCTTTCTTGCCTTTTCTTACAAATAAAAGTGGCAAAAAGGCCCAAAAATTACAGTTTGGCTTTGTAGCCAGGCCCGTAGCCAGCTATGAGGCCACCGAGGTCCGGACCGCGGTAATATTTCATGTTCAAAAATAAAATTTGTTCTCTGATTGACTAATTTGCTGTTAAAATCCTCATATGAATGTCTGCATGACATGTATAATTCAGTTTAGACAGTTTTCAAGAATTTTAGCATCCGTGGAATGAAAATGATCGCAGCGAGATGCTGGCAGAGTGAACTTGAGAGAGCAGTGATAAGGACGTTTTTAGACTTGCATTTTCCACGTAATTTGACACTTTAGAAAGTTAATAATGTAGGAAGTTGTAGTTTAGGGTCAGAGATATCTTTATCCTATCTTATTTGCAAAAGATTTGATATAGCTTCGCTTTATTTTTATTTAGGCTATTTTTCGGTTTTAATAGTAATATCTGGCAACACTGCATCGCCGGAACTCAAACTAACAGTACTCAAAAAAAGCCCATGGACAGGTTATTGCTGACAGGATACGACATTTGGTAAGGAAAATGCAAAATTATCATTATATTATCTGTCAGAAACGTTATCAGCGCTGTCAAAAACAGTATTTAACACTAGTACGCATATCTAGTTACATAATGAAATGAACGCAAACACTAGCCATGAAGAAGACTATGCTATGTCATTCAGTATAGTAGTTAAATTTTCACAAATCATGTTATAAACATTCATAAGAGCACTAGACAAAGTTATCAGCTGTACAGCAATGGTAATTAACTATAACAGTAATATATTGTTGCATGAATAATAAATAACTCATAAAATGATCCACCCCTAACTAGGCTACAGTTAGTATTTACAAATTTTGATGCAATAACTAGGGTATGATTTAAAAATGATCATCCCTCCAAAACAGAGAAAACATCTTTCACAAACATGTCTGTCTCTTTTAAAGTGTTTAAAAGACTTCAGGATCTCACTAATTTTCAAAGCCTGGCTACGGCCCTGTTTGTAGCATCTTCAAAGATACCCTGAATGACCCATATCAGCTCTGAGGACAACAGCAAAAAAATCTATTTGTCCCATGATATGGCCACAGGAAGTGATGCGAAGCAAGTTACTGCTTTTCTTCAATCCCCAACTCCTTCTTATTTCTCTTTCTTTGTGTTAATCCCTGAGTGTGGCAGGCGAGCGAGCAGCAGGCTAAAACCACGACTCTAAATGAGGCTCAGAGAGAGTCAGAAGGGCCGCTGACAGCTTTATAAATGGCTTTCCCACTTGATACATGTTCACCCAACTCTGGTCCAATTTCGTTTAACTATTGTTTTCTTACTGTTGCTTCAGTCCATTTCAACAATTGTTGCTTTTTGTCTGAGCAAACATGTATTTTGCATAAAGCCACAGCAGGCTCTCAGAGATGAGAGAGCAGTGAAGTTTATGGCCATTTTAAGTCATTCTGTGAAAGAAGTAGAAATTATGTCCACAACATTTGATGAAATGTATTAACATAGAAAAATATATATAAAACAAATGAAAATTATATATAATATATAATATTTTTATTTATAAAATACTTATATTTATATATAAATATTTTAGTGGAGTATATGAATTTGACTTTTTTTCAGTCAGATTATTTATATTTCAATTTTCCCTTCTATTTAAATCATCCCTAGTAAAAATGTAATATATTTAAATTACATTTATTTAATACTAAGTATTGTTCAAATCTATTAACATTTACTGGCATATCACTGGAGACTTACTGATATAACCAATTCTATAATAATATTAATTATAATATTTTATATTCTATAATTCTATTTTAAAAATTCTAATTAAACTTTATTTGGAGTACTACTTGTGCACAATGCACTTTTCTTAATATTAAGCCTAAAATGTGCTTTAATGTCACTGTTGATGAGGACTGAATTATCTTTGAATAATATCAGTCTTTAAATGCAAGATATTTAAGTATACTTGCAATAGTTCCACTTTAGCACAATCAAATATACTTCAGTATATCTTTAGTTGGACCTCAGCACTACATCCGCACAATTAATGTGCATTAAGCACAAAATTAGTTGTTTCAATTTACAGTAGCAGACTTTAAGTATACAGTACATACCAGTTTGGTAGCAAAAGTACAGTTGCAGGGTATTTAGTACATAAATATATAAATGTATTTGTAGTATACTTAGCATGAAATAAATGTATTTCAAATAAGTATAAGTATATTATAAATTTATAGTATAACTTAAGTATATTTATTTTTCACTAGGGATGTCTTTGATATTGGCAGAATATCCCAAATTCATTTTATTAATTAACTTCCAGTCATTTTTTAGCCTTTGTCTGATAGAATATAAACTTTTACAGAAGTTTACTTGAAAAATCACCCTCCAAAATGCAAAAAGATCCCTTTTCTTAGAACGACTCTGAAATGTTATGTTACAAACCACACAGAGAGACAAACCATTACTAAATGTCACAGAGCACCATGAGAAGAAACCCTAAAATGGAACATTTCAAGTGGAGGTCATTGTTTCCACCCAAGCAAACTGTGGAACTCGAGCATGAAGCTGAAATGTGTGGAGTGTCTCCGTCCCACTAAGTCTCTCTTTAATTAAAACAGGCAAAGGCGAGGGCTCTCACAGCCGCCTGATTTCTGAAGTGTTTTTGTGTCGGCAACAATTACACCTTCCTTCTTAACCCTACATGAATGGCGGTTTGATTGGAGGGTAAAGCCCCAGAATTAAAGCCAGTGTTTCATATGGCCTTTTTTAGAGGCCTTTGCCATTTGTGATGGCACAGTGCATTTCTTTTCCCCTTCCATTCCCGTCAGAGAAAAGATGACATTGAGTGACTGGCCCAATCTGTTCCCTCATGTGAAACATAAAGAGTGCCATGTCTTCTTCCCCCCTTTATTTTGAAGCCCGTTCTCGTTTCAATTTTGTCCTCCGCCCCACCCACGCTCGAAATCCACTGCAGTGCGTTAGCCAATATGTGTTAGTTGTCTCAAGTTCTTGTGCCTCGGCGTGCCTTTGACAATTGCAAATGTAAAGTTCACAACTGACTGCCTTTGCATCTGCTTCTCGAAGGCCGTGCCTGCTTGACGCCGGGAAGGCCGTGAGAATTGAAATTCCTCCGACGTGGTTCAAGAACCTCATTCACAGACTCTTGTGGGAGAGGGGGAGGTGAGATCAATTGCAATAAAACCTCACCTCAAAAAGGTGCCGTCGAAGACCATCTCGGGAATCCCGAAGTGACGTGATGCCTCAACCAGAGGAAGGTGAGTGGGGCCGTCGTCTGCAGGTTATAAATACTTTCACCTCAACAGTCAATAATGACATCTCGTAGGCCCCCAGAGCTGTCGCTGTCCAATAACTCAACACGGTGCGCATGTCAGTCAGTAGGACAACCTGAGAAAACAATAAATCACTTTAGGTGGAGTTATAGCACGACATGCCTTTTATTTATTTGTTATTAAAAAATAATAATAATAATATAAGACAAGGATTCAGAAAACTGCATAAAATCATAAACATTTGTAAAATCTAATGATTCTGGTTCTAGTTCTATATGAACTATTGTTATACTTTATGACATTTTACCAGGTGTCTTCTGTAAATCATAATAAGTGAAAATATATAGTAATCATTAAGAAAAATAAAAAAATTAAAGGGTTAGTTCACCCCAAAATGAAAATTATGTGATTAATTACTTACCCTCATGTCGTTTCAAACCCGTAAGACCTTCGTTCATCTTCGGAGCACAAATTAAGATATTTTTTATTAAATCGGATAGCTATCTGACCCTCCATAGACAGTAACGCAACTGAAATGTTCCCCGGTCCAGAAAAGTAGTAAATACATCGTTAAAACAGGTCCATGTGACATCAGTGGCTCAACTTGGTAGTACCTAGAATAGCAAAGTCCACTAAAGGAGGTAGAGCTTTTTCACATTTGGCTCCCAAACTCTGGAATAGCCTTCCTGATAACATGCGGGGTTCAGACACACTCTCTCTGTTTAAATCTAGATTAAAGACACATCTCTTTAGCCAAGCATTCACATGATGTATCTCATAACCTTGTACGTCAGCTACATCTGACCAACGAGAGTACTTTTTTTTGCGCAAAGAAAACAAAAATAACATAATTTACTCAACCATTCTTCTCCCCCGAGTTACGTCTTCCGCAATTTTAGAGAGTATCACAATACATATGCATGCTTCCCCTAAGCGTAAACAACGGTTATTACGCAGATTATACGTTCATGCGCGCTTTCCCCCCCAAACGTAAATAACGCTGATTACGTCAAATACGTTTTTGGGTACTCTCCAAAATGGTGGAAGACATAACTCGGGGGAGAAGAATTGAGTAAATTTTTTTGTGTTCTCTGAGCAAAAAAAGTATTCTCGTAGCGTCGCAAAATTGAAGTTGAGTCACTGATGTCACATGGACTGTTTTACTGATGTATTTACTACGTTTCTGGACCTGGGAACATTTCAGTTGTGTTGCTGTCTATGGAGGGTCAGATAGCTCTCCAATTTAATCAAAAATATCTTAATTTGTGTTCTGAAGATGAACGAAGGTCTTACGGGTTTGAAACAACATGAGGGTGAGGGTGATTAATGACATAATTTTCATTTTGGGGGATGAACTAACCCTTTAAATAAAATTTTATTTAAAAATAAAATTAAACAGGACACATTCTAATCTATAAAAAAAAGATGTATAAAATTTTTATTGTTTAGATGCTTTGAAACCCCTTTTTGTGACCCATATATAAATATTAAATTTGGTCAAATGTTGTTGTTTTTTATTACTTTTTTATGTCAGTTTTATAAATTATGGTGCTTTATCAAATTGAACTTTTTCATAATGCATTTATTTTTATTTCCTGCCAACGTC
This sequence comes from Spinibarbus caldwelli, assembly GCA_039654775.1. Lineage (NCBI taxonomy): Eukaryota > Metazoa > Chordata > Actinopteri > Cypriniformes > Cyprinidae > Spinibarbus > Spinibarbus caldwelli. The sequence goes on from CM077265.1 coordinate 7,816,232, forward strand.
CCGATTATTACATAAACACAATAAATGTCTGTTTGAAAGGCCAATTATTAGACAAGCAAACATGAGTTTATGAAGTTGCAAAGAGGCTGACAGGCAGCACATTGTCCGATGACTTTGAGTACAGCCTGCACCATCATGTTGGCCAGATAAGGAGAGCTTATGGACTCTAAAACAATGAGACGTGAAGCCAGTCATCACTAATGGTTAGACAGCCAAATCAATGCGCAGAAGCTCTTATTAAATACAGTACAATACGTTTGTTGCAGCAAAATTGTTTGGCTGCACACGATCTTTAGCTCAGCTGCAATGATGGAGTACCATTAATCTGTTTTTGTGCCTCTCCTCCTCTCTCATTCATTCTCTCTCTCTCTCTCTCTCTCTCTCTCTCTCTCTCTCTCTCTCTCTCTCTCTCCCCATCTCCTCCTTATCCTCCTTATCTTGGTGACTGTGCAACAACTAATCCCGAAGGATTTGAACCTAATGAATCTCATTGATTTGTTCTAGAGGGATGAGGAACAAGACGGAATGGGGTGTTTTGACACAAAAAATTAGATTCACCCTCAAGTGTCTTTTGGGCTCGGTAAGCTTAAGAGGTGAGAGAGAAATTTGGACTTCAGGTTTATAATTAGATTTTTCTCTCATGAACTCTCGGCTAAGTCTTTTTGCCGCCATTCCGTAACCCCAATGCTCACCTTTTTCTTGCAAAACTGCAATATCCTTTTGGTTTCCTCCTTTTGGTGGATGTGGGTGGAATAGGAATTCCTTTCAAGTAAATAAACGTGTAACTTCAAACCCCTGAGGCACAATTTTTTGCATTAAACCAGAGTCAGTGAATGAATTACTTAAAGGGTGTTTGTGGAATTTCGTAGTGAAGAGTGTAAGTTATATGTATCGTTTTTATTTTTAATATATTAGGCTTGAGAAATTTGTTATTTGAGGAATCACAAGAAGAACTGCATTCTATTGGTGAACTAAAATAATGCCTGTCCTTGGTGACCACCATAAAAGGTAAGTTGATATTTGCTGTTTTATACGTTTTGTAATGGACTTGCATGTAATAGTTGTGAAACAGAGTAAAATACATTGGAAAGATATACTGTCTTTGACATATATGTCATTTTGGTTGACCCTTTCGTCTTAAAACAACCTATAACAACCATCATGTTACGTTCTCGCTGAGTAAATCCACCTTTGTGGAAAAGTTGTGTATTTAATTAATTCTTCAATTCCCACTCCATTGGTAGCAGATTGTTTGGGGCTCCTCCTTTTAATTAGCTTCCCTCTAGCACCAGGGCACGATGTTTCAATTAGACACTTAATGAAATTCAATGATCATAAAATACAATTACCACCATGGTGCAGCTCTTCACTGAAACCAATTACGGTAGTGGTAACAAGCGAGAAGAAGTTCTTTCATCATGGACGAGAAGCAGACAGGAAGAAAGGCGTCTGGGGATGTGCGCTTCTCTTCTCCTGTTAGCAGTGTTGGCACTGGCGTAGGAAGAGTAAAATGCTGGGAGGCCCGGCGTGGTGCTTGACCCTCTTGAGATGAGCAATTATGGGCAATTTGCCAGTTGGTGAGGTGATAACTAGATGTGTGCGCTTCTGTGTGTGTTTTCCCCACAGAAACAACCACTCTTTTTTTCTTGAGAAGTGAAAATTTCACTCCACAATACATCTTGAAAAGGTGTTAGTGTAGGTTCCATTGCACTTGTGTCATCTGCTATTGGTCAGGCTAAACATTTAGCTCCGCCCTAAACTCGCTCCACTGGTTGAGCAAATGTTGCTATGCTGAGCTGGTCGGATTGTTTAAACAAACCCATTTAATGTTTTGACAGCACCACAGTGTTTACACTTTTTTGGGAGGGAAATCAACCTACCTAAAGTGTTGGCTTATTTATAATTGACTAAAGTTTAACTGGGAAAGGAGAAAGTATTTTAGCATTTAAAAATTTACACACTTCAGCTTTAAGTAGTCAAAAGCCAGACAGATGCCAAAGGGAACTGTTATCGAGTCAAATTATTGTTCTAGTTTATGACAGAGACAAATGGATACTGTCAAAGCAAATTTTAAAGAACGGATGACGATTTTTATATATTACAAATTGAAAATGCACATTAGAGGACATTGTAGTACCTGTAGAGTAGTGTAGCACTCTATCAATTCGACAGCAATATCAAATGTCAAATGCAAATGATGAAACGTTATTCATGCCTTGAAAAGTTTCAGGTGTGGGAGGTAAAAACTTCTGAGTGTCAATGCCAGCAGCCATTTAAGGGACGATCGAATCACTCACCAGCAATGCTTGGCATGTGCAGGAATTTCAGACCGACGCAGACCGACCGCTGCGGAAAATTGGCCAGTGACCCCCAAGATGGGTCAGTCCCAATTCACAGATGGCAAATTGCGTGGAAGGCATTGATTAATGGGAAAGACACAACTCGTTATAGTCGGCGGTGTCATCCTCGCTCTCTGAGTAGCCCGGGCCCGCACCCTCTCGCTTCCCTCCCTCGCCTTTCATCAAACTAGTGGATGAAATAACAATCTAACAATTGATCTCACCCCCTGCAATTAATGGCCTTGGCATAATTTGCAGAAGAGAATAAACAGCAACGTAACTGAGACCCGGCAAATGGAAGTGGGAGATACTTGTTCATTCGCCATTTAGCATATGAGGTACTTTCAGTTGATTGTCACTCAAAGGTAATTGGGGTTCTACGTATATCAGCATAGTGAGACTCTAATAATAGAAGGACGCAGCTATGTTTGTAGGAATACAACAACACATAGAACTCCGATTGCAAGTAGCAACACCCAGTGATATATTTAAAATTTCATATATAGTACATCCAGCAGCATATTCAGCATACAATACCCTCATGTAAGCGATATATACTATAACAGATCTCAAATGCTTGATTGTTTATATTGTCACAAAATGGTATATTCAAATATTGAACTTTATCCATATACATAATACACTCAAAGCAATATATATGCTATAGCAAATCTCAACTGAAAAAAACTGTAAAAATGTAAACTATACTATCGACTAGCTCTAATCTCCTAAATGCAACTATAAAGTATATGTCACATGGACTGTTTTAACGTGGTAGTTCTGTTGCTGTCTATGCAGGGTCAGAAAGCTCTCGGATTTCATCAGAAATATCTTAATTTGTGTTCCGAAGATGAGCAAAGGTCTTACGGGTTTGGAACGACATGGGAGTGAGTAATTAATGACAGAATTTTTCATTTTGGGTGAATTATCCCTTTAAATAGCTTCAATGTAGTTTTTTTTTTTTTTTAGTAGCTTGTATTGCAACTAAAAAAAAAAAAAAAAAAAAAAAAGAATATTATGAGTAACTTGGAAAGTTTGAAAGTAGCTTCCTCAAGACTACCAAAAATACAGAGACACTGACTGTGGTGACACAGGTAATAGAAGTACAGATAAAAGAGACTGATTCTTATCCACAGACCAAACAAAAATATCTTTCAGTCTTCCGAAAGTGAGCCACATGCTTAGGAAATCGATTTATTCAATATTAATCATCATCCAAATCCCTTTCCAGTAAGGTCTAGTCCAGTGTCCCCTAGAAAGAGTCATTTTTCTAGCTTTTAAAGTGCATGTTTTTTTTGTTTTTTGTTTTTTTTTATTTTTTGACTGGATGATGGCAAATTGCCCTGACTGACTCATAAAAGGAGCAAAGAGGTCAGCAGTATTGGAGAAATATCATGTTTGATCCAGAACTCTTTCTCGTGTCTAGGCAGAAGATGACATATGGTTCTGACTCCTTCACCTGTAAGAAGGCCTCTTCCATAGCTGTCCAGCAAGAGTAGAACAACAGAGGACGCAATAACAGTGACTTATGAACAAACATGACAAACTACAGCTCTATTTTCGCAGTTCTTCGGGAATCAGAAGGGCTCTTGAGCAGAAAAATAAAAATTTTGTCATTATTTACTCTCAATAATGTCATTCCAAAACCACAAATTACATGTTCTCCTTTTGTGTTCCACAGAAAAATAGTCACATACAAGTTTGGAACATCATGAGGGTGAGTTATTTTTGGACGCTATTTCTTTAAAGAGTCACCAAACAGTTGGAACAAATGATACATTGATACACTGTTTTTTCATTGCTGCAGATCTTCTTGAGCTGACGGCTTTGAATTTGCATATTTTGAGTGGGTATCTAATCTAGTGAAAGCAGGTGTAATGTAAGAAAGAGCTTGGCATGCTGTCACCTTCACCTCCATGCCGGGTTTTATCGAGGAGAGCGGAATTTGATTGACGCCGTACTGCACCTTCACACATTTGCTCTGACGAAAAATACTGCTGCTCTTCACTCATATCACCTACATAGATAAAGAACAAAAAGCCTGACTGAAACAAGGTGAATGACGTCTCATCTCAGTGACAATTCAAAGACGGTGAGTAGAACTAAGCCACATACTGTGTGGGCTTGTTGTAAGTATTTTCAGAGAAATAATACACAGAATCATGCTATTAAAATAATACTAATCCAGTTGAAGCTGTTATTTATTTTTGCTCATTTTCACTAAACTATTTTTCTAGACCACTTAGGGCCAGATTTACTGTTAGAAGCAGAGAAGCAAACAGAGACAAAATTAGCATAGCTGCTGTTCCAACCAAAAAAAAAAAAAATGTGTTCAACCCAAGCAAAAGAATTATAATGTGCATTTGGTCAGATGTAGCTGACGTACAAGGTTATGAGATACATCATGTGAATGTTTGGCTAAAGAGATGTGTCTTTAATCTAGATTTAAACAGAGAGAGTGTGTCTGAACCCCGCATGTTATCAGGAAGGCTATTCCAGAGTTTGGGAGCCAAATGTGAAAAAGCTCTACCTCCTTTAGTGGACTTTGCTATTCTACGTACTACCAAGAGTCCAGAGTTTTGTGATCTTAGGGAGCGTGATGGATTGTAGCGTGATAGAAGACTAGTTAGGTACGCAGGAGCTAAACCATTTAGGGCCTTATTAGTAAGTAGTAGTATTTTGTAACTGATGCGGAGCTTAATAGGTAGCCAGTGTAGAGATTGTAAAATTGGGGTAATATGATCATATTTTCTTGATCTGGTAAGGACTCTAGCAGCTGCATTGGACTACCTGTAGCTTGTTTATTGAAGATGCAGGACAACCAGCTAGCAGTGCATTACAATAGTCCAGTCTAGAGGTCATGAATGCATGAACTAGCTTTTCTGCATCAGAAACAGGTAACGTTCCATAGCTTGGGAATGTTTCTAAGATGAATGAATGCTCTTTTTGTAACATGAGAAATATGATTTTCAAAAGACAAGTTGCTGTCCAATATAACACCCAAATTTTTGACTGTAGAGGAAGTAACAGTACATCCGTCTAAATGCAAATTGTAATCCAAGAGAGCCTGTGAACTGTTTTTTGGTCCAATAAGTAATATCTCTGTCTTATCTGAATTTAACAGGAGAAAATTATTGGTCAGCCAATCCTTTATATTTTTAACACATTCTGATAGCTTCGATAATTTAGAAGATTCATCTGGTCTTGTTGAAATATATAGTTGAGTATCATCAGCATGACAATGGAAACTAATCCCGTATTTTCTAATAATATTGCCAAGGGGCAACATGTATACTGAAAATAGCAGAAGGCCAAGGACAGATCCTTGCGGCACTCCATACTTTACTGCCAATAATTTAGATGATTCCCCATTTAAATAGACAAAGTGAAAATGATTGGACAGGTAGGATTTAAACCATCTTAAAGCCTCCCCTTGAATACCCGTATAGTTCTGTAATCGATCTATGAGTATGTTATGATCTATTGTGTCGAACGCAGCACCTAAGATCAAGTAAAACAAGCAATGAGAAGCAGCCTTGGTCTGACGCAAGAAGCAAGTCATTTGTAATTTTAACAAGTGCAGTTTCTGTGCTATGATGGGGCCTGAAACCTGACTGAAACTCTTCATAGATATATTTTTTTTGCAGGAAGGAGCGCAATTGAGCACACACAATCTTTCAACCAAGATTTTAGACATGAACGGAAGATTTGAAATGGGTCTGTAATTTGCTAGTTCAAAAAATAAAACTAAAATTATTGGAGTATGCCTTACAAGAAAATACAGTTTTAGTATTCAAAATTCCATGTTTAATTTAATGTTACAAAAAAATCTTTGTAATTGTGAAATTTACTAGCAAACACTTAAGAAGCAGAGAATGTTTTCTGATTGGATAAAAAGGGTGGGTAACTTCCCCAACCCTTTGTTGCTGTCACAGAGAAACATATTGATAATGATGTATTCAAATAATAGGGATATTTTATACATGAAATATCAAATCACTTGCTCACACAGATAGCACTGAATAGCAAGTAAAACGTGTAAACTATATAAAGTAATTAAAAGCTATCTTGCCTTGTCATATTCCCTGTTACAGCCTTCTGTAGTTAATTTTCCCTCATTTAATTGCAACATGAACACAAACCCTGAACCAGAACCACAGAAAAGCTTGCTCCACCACTGAACGGCCGTTTAAGCTGTGGTGAACTCTGCATCCAATGTGTTTAAAGCCTCATTATCATATTAGCAGAAAATGGCTAGCAATGACAAAATAGGGCCAGTGTTCTTGGATTAATAGGAGCTGGCGCATTATAGTTCAAGCTAAAAAACAGCTAGGCTTCTCGAAGATTGTAAAGCAGAGCTAGATGTCCTGCTGTGAAGGTGGAGTGCTAAGTCAACTGTAATCCACTTAAGATGGCTCAACATCATGAACTGCTCAATGCGCGCAGAGCCTGTTATTGCAGTTTCTCACGCTTAACTCCCAAAACCCTGCTCTTTTGTTTATAATTGTTTTCATTTACAATACTGACAATATATTTTTTTAAAGGATCTTTTGTCACTTAAATCCTTTTGGGCTGAGTAACATTTCAAATCCCTTATACAAGCTAAATACTAGTTGTTGTTGTTGTTTTTACTAATTTCATTAGGGGTGCTTCCTAATGCAGTCATCACTAAACATTATTAAATATAAATTTTCTGAATGTACACTACCATTCGAAAGTTTGGGGTCGGTAAGATTTTTAAAATTTTTTGAAATTCTCTTATGCTCTTCAAGGCTCTATTTATTTGATCAAAAATACAGTAAAAGTAGTAAATATTGTGAAATATAATTGCAGATTAAAATAAGTTTTTTATTTGAATATATTTTAAAATGTAATTTTGAATTATTAGTTTTCATTCAGCTGAATCTTCTTTGAGCTGATTTTTTAGTATTCATTATTGCAGTCTTCAATGTCAGGTGATCTTTCAGAAATCATTTTGATATGCTGATGTGCTGCTCAAGAAATATTTCTTAATATTATCAATGCTGTAAAAAAGCAGAAACTGCAATACTTTTCAGGATTCTTGGATTAATATAAAGTTCAAAAGAATAGCATTTATCTGAAATACAAATCTATTATAGTAATATGAATTTATTTACAAAATCTATAAAAGTGTTATTTTCTTTCTAACATGCTATGAATCACTCTTTTTGTACACAGACATAAATTTTACCTCAGATTTTGCAGCTCAAGTTACTTTTTTGAGTGATCAGTTAGCAAAAAACAACCAATTAGAACCCCCAACAACCACACAGCAACGCTTTAACAGCCAATCAGAACACTTTAGCAGCCACATAGCAACCATCTGGCAACCAACCACCCAGCAGCAGCTTTGTAGTAGTTGTGAGAAAGCAGCATTAATTTTTTTCCCTCTTTTTTTTCAAAGGTAAAATCTAGTTATTGATAATATATACATTTTTTAATAATCTCACTAAAGATTGTAGTATTTATTAGTAATCTACTCTTTAGCATACTTATGAACACATTAATGCATTGTAAGATATTTTAGTGGAGTGCTGAGTCATCTTCAATAAAACTTGGCTTAATGTGAAGCTGGATGGTGGCCAGATCTCCTCCTCTGCTCAATATATCACACATGTATAACCACAACAAGACTATACGCATTACACCATCCATCCATCAGCGTGGACGAGAGCTGCCGCCCCTCCGCTCCATCTCTGTCGGTGAGTGGAAGCACCTGTAAATAATTTCTTTTATTTTGCAGCAGATTTTTCATTTTACTTGGCAATTGTGTTACTTGTCTTTAGAGGGGTCCTGAAATACAGAAACCTTGTCCTGGCAAACCCCTGATTTTGTTTTAACAAGTTTATTCGCAGCAGGCATGGCGTTTCCGACTCTCCAAGCTGATTTCGTGTATTTGATATGAAGGCAATGCATTAGAATGATGAGAGTAGAAGAGTTCAGATTCTCACCTCACAGTTCAGGCCACTGAATATTTTAAATGTGTGATGATATTTAGATATCTGCTCATAAACGTGGCATAAACCATCGAACAAACATGTTCCCAAGGATAAGAATCACCATTTGTGATATGTGCTACAGTGTTTGATGAAGAAATGTTTAGAGCGGGACAATAGTTAGTCAGTTTTGCGAGAGTGTGTTGCTTTCATACCAGTTGCAAACCGTACCAGATTTGACATGATTTTACACCAAACAAACATACCAAACTCTGACGTCAAACAGATTTGGCACTAAGTCATAAAATTCTTAGTGATTATTTCATTCGAGAATCCATTTTTGCGTTATAAATCATAGGAGTAAACACATGAGTAAACCCAAAATACTACCTGAGGTGTCTGACCTTGGAGAGGGGTAAAAAAGAAAAAGAAAAAGCGGGGGGAAAATAGCTTGCAGGGAGGCTGTAAACTTCGCTCGTCTTCCAAGTGTGCCCCTGGTGTCAAGTCCATTTCATCACTGTTTAAAAGTTGGGCAGGACTGCTCCGGATAGCCGGAGAATAAATTCTCCTCTCGGCTATATGGAGGGAAAAGCAGCTTATTTGTGATGCGGTCGTGAAAATGAACCAAATACACTCCAGGGAAAAAAAGTGCCTTGGGATAGAGAAGTGCGTAAGATGCCACTGAAACTTGTGCAGGTTTATCTCCTTACATTCGAGCGTTAAATCTTCCAACAACTTCCTAAGAATGTTTCCTCTAGGATATATATATATATATGTATATATATATATACAGAGAGAGAGAGAGCATGTCACTTCCAGACATCAAACTTAAAAAACAGAAATAAACTGTACATGTGTACATTCTACAGTAGCATTGTTCCGTTTAATTTGGCACATGATATTTTCACATTTTTTCTTGCAATGCACTTTCAAAATCTCTTGCAGTGTCAAAAATATATTATGTTTGATATTTTTATTCTAATTAAAGTTTTAGAAAAAAATATTTTAAGTGTTTTTAAAGAAATATTTTAAGTATTTTTTAAGAAATGTTTAAATTGTTAACATTAACCATTAGGTATTATGAACTAACAACATACAACATTTTTTTTTCCATTCATTTAAGTAGGTTACTATTAATTTATGTTCATTTGCAATACATAAACTAACGATTCTTATAATAAACTGTGACCAAAATATGATTAAAATGGTGTACACTCACATGTCGGTCTTGTAGCAAACACTTTTTACGCCATTTTGAGATCATGTAAACAGCCGTGTCATACAATTGACCCTTCACAGGGAGTTGACTGACAGGCGATCTGACCAATCATAAAACTTGGGGCCAGATTTATCAAACAGGGCAAATTAGCGTTAGAGTGCAATTCCATAAAAGCGCTGATGGGAGGGGAAAATTCTGTTTGTGATTTACTGACAATGCGCACATTAAAGAACACAGACCTAGCCAGATCATTTCCATAATGACTAGCGCAATCTACAAAGACCAGCGCAAATTACCGCCTGCTTTAAGACATGCTTTTTTTGGGTGTTATAATAATGGCGCAAATACCAGTAATTTGACGAGCGCAAACGTTAGTAAATCGCATTGCGTGATTCATTTTAATACTCTCCTCCCATAAATTTTACATCTGGAAAGGAAACTCCTACAAATGCATATTCAATAAGGTCAGACGCAAAACTAACTGTGCCCATGCCGCTAATTCTTCACTGCGCAACTTTAGTAAATCCTGACAGTACTATTTTAATGCCAAAAGACTATCTAGCCCATAATCTGCCATTTTGTCCAACAAACAAATCAGACAGGAGATTAGATTTACATTAGTGGACATTACTTGAAAAAATGGTGTGTATTAACGTCTTTCTGCGTTTGAAATAAAATATGTTCATTCATGTTTATTTTGTGCTTTAAGTAAATATGAAAAGATGATCGCTTCACATGCCACTTGAACTGAGATACTACAGCGATCTGTCACGGCACATTAAAGAGCCACAAAACTGTATTTATTTTTTGAATTTCTTAAATAATGACAGAATTTGAAAGCTGAGACTTTGTTTCATACCAAAAGTAACCTGCTCTGTCTTGTGTGTCGGCGTGTTGTCAGTTTTCTCTTTGCTCAGCAATGTATTTTTCAGTGCATGAGAACATGATGTGTGGCGTGAAGTCTCAGTAAGTCTTTGTCTTTCGTACCGTTAATGAAGATGAATAACTTTACCCATTGCAAAGAAACTTTTTCATCAAGGCCAGACTCTAAATAAAAGTCTTAGTGTTTATAGCCTCACTGTGGGATAAGAAATCTAGGCCATAATGCTAACCAATTACTCTCGCTCAATGCAATTATGAATATTCACCAAAACATTAAATATTGATTGACCCATGTTAACTTTGAGTCACAGTAAAAATTAAAACAAATATTAATCACATGCCGGAATGTTGGCAATATTTATGAGGTCCAGCAGAGAGTCACGGAAGCAGCTGAAAATGTGCTGAGATAACGTCTGTGTTTGTATTCTCCAATCTGCAATCCTAATAGAGAGGACTGTCTATGTCCAATTAATTGTTAAGCCCACTGGTCCACACGCACCTCTTTTGTTATTAAGGACATCTATGTGTGCTAGCAGGATGACTAAATGTCAACCTCCCGTGCTCACGTTCCCCTTGCGGGATGTGATAACGTTCCGTCTTATTGCATTTAGAGCTCATCAGGTTTGTCCTTTATCTGGGGTGTTAATGGACCACTTCACCAGCTATCTGTATGTTCAAATAACCCACAAAACTGAGGAAATGTCATTGGCGCTGATGTTATGTAGAGCATTTATTGTGAGGGTGTGGCAAATGGTGTGAAGAGACGCCAGATGCTGTACAAAACTAGTTGGACTATCATAAAGCAATCTGCATTTGGTTATGGTGGTAGCAGTAAGTTTTATGTGATGGTAGGTTTAGGGTAGGGGTAGGGTACAGTTTAAAAACCATTATATCTGTGGAATCTGTTTGTGTCTTTGACCTACTGTACCTATACTTTTGGGGACAAAACAGATGAAAAAGTCCCCCAAAAAAAGTCATTCTGCTGTATTCTTTTACCAATGAACTTAACAGAACAATTATTTATAATAGTTTTAATCACTTAGAAAAGTGGCAAAAATAGTATGAGTAGTAATGTTCAGGTTAGGGTTGTCACAATACCAATTTTTTTTTTTTTTTTTTTTTTTTAATTTAACAAAAAGTTTTTAATTAATGCGAGTGATGCTTAATGATTAATGACCTAACATGCTGTTGAATAGTTATATAAAAGTGAAATATTAATATAAATATTAACCAAATAAATTTAAAGCCTTGCCAAATAGCCTTCAAGTATTTCTCAAATAAGTAAAAATTGCAGACAAACTTCTGTTTTGAGTAAGCAGAAGATTTTATGGTTCACATGCTCAGCCAACGTTATTTTTATTTCAATTTTTGTATTAATTTGGTACCAATCTACCATTACTGTCAACATTTTTAATTAAGGTTTGTTCCTACCCAGCAGGCACCAGACGTCTATGTAACGTCAGGTTGACGTTGGACATGACGTCGGACAGACGTTGCATTTTGGTTGAAAATGAAAATCGGGTTGACGTCAATTTGACGTTGACTTAATGTTGGATTTTGGTTGCACAACCTAAAAACAACAAAATCTCAACGTCAGCTGACGTCGGTATTGGACATCAATTTAACATTGACTTTAGACGTTGAATTTACGTTGAATTTTGGTCACTCGACGTCGCAACCAAAATTTAACCAAATATCAACGTCTTATGACGTTGTGTGCCTGTTTTGTGCCTGCTGGGTAATTACGACTAGATTAATACATAAAAACATCAAGTTGACAAAAATGTGGTGGGTAGTGCTTTGACACATTATGTACTGGTGATTATATCTAAATATAATACAGAATCTTTAATATGTTGTCTACATTTTATATGTTCTATTTGTTTTAATTATTTTCCAATCTGCTAATTTCCAGGTGGATGTGGAAAACAAGTCCCAGATTTGAGACTTGGATCCTATTGCATGTACAAACTCATTTGTATGCCCTTCTGAAATATGTAGTTCATTCATATACACATATTATAATCTTATCCAACTGAAAAGAATACATGAAGTGCCTTCACAATGGATGGAAAGTGCCATTGCAACTGACCATTCTGGACCGATAACACTCTACCAGCACATTAAGCATGAGAAAATACTTACCATTTAAAACAACTTTGAAAAGGTTTCCACTCTTACCTGTGAACCGGTGCAGTCCTGAATCAGTCTAATTAGTAGCGATGTTCGCCTGGTCAGATTAAAGGTCAGGCAGTTCTCTGAAGCATGTCTCCTGCAGTCCCAGCCACGCAGTTGTGAGCAGGTGTCAGACGCAGTCAGGCAGAAATCTATCTGTCTGTTCACGCTCCTTAAGGCCCGGGGGAAAATGAGCAGCATCTGCTGAACAGGTTCATCTGTTGTAAAATTGGACGGCTGCGTCAACCCACAGTCCACCTCAACTCAATGAGAGAGGGATAAGAAAGAGGAAAAATAGAGACAGTGATTTGTTTGATGCTTCTTCAGTCAGTGTTTGGGATTGACAATCGTATTTGCTAACAGGTGTGACTCAAGAGTTGTCTTGTTTATAATGTTTACAGTGTTTTTTGAATGAATAACCAAAGTCAAAAGCTTTTATGTTCTCCTAGTCATCAAGAATAATGCTTGTAACCATACTGTTAGTGACTAAAATGTAGAATATTGTCATAATATCTCATTCTGGCTAATTAAAGGTGCTTTTATTAAGCAGTTAGCGCTAATCTAGTAAACTAAGTTGTTAATGAAAACACAAAGAAATATACATGTTTACATTGCCAATTTTTAGCTTTGGTAATATAATATGATATGCCATTTAAAAGATGTTTAATGAACATATTTTGTATAATTAAGCATAAATATTTCATAAACATTTTTTCTAATCAGGTACAGAATGGAGTAACCATAAAAAGGCTTTAAAAAATTGGTGAAAGATAGTGACTACATCTGAAACCTTCAGGTAACACAGTTCAGATCCATCTCTTTAAGTTGCCAAAACCAGACATGAAAACATCTAGAACACACACAAGAACAAGTCCAGGCATTTGTCACTTTCGTTTATAATAAAACTGCGACCTTATTTAGCTCTCCAAACACGACTGACTATGGCATTCTGCTGCTGTGTGAACCTTTGATACGACGAAACAATTTAGCAGAGAACGTGGTGTGCTAATTTCTACAGTCTCTTGATTAAATGTAGATTCTCTTTGTTGTTTTTTGAATAGCCACAAACAATTGAAGAAGGAAAGTTACGCAAGCTTATAATTTAAGCAGTAAAATGAGAAACAGATGGAACAAATAAAAGGATTACACAACAGAACCCGCTGCTAGGAAAACTCAGAAATGATGTTAATTTAGTTGTCTGTAAGAGGAACCAGGGGACTCCGTTTTTGAGCTTCCTTCCACTCCTAACTGTTTTGTATTGATCGACGGCGCATTTTTGAATAATCCTCAGTGATTTTTGGCGGCGTTCTCCCAAAGTCCCTGACAATCTGTTTCAGCTACGCCTCGCATCCCCTGGAAGTCCTACAGGACCGCCGGCTAACTTCCCCAGCTCAGCACAACCAAAGCAGATCAGAATCTCTGCGGTGAATTTATGTAGTGTTTGTTTTTGTTGTCATGTTGCCGCCTTTTTGTCTCTCCCATGATGCAGATGCGCGTTTGGATGAGGAAGAGAAAGGATGGACCCTCTGACTCCTGAGGGATTTCTGCTGAGGTTTACTTTCATGGCACTGTCAATAGCAATTACCTTGCAAGGTTTCTCCCAAAGCAGGCCTGGGAAAGATGCCGGCAGCCTTGTGCTCCCTCATTAATAAGACTGGAGAAAGTTACCGCCGATATAAAACGCCTCTGACTTCGAGAATTGTGTCCGGTCAACACTCAGGAGGATAAAAGGGGACACTGATGGAGATTGAAACCTATGAAATGCAAAGCAATGGATGTTCTCAAACAAGGATGTTCAAAAGTCAGTTGTCAGTTCTTGAGTTAAAATTTGAATTGAGTTGGACACACCCCACAGGAAGATGAATTGGAATGACAGGAAGATTCTATCCATCTGGAATCTTTCAAACAAGGCTTTGTGAAGCCAACATTCAAAGTTTTGCTTTGACAAACTTTGTTTTTTATTCAAACATTAGTTACATGAATTTCTTTGAATTCAACTCATTTTAATTCTACTTGCTTACATTCCAATTGCAGCTCTGCGGCCTGTTTGCTACTTTAATTCAAATTGGAATTTAAAAGCAACTGAAATACTAAATGGCACAACCCTGTTCTCGAGTGGTTTTACCAGATGTTTCCATCAAGTGAACGGCATAAACCAAACAATATGCAAATGTGAATGATGTAGGCTGAACAGGAAAACTGACCATTTTATAAATGCATAAACAACATCAGAAATATGATTTACCCATTTTTGGGTCATGACCCACCAGCTGAGAACCGCTGATGTGAAGTATAGCTGTCAGAACGCTGTGGGACGTTGGCTGACGTTGTATGTATAATTACAAAAAACACTTTCCGGCACCAGCCATGGGACCCACATTTCACTCATTGTTCAGAATCCACAGTTCTGTGAATGCAAAGCTCAGCAATCCATCCGTCAGCTTGGACCAGATTGTCAGATGTTTTGATGGCGTGACTTTTGGCATCAATAATTAACAAGCGCACCCCAATAACAGAAGTGTTTAAAATGGTAATTCATAAATGGTTCGCCCCGAATCTGCCTAATTTTGGTGATTGACACTTCACGGAATGTGTCTGTAATTTGTTTTTCTTGCCCTCAGATTCAATGTTCCGCCAATTCGATTCCTTGCACAACGCACAAAATGCCCATAGGGTTACAAATGAATCTCCTTTACAGGTTGGTGAGCTGTTCTCCCAGTGTCAGACTGCACCATGTCCTCTCAAGCGACTATTGTGATCTGAATAAGTCAGTCAAGACGTTTGAGAAGCAGCCCTGCTGGGACGTTTAACTAGAGTCATTATCATTTATCAAAGTCATCAATATATATCAAGCTGGCACATATTCGAAAAGACTCAAGAATCAGGCTCTATTTTCATACTGTTCCCCATGGTGTAGATTGTCAACCTTTCATTTCGTCTTGTTTTATTAATGTTTACGATGTCTTTTGTTGCTTGACTAGTCTGTAGATATATCTTCTTGTCCTTTTGTTCCTTATGGGACACTGAAGAACGGCAAGTCGTGCTGGTATTAAGCGAACATGTCCGAAGCGTGAAGCATAACTGTCCCATCCTGATTGCAGACCAACTTAATAACCTCCATCATATGAGCTGGCATTGTGAAACCAATGAACTATGACCAATCATTCACATGATTGGACTATGGGGGGCTAGGCATGGGTGGCCCAGTAAAAACAGTTGGTGCTGAGTCGCAGTATTTATATAAGGTTGGGACAGATGGCTGAAAACTCTCAAAGCCCCCACAGTTCATTACTTTAGAGGTCTCCTGTTCGCCTCCAACCGTGTTTGTTCAATACACAGACAATAAACAACAGTCAGTGTGAGAGACTCAACCTCATGTTTGCCCTTTAAAGCAAAACGTGCCATACAGATGTGGCAGGACTCCCCATGCATGCAGATGATGCTACCGAGGTGATTTCAAACGGACGTAGCTGCTTAACAGAAGGCCTCTTATGAGAGTGTGTGACTTAGTGTTGTAAATTAATACTTTAGGGACGAATGTGTGTGTGCGTGGAAGGTGGAAGGAACAGGTCATGGCATAAAAGCAAAACATGACGACAGTAACTCATAAGGCTAATAGCTGGATTAGCATGAACACAGTATAGATAAATCCAATTACCCTGTAATGCTCACCGACTTGCAGATTTATGTAGTTTAGTATGCATATTTTCTGCCTCAATGCTGCTGGTCACAGTTATTCATTGCGGTATGCATTGCAGGCACCAGAACTAGCTTGCCAGATAATCTTGAAAAGACCCTCTTTTTCTTTTTCAGAAACAACACAAATTTGCAAGGTCATTGGTGCTTTTAGTTTTGGGCTTGAGCAATTATTTTTCGGCAATGATTTTGTGTCTTGACTTCTCCATTGATTCAGTGTCATCTTTAATAGTTTATAACATAATTGCAGGCCCTTTTGCTTCTTTGATTTGCTTGTCAGTACTAATGATCAGGATGATGTTTACTAACGTTAAATGTTCATATTATAGGCATCTCTAAAAGGTTTGTGTTTATTGTGTTGTTTCATATGGTTAATGATGTGTTTAAAAGAATAGTTCACCCAAAAAGGTCTGTCATTATTTATAGCTCTTTTTCATCTATTTTTCCCTTCCTCACTATCAAAGATTTGACATCTCAATCATGATTGTGTTTAGTTTCAAAATTAACATCAGTGATAACAAAAGCTCTCTAATTCATGTGTTAAAAGTGAACTTGACATGCAGTTCGAAAACAGAATGCAAAAATACAATTAGATTCCGTGTGACCCTAAAAGATGTGGACTACTTTTTTGGATATTTTATGGTGTGTTTATTTATTTATTTATTTTTTTTGTTTGTTTGTTTTTTGTTTTGTTTTTTGGACAGCTGTCATCACTAAAAACTACTGTAGATGATGTTCCACAGAAAAAAAATAATTGCGTGCATTTGGAATAACATGAGGGTGAGTAGATAATAACAAAATCTTCATTTTTGGCTGAACTATGTGATCATTTTGTGGTGTTTTTTAGTACTTTTCGGACAGCTGTCATCACTATGAACTGTTGCTAGTTATGTTCCACAGAAAAAAAAATTGCATATGCATTTGGAACAAGTAAAGGTAACACTTTATTTTAAGCTGTCTTAATACAGAGTAATTACCTAATTAAGTACTTAGTAGTAGCCATTGTACTTGCATGAAATAAAATGTACTTGCCATGTAACTAAGCTATGGAACAGCCTGTAATTACAGTTTGTAATTATGTAGATGTAATAGGTAACCGAGTCTGTTACACAGCTACTTGTAGACTTAAGTACAATCTTGATACACTTTATTTTAAGTAGCTTATGCCTGTGTAATATTAGGTAATTGTAATGTAATTAGAAAGGTATTACATGTATTTAAGCTGTGTACTGGTGGGTTAAATCAAACTAAAGTGCAGCTGGATAAGGTACAGTATAGATACACATGAAGTGCACTTAAGTACACTCTTGATACACTTTATTTTAAGTAGCTTATGCCTGTGTAATATTATGTAATCGTAATGTAATTAGAAATCTATTACATGTATTTAAGCTGTGTACTGGTGGATTAAATCAAACTAAGGTGCAGCTGGATAAGGTGTACAGTATAGATACACATGAAGTACACTTAAGTACAATCTTGATACACTTTATTTTAAGTAGCTTATGTCTGTGTACTTGCATGTATAATTACACTGTATAAAGTCTGCAACATATATGTAACAATCTTTTGGTTACATAAGTAGCTGTGTAACAGTCTGTTACATATGTGTAACAGTAGCTGCCTATTACATGTACATAATTACAAACTGTAAGTACAGGCTGTTCCATAACTTAGTTACATGGTAAGTACATTTTGTTTCGTGTAAGTGCAATGGCTACTACTAAGTACTTAACTATGTCATTACGCTGTATTATGGACACCTTAAAATAAAGTGGGTAATGACAAAATATTCATTTTTGGGTGAACTTCCCCTTTAATTTACAGTAAGTTTTATTATAGTGCTCATATGAATGAGTAATTTTCTGCAACATAATTACAATAGCTGGGAAGGCAGTAATTAGCAAATACATGCAGTTCCACTAAATTTCATTATAAGTATGTAGTTTGTTAATATTGCTTGGTAATTATTCACATAATAAGTTTTAACATAAACACCGTAGTATAAAAGGCAACATTTGTTTGCAATCCGCTGGTTAAACTGACTGTGGATGATAATAGTTATTGTGCATACAGATGATTATGGACTATTTATAAGAGGTTTGTGGCCCATAATTTTCAGCTTGTTTTGTCACATAAATTGCAATTTAATGTGTTTCCCTTACATCAGCACTCAAACCAGCCATTAAAACATACAAAGACTACACAAGGTCACAAACAGAAGCGTCCTGGAATAGTCAACCGAACTCTCATAATCAAGGTTAACACTGTGAGATACGGTGATGAAATTACACATCACCGACCCTCTGCTAAAAATACATCTGATTGAAATAGACATTCCCCATGATTCCGGCGTGGCGAAAAGGCCTAGGGTATTTTTTTTCCTTTTCAGCTATTATGGGGCGCGATGATGGCAAAGGCTGATCTGAGCGCAGTGAGTCAAGAGGAGACCTGTGGATCACATGGTGTCATCTGATATTCTACGGAAGCCTGAGGACAGTGTCAGAGAGTGATTCCAGCCCCCCGGGAGAGAACCGGCCCGCCGCTGTGTCCTGCTGTCCTCTCAGACAATAGGAAGGGTAATGGCCTCCCTAAGGCCTTTCCAATTCAGTCTGATTAGACCACCTGCATCAGAGGAGCCCGCCACTACAACAATTAGCTCCATTTATCAACCTCACATCCTTGAGAGAGGGGCCATTGGAGAGAGAACACGAGAGAGAGAAAATAAAAGGAAAGTCTGAGTGGAATAGAATGAAGAGAAAGTCAGAAAGAAGACAGTCCAAAGACGACGGGGATAATGAAGACTGATGGGAGAATTGTTGCATAATCATGCTAAAGCCAGAACACTGTCTCGTTTGTAAAGGAAATACGTATTTGCACAAGCTCAGTGAATGTTAACTAGTAAACAAAGACTTGCATTAAAAATTTTTTTTTTTTTTTTTTAAATGAAAAATATCCAAAATGTTGTTTTGTTTTGGTTACATACTATTCTGAAGTTCTTTTCTCTTTCAGGGACATAAGTAATGCATCTGGATGCAGCTTTTCTGACGATATACTCTAATTTTAAAGTCGACCCAACACGCACAGCAGGTGAGTTAGATTAATGCATTTTTAATGCAGGTTCAAATAGACCTAAACTTAAAAACATAGTTTTGTAGTCCTATTCCCACTCTTCCCAGCATGCACTGGGGAATGAATAATTCATGTGGATGCATCCTTTGATCATTTGGCAGTTTCATTTGTACAGATGTTGTTGATTTTGTTTTCACATTTAGTAACTTAATGATATTAATATTGAAAAGCATAAGAATGTGGAAATGATATACAAATACATTTGAAAGTCTGAATCTAAATAAGTAATTGTTTAACTGATGACAGATTTTACATCAATGTATCATTTAACACGGTAACAACATTTTAAGTTCAGTCAAGAAGTACTTTATTCTAAATCGGCTCATTCGATAATAAAGCAACCAATATAAAATGTAAGACCATCATTTCATCGCAAAATATTTAAATTATGTCTTCTGTTACTGTTTTTGTTACTGACAGTTTATTCCATTGTACATTTATTTATTCTCCATATTAATGTATTCCAAAACCATTTTTGTTTACATGCTAGAATTGATTGGTTTGATTAAATTAGAGATAGATATAGCTTGATGAATGTAGCTAGTAAACAAGAGCATGCTTGCTAATTAATGCTTGCTAACTTAATCTACAATCAGTTGCTATCTCTCTTTGATCTTTACAGTTTTCGATCCATGTTTAATTTAGCACAAGTTCAGCGGAACAAAATCTGCTGCCTATACAACTATTCTGTTGTTAGGAAATACAGATAGATGGGCTAAGCCAGCGAGCTGGGGTACTTCATCTTGGCAAAAATGAGTTCTGAGCATTGCAAGTGCAGAGCACAAATGTGAGAAATGTGTGTAAAGATTTTGGAGTAACCGTTGTTTAAGGACTAACCTTGACACCGCTGTGCTATAAATGTGAGACTAAATAGCTCAGCGTAGATGTACGACAGCAATGGGCAATTTCTCTCTACAGGTCTCGGGAGAGATCCGCAACTGAACTGAGAGGAGACGCGACGCAGAGGCCTTGCTGTTTTGTCTCGGCTAAATATAATATGCTATATTTTTCATCGCGCTATAACGTGCTTTTAATTGAACAGGAGGTATTTTTCATGAAAAGAAACGGATATTGCAAACCGGGCTAAAAAACTACCAAGTGGTGTCTTGCCTCAAAAAAATGGATCACCCCCTCCAAGACTCTTTCAGAAACTCTTCCAACTACTTTCCTCTTGAGGTCAGAGCCAACTTGAGACGCTGCCGCATATGCTCCCATCTGCCAAGCAGGAAGAAATTATGGTGATCTTATTTCTCATTGCGAGTTCTAGCACCGCCATTTACCCAATTACGCCGTGATTGGTATTCCAGGCCGTATATGGCCGAGGTAAAGCACTTACAACGCGTCAACATGAGGGCTTTGCTAATTATCCAGCCTCCGAAGCCATACTTCATAATGGAGGGTTTGCAGAGTGTAGGGGTCTCCAATTCCCTCTCGGTCATCATGCCCCCATAATCCCCCGTCTCATCACTGTTTTCAGCAAGACAGTATATCCATCGCCTGGAACCGTAGCCTCCACAAAGTCCTTAATTAAGTCCTGATCACCCTGTCCTCTCTCTCTGGCGTTAGTGTGTTTAATTTCCTGCCTTCATATCTCTAACCCTCACCGATATTTTATTAATCAAGTTTCGACTCGTGGCTGTGTTTGGAAGGGGCTGTGCTCTCTTCCTCTCGCTTCTACCACCAAAAAAATGATGACAAAGTTCTATCCATAGATTTAGCCATTAAGCAAGGCTTAGGCTGAATAATTCTGTTGAAACATTGCTCAGGGATTCGTTCTGGTAATATTTAGATAACATATATATATATATATATATTAATTAGGCTTTCCAATCTACAGGTGCTGATGGGGTGTAGTGAACTCTACGTTGTTTTTCCACAAATAAGGTTGGGAAATTGAAAGGTTAATCTCAAGACTGCTGGATTTCAGGAGGTTCTCTGAATATAGAATGAAACAGATTTTGACTTTAAGTTTAGCCATTGTCAATGTTTTGGTGAGACTGCCAACCCTTAAACCCCCCAACAAAACTATCATGTGGAAAATTGTTTTAGTCCTGATGGAAAAATATTAAAATGCTGATTTCATTACAAAGTTTTTGACTTGGTTGTGTAAATTAGAGTATATCAAGTACTGCAGGTATGATGTACTTTTGTAAGACAACCTAAGTTGCCATCACCCTGGTTCCCTTAAGAATAACCCAATGGGATTTTTCCACTGGTTTTGGAATATTGCAGAAAATAAGCTCTGTGACCAAAAAATGTTTATGATTCTTACATATTTTGTTCATCATGATCATCTTTACAAATAAACACAACATGAATTTTGAATTTTGAATACAATCGCCGGAAGTAAAAAGCTAAAAATCTATAAACAAACTACACCATGGTGGCATAACTTCAACGTCACTGCCATTAAGTTATCGACAACTCTTTCAGACTTTATTTAAAAATGAAAGTTTGAGGTTTGAATAGTTTGCAAAATTATAAACACAATGAGTCTTTAAATGTGGATTAGTGAGTAGATGAGTTTGCATGTTTGATAAGATTTCAGTTCAATTCAAGTTTATTTGTATAGCGCTTTTCACGATACAAATCGCTGCAAAGCGATGATGGCAATAAGATGGCATTTAATGTCTCCAACAACCTCTGCAGTCCCATTTAGCCAGTGTTAAACAACCTGAAAGCTGTAAAAAAAAAAAAAAAAAAATCACAATGGAGTATTACTGATGTGATTTATGTTGTGGAATACAACATGAAAATATTTTCAGCTTGTGTTAACCACAGACCTCATTTCAGGCATTTAACCAAAATTCCTTTAAAAAAAAAAAGAAAAAAAAAAAAGAACATTGACCTCAAGACAATGGAACTGGAAATTCTAGCTGTTTTCTGGTTTTAGCACTCTATTTAAAGTAAATTTAAGTAACTTTTAAGTAGCTTTAGTGTTAATGCTGATTAGTGAGTATGAACATATAAATTAACCTATTTTATAGATTTTTTTTTAGGAAGATGAGGTGTAAATCATATTATACTTGGTTGACAAAACTGCATGTGTCACCTTTGACCATTTAAACTTTTAAGATTCAAGGATTCTGAGAACACCTTCCTCCCCTCGATTCAAGTTCTGAGAGGACAAGCAAGATGTATGATAAAACAATATACAATAAGTCATGCTTCTGCCACGTTCCACATGTGCACTAAATACTAAGCATCAAATATGTTCTGATTAGCTTAGATTTTGATATTTTGAAGAGTGTTTTAACAGTTTTTTTTTTTTTTTAATCAAAACAACACTGGACCCCACTGACTTTCATTGTTTGGACAAAAATAACACAGAAACATTTCTCAAAGTATTTCTTTTGTGTTTTGCAGTATAAAGAAGGTCATACAGGTTTGGAACAACATGAGGCTGAGTAAATTTTCGGTTGAGACAAGCATTCATTTCAGAGGTACTTTCATCAAACCTTAAGACACGCTAACAAATCCGTTCTACTTTTACCTACCCTGCGTATTTGTTTTCATACATCACGTGCGACGAGTACCTCTCATAGACTGAAAACAAACAAATGCGCTACAGTATTTGAGCAGACTAAAAGACAGCTCTGAGTGTGCACAAGCACTCTATCAAATCTCAAAACCAACAGGGTGCAGAATTCACTTCCCCGTCATACCAGCCCACCATGGAAGAAATAGAGATCTTGACATCTTTTGATACACAGCATCCACAGGTGGCCCCAGTGGCGCTCTTTCAATTCCGATTGCATGACTGACATCCCTCACCGTGTGAGAGAAGGACAGGACTGTGATTTTCAGGAAGGTCGACCGAAGAAAGACGGACGGTTTGCGGCACAGGAGTTTCTTGGGACAGTGTGGGCTCTAATTTCACAGCTGAGCTGCGTTCGGCAGCGTATTGGTTCGGGGTTCAGATAGACGTGCCTCGCTGACGGGCTCTGACCCGGGCTGAGATGGTGTCAGTAAGTATTTGGTTTATTTTTTCTCTTTTTACACCTCTGCTGTCAGATTCATTACCTTGGAGACATCCATCTTTTCAATTTGACAGTGCATATAACAGATTGCTATGACAAGTGAGTTTTTAATTTTTTTCCAATGTCAAAGCTGACAGAACTGTAATGTGAGACGTATGTCATCTAAAAAGACAGTTATGATGCTATTATTCCAGTCACATATAGTTTTCTCAAAATAGATGGTAGCATAAGGGTAATACGTTGACAATTGGCGTAACGATAACCATAACCTTGTGAAGATTTGACTGCAATACCTTCATCCTGTTAAAAGTGTCTTCTGCTATTTCTTTCTCTGCAGCAGAACAGAGCACTTCAGATATAAAGAGCACAAACGGATCTTACAGTATATATGACGGTTTTCGATTATTCATTCAATTGAATCGGCGAGTGGAAAGGCTCTTATAACGTAAATGTAACTTTAAAAAGAATCCTTGAACCTTTACACAGAAATCAGTCGTTGGACTGGGTTCTTGAGAAGAGATGGTCTGAGATGCATTAAGAGCGGGGGGGTGAAAACTTTTTGAATTTGAAGATCAGGGTAAATTTAACTTATTTTGTCTTCTGGGAAACATCTTCTGTAGCCTCTGAAGGGCAGTACTAAATGAAAAAATATGATATTTAGGCAAAATAAGAAAAATGTACACATCTCCATTCTGTTCAAAAGTTTTCACCCCGACTATTATTTTCTCTTGTGGACTTTATGTAAACATATTTTATGTGAAATATCTTATTCAGGTTAGTACTAAATAAACAGTAACAGGCATGTTGTATGATTCCTCTTATTTTGGTAAAATAATTAACATTAAGCAGCTTCTGAAAGGGGGATCTAAACTTTTGACCTCAACTGTAACTCTACAACATTGAACAATATTTTTAAAGTAATATTTTAAACTGTAATACATAAAAATCTCAAGATTTCTGAGCAGTTACTTCTTTCACCCTGTCTGTCATCTCATTCCCTTTCAGGCTGACGTGTTGGCGGCACAAACCTGTCGACCTTCCAGACCTACAAGCTTCGGTAAGTCCAGGTGAGTCTAACCTATGTGACGAGCCAAGATTGTGACATGCCAAAGGAAGGGGTCTTGGGGGGAATCACAGGACATTAACTTCCTTTGTCTTCGTATCTCTGTTTCTTCCACCGCCATTATATGTGTCAAGCAGTGGGTCATTTTTCTAGCTTGGCCAGCTCACCCTTCTGCCCGGCCCAGGCAGGCACTCCCTGTGGTGGCAATCACCTTGCTGACGAAACCCTAGTCAGTACAGTGGGTATTTTTCGCCAGCCCTTCGGATTCAACCCGACACGCTGCAATCTTTCATGTGAACGCCGCTGTGCCACATTCTTAAGTAAAGGCAATGCATCACAGGAAGGAAAGGTGTCAGTTAAAGAGAGGGAGAGAATGGGGCTAATGACTCAAAAAGGGTCGTGAAAAAAGTGGCACATAAAATTCAGCTTCCAAGAAACTGGACATTGCAGCAATGCACTGTGTTGTAGAGGTGAATGTATAGATATTAAAATTATGGATGATGCCGATTAGCCAGTAATTATATTAATGTAATGTATTGTGAGTAAATTAAATCGTAAGTAAATAAATAAATTAAATACTAATAACTACAAGTGATTTTAGGTGTCAAAATATAATATAATATAATATGATAGAAATATAACAATACATAATATAAGATTACATTTAACAGTATTGTTAAATAATTAGTTTTAAAGTATTATAAACATGTAATAATATAATATAAAAATACAAATACACAATTCAAATACTTTCTTTAAATATATATAAAAATATTTAACAGTGACTATAAATTTGTGTATGTATATAATGTTACTTGTTATATTGTTGTATGTCAAGTTGTATATCACTTAAATTTGATAGTTAGATAGATAGATAGATAGATAGATAGATAGATAGATAGATAGATAGATAGATAGATAGATAGATAGATACCAGTAAATAAAATATTTATATTGCAATATAGTTGTCACACTTCATGGGATGCATGGGAACCAGGAACAAGGAGACAAGGAATACACAAAATGAGAGTCTTTAATCCAATGGGGAAACACAGATCACAGGCAGGGAAGACATTCAAAGACTGACAAACATGAACTGAATGAACTGGGGCTTTTAAGGACAGGACAATCAGGGGAGGAAGACGAGACACACCTGAATCAAATTAACAATTAACATGAGGAAAAAACACACACAGACAGGTCCATGATCCTGACATAACACCCCCTCCCGGAAGGTGCGTCCTCGCACCGTAGTAACATCCAAAGGGGAGGGGCGGGCAGGAACTAAGGAGGAGGACGAACCCCCGGGAGGGGGTCGGCTGACAGAGACCAGGGAGGCGACGAAGGAGGGAGGAGCCAGGGAAGAGACAGGAGGGATCCGGAGCAAGAGGAGTCCAGCAGGACCTAGACCACAGCCATGATGTCGACCCACGGTGAAGCCGACGGAGGGAGGAGCCATGGAGGAGGAATGGCTGCCGACTCCAGGGGGCCGACCAACGGTGGCGGAGCAGGTGGTGGAGGAGTCCGAGGCAGAGACGGAGAGCCGACGAGCCAGGGGGATCCCGAGGATCCGGGGGGGCCAGGGTGGAGCCGAGGGCTCTGATGACCGAGGCGGAGGCGGAACTCCAGAGATCCGCGGAGGAGCCGGAGTGACTGAGGACCAAGGTGGAGCTGGCGGGAGGAAGGAGCCCAACAGAGCCGGTGGGACGGAGCGACGAGGTGCAGCCGTAGGAGCGGAGTCCTGAGTCGATGGCGGGACGACGCCCGACCAAGGCAGAGACGGAGGGACGAGGGAGCCCGGTGGAGCTGGTGGATCGATGGATGACGGTGGAGGCGAGGGAGCTAGGAGCCGAGGTGGAGCCGCTGGGTCTATGGGCCGAGGCGGAGTCCGGCCCTCGGAGGCTGGAGGCGGAGGTGAGGGGTTCTCCAGCCACGACGATGGAGGATGGCAGACCCGCAGAGCTCGCACTGCATTGATGGAGGGCTGAGGGCGAGCAGAGGGGCTGCCAGACGACAGTGGTGGAGGAGGCAGGAACAGTTGGGAGGGCGGGTATTTGTCAGCCTCTGGGCTTTCAGGGTGAAACTCTGGAACGGGAGCCGACACTGGGGGGCGCTCTGGAGGCGCGGGTTCTGGAGGACGCTTTCGGGGAGCGGGCACTGGAGTGCACTTTCGAGGAGCAGGCACTGGAGGGCGCTCTGGAGTCGTGGGCTCTGGAGGATGCTTTCGGGGAGTGGGCACTGGAGGGCGCTCTGGAGGAGCGGAGCTGGACGGGACCAGCGGAGACAAAGGAGGGCTGGACGGGACCAGCCAGGACGAAGGAGAGAGGAGAGGGGGAATGTCGGCCTCCAGAGCCGTGTCCCAGTCTATTAGATCCCCCTCAAAGTCTAGCAGCCCCAGATGCACGATCGGCTCACCCTCAGCCGTGATGCAGGGGGCGGAGCTCCACTCCGCGCTCACACCGTTCACGGTTTGCTCCCTCATGGTGGGCACTGTCGCCGGCTCTCGCACCTGGTCTGACGGATGGGGCTCTACGTCCGGGGCGATTCTCTGCTCAGTCACTCGGTTTCGTGCTGATTCGCAGATCTCGGCGGGAAATGGCTCTCCGTCATCGGTGGGCTCGGGCTGAAGCTCCGCACCGCGGGGAGTTGTTGGGCTGGGCTCTGGGTCTGGAGTGGCTATGGCGAGATCATCCTCAGGAGAGACGGTGAGGGGCGATCCGTTTCTCGCCAGAGTCCACTCCACGAAGGCGACGAATTCCGCTCGAGGACCATCTTCGGACGACAGTGCTCTGCACGCGGTGTTCAGGCTGGCATCATAGAACGCGCAGAGCGCGTCGTCCGGGTAGCTGGTGGTATTAGCTAGCATCAGGAACAGTCTAGTATGGTCCTCGAGCGAACGCTCCCCCTGCTCCAGCAGGAGGAGGAGGAGGAATTCGGGGCGAAGGAGGGAATCCATCGAGACACAACGGAAAGAAAAACACTGGGAAAAAACGGGAAACAAAACGGAGGGTAAACACAAGGAAGTTACTGTCTTGGTTGGTCCTTCTGTCACAATTCATAGGGAGCAAGGAGTCACGAAAGCCAGGAGACGAGGAATACACAAAATGAGAGTCTTTAATCCAATGGGAAAACACAGATCACAGGCAGGGAAGACATTCAAAGACCGACAAACATGAATTGAATGGACTGGGGCTTTTAAGAACAGGACAATCAGGGGAGGAAGACGAGACACACCTGGAATCAAATTAACAATTAACATGAGGAAAAAACACACACAGACAGGTCCATGATCCTGACAATAGTAATATAATACTGTAATGATAGTAATATATATATATGTATGTGTGTGTGTGTGTGTGTGTGTGTGTGTATATGTATGATATATAAATAATAATATTAATAATAATTTGGTACTGATATGTTGTATTATGTGTATTAAGTGTATAAAAGGGAATTTAATTGTACATGAGCTTTTTATGTCTCTGATTACATTTAATTGTTAAAAAAAGTGCAGGAATAAGTATTTCTTAGAGTTGTTTTAATGTAGAGATCGTTTGCTCCAGTGATTTTGCTTGATTTTGAATCATAAGGAGTCATGAAACAGCAAAATATCTCCAGTTTCCATGACGTGGTAACTTAGAATAGATTTCTTCCAGCTGGCTGGGGGTGTTTTTGTGAGGACGTCGCACTTGTACTAAAAGCTTATGCTCTGACCATCCATGCCAAAGCAAAATCACAAAATGGACATAATATTCTGTCGCCAAACGTGGCAAACTTGGACACGCATGACAATGATGGAGCCCCGGCGAATGGGCTTACACGCCACATTTGGTAATTTGCACACCTACCTGCACTTCAGAGCAGCACAATTACTGAGTGTCTCCAGGGCGGCTGGCCTCTCCCATCCTCATTGGCAGGCTGAGGCGCACCTCTCCGGCCCTGTCCGGCCGTGGCTGCCACGCCGTGAAATGGACGTTAATTCTCTGCTCTATCTGTACCATGCAGAGACTGTTTTAAAACCTACATATGATTCCGGCTCGCTCTGCTGCTACAATCATCCAAACGTGGAGAAAGAAAAGGAATGGGTAAAAATGAAAACATCAAACAAACCTGTGAAATGCAAAACAGCGCAAGTTTTGCATGTGGTTGTTTCCATCAGTAGGGCTTAATGAGAATTTCAGTTTCCAAGTTTTAATGTAATGGAGGGGAAAAAATAGCATTTATTTGTTAAAAATAAGGAGTTGAGCTATATAATGCAGTTAGGTAACTATTCACTAATGGAAGGTATGGTCAGTTTTCAGTGATGCTGTCCAGGGTCCTGAAATCAACCCACACTCACAAGGACAAGCTACTCTAGAGCAGAGGTTTTCTTTGGAGAGCGCCAATGAGTTTGTGAAGGGGCATGTGAGTATATATTAATTGTAAATTTTAAGCACAGCATATCACATCAAAAATATTTTAAGGCTTTTGATGTCTGTGTTTTCTGTAAGTTCATGTCTAATGTCTTTTCCTATAAAAGCTTGTAATTCATGTTCTTATGCAGTTTCTTATCTTATTCAGACTGAAGTTTCAAGTTTGAATATGAGCTTAAATCACCAAGGTACTGTGTGTACCATACCATAAATTTATATGTATATATACATATATGTGTGTGTGTGTATATATATATATATATATATGTGTGTGTGTGTGTGTGTGTGTGTGTGTGTGTGTGTGTGTGTGTGTAAGACATTACTGAAATTATCATATTGCTCAATTAACTGATAAAAGTTTTTTGTGAAACTTCCTATGTGCTGCTGTGTTACATTTTCATTTTTTTAAAGGAATTGAAATAATATTAAAAATAATAATTAGAATAACTCATGAACTCTTTGTTTTGCTCAATTAACTGATATTTTTTTTTGTTTGTTTGTTTTTTTGAGACTTTCTATGCTGTGATAATTTCAAATTTTCAAAAATTTAAATAATATAAATAATAATAAAGAAACCTAGTTCATCTTATTGCTCAATTAACTGATATATTTTTGTTTGTTTTTTATTCGTTTGTTAAACTTCCTTGTGCTGGTCTGACATTTTGTCTTCTTGTTTGGCTAGTCTCTATTTCTGCTATTATACCAGAAACTAATAGTAAGAAAATGAGTATTTAAATGTTTAAATTTGTTCATTATGTGCAAAACATTTGACAGCTGGTTTCAATAGCTGCTAAAAGTTAATATAGTTTTCAGTACACAGTTGTAGCTCAGACGTTTGGGTCAGAACACTCTAAAAAAAATGTTTCTTCAGCGGTTCTTTGGGGTGGTTAAGGTGCTATATAGCACCACTGCCGTACATAAAGAAGCCATTAAGCCAGCCATTAATTTTTTTAACTGTTTGCACTTGGATGGGATTAATGCAGAACATAAATTCAAAGTTACCATACTTGCCCACACCTCACTTCATTATACTCCAAATTTTGTAATTGCAGTAAATTAAACTTAATTTACTAATTGTACATCAGATTATAATTTATATATATATATATATATATATATATATATATATATATATATATATATATATATATACACACACAGAGAGACACACACAATCTTTTTTTGTTTAATGAACAATTTAATGAACACACACAAAATAAAATGTCTCTGTAACTCATTTACACATACCATATAAACGTAAAATCAGTAAAGAGTTAAAGCTCTGGTGTTGAATTATCCACAACCAGTTATCCAGTCCAATAGGTGGCGATAATGCTCTTAAAGGTCCCCTGAAATGCTTTGAAACATGCAGCGTTATTCTGTGTGTTGACGTCATTTTAACTGAAACAGGAAGACAGGGCGGGACATATCAAGCAGCCCCACCCCTTTTTTAAATAGCCAATAGCGTTCATTTATATCACAGCTTTGACTAGAGCCGTTCAGAGCCGTTGAGCTCCGTAAAGCCGCAGGGTTGACAGGGTATGACAGCCACAATCTCATCCATATTGCTATAAAATATAGTATTCTGTGTAGAATAGGTCCGATACGTTTTGTGGTCTACGCCGACTCGCGCATGAGATCCGCTCTGTGTATCGTGTCTCTGGACTGGAGCAGAGAGTGTGTGCAGTGCAGTGGTTAGCGTGACACAGCGCGAAACCAGACTTATTTTTTTCCTCAACGGAAAGCATATTTACACTGTCTGAATCGTTCCCTGTCCCCTATATAGTGCACTACGTGCCATTCACTGTACAGAAAATACTAATTCTGTGAACAAGTGACCGACTTCAGCGTAGGGGGTATAGTGTAGGGGGCGGGCGCTTCGGATTCTAGAGAGCATTTGATTGGACAGAAAGTTTGATGAGAAGCTGAAGTACGATTTGACGTCAAAAAAATCATTGAGCCATTTTGGCAGAAGTGACGAACTGCAAGCTTTGAATGTTTATATCTTCTAAATGCGAATTTTGTCACTGTTTTGGAGCACACTGGCATATAGATAACCTTCAGACTAACATATTGATACTAATACCGAAAAAACTTAAATTTTGATTTCATGGGACCTTTAAGGAGTTATTCGCCATCAAACAAGAAGAAGGTGTTACATCCGGGACATTTATGTACTTTGTGCGTCTAAACAGGCTGAAACTTTTCTCAGTCGCCATTTTCTTTGACCCGCGAATCATGATTCGGAGCAAGCGAGTACGGAAAATACAGAGATTAAGTGTTTTATGTTATTCACACAGTATTAATCTCATATTGTTTTAGAACGATATTTATGTGCTGTGTGTGCAGCTCGCGGTGCGGAGCTGACGAGGAGGTTGCTTTTTAACAGGAAAACACTGAAAGTAAGTGTTTAATCTCATTGACAATATGTATTTTATAACATATTGATTTATAGTGATATTTATATGCTGTGTGCGTTTAAACGGTCCAAAACTTTTCTCTCAGACGACATTTCCTTTGACTCACGGTGCAGACCGGGTGTGACTCACATGACCTGAAAAGTGAAGCTGCGGGCTCTTTGATCGCCCACCTGGTGGCTGGCTGCAGCACAAGTCATAAACCCCGCCTTCTCCATGTAAACGAATGGGACTTGAGTCAAAATAAAAAAAATAAATTACACTTCCAATACAATTTTCCGAAATATGGTTCTGGTCATTTAAGGTAGTTGTTATCATGCTGATATATGTTCAATTGCTCATTTTTGTGATAAGTTTGATTTTAGCTAGTAATTTCATGCTATAAAAATGGGGCGTGTCGTTATAGTTGATTAGGTCTGCAGGAGTTTGATTCCGTGGCTGCACCTCACGAAACTACTGCGCAGACTCTGGCTCCAAACGAATCTCTACTGCGCAGACTCTGGCTCCAAACGAATCTCTACTGCGCAGACTCGGGCTCCAAACGAATCTCTACTGCGCAGACTCGGGCTCCAAATGACGTCATTTTCTCAAGATGGCAGCGGCCATACTGAGAAGAATTGGCTTCAATTCAAAAGTAAGTGTTTAGTCTCATTTACATATGTATTTTATGATGTTATATTATTTTATAATTATATTTTTGTGTTGTGCAGTCCTAAACAATTCTCATAGACATAATTTTCTTTGACTCGTGATACTGAGAAGACGATGATGTTGCTTTTTGTAAAACATCAAAAGTAACGTTAAGTGATTTACCTCATTCACAATATGTATTTATAACATTGTATTGTTTTACAACGACATTTATGTGATGTACGCTCCAAAACTTTTCTCAGAGAGACATTTGCTTTAATTCACAATGCGGAGCAGGCAAAGAGGTTACAATTATCAATCAAGAGACCTAAAGCAAGTGTTATACCTCATTTACAATGCTTTTTGTAACATAATATTGACAAATCAAACCATTGTAAACTTCCCAAATTTAAAATGGTAATTTAAGTCATTGGTTCTTGCATGTCTCGTGAACAAATATCATATCATATCATATCATATCATGAAGCTTTTACGTTGGGTTATTTTGACGTGTTGATTTACTAGGTTTGAGTGCTATTTTCGAATATTTATTTGAAATAACTCTTTCCAGTATACTCAAACTTTATATGAGTGAGTTAATTTGTTTTGTTTTTTGTTTTTTTTTTTGTTTTTTTGTGATTTTGTCACCTCACAAGATATGACACATGGCATACATAAGCTACTTTTAACAAGTTTTTGTGGGTGTTTTTGTTTTTTTAAGAATGTGTTTTGTGTTCATCAAAATTCCTCTATTCCTCTAATGTAGTTACACATGGTTCATGCTGGAATAACTGAAAAATTAAAAAGAAATGTGTTTGAGTATAAAATCATCAGTACATTGTCAAGTTGGATGAAAAGAACTCTTGTTAACATTGTTAGGACAAAACAGACATGGGTAAGCCACATTTCCATATATAAGATTATTGATTGTCATGCATAACTTTTTGATCATTAATATTTTTTATTTGCCTAGTAATAATTAGAAGTCTGGACTCTTTCTAGTAGGGCTGCCCTCGACTAAAGATTTTCTAAAGACATTTTTTTAACAGTTTAACTACCCCAATAGATTGATGCTGGAGAAAATTAACTAAGCATCAGGGAACATCTGCGTGTAATGAAGGAGGAAACAGAGAAGCTTAGATCAAACGTAGAGCTCCTCAAAGAAAGAATGGCGCTGATAAAATGCTATCAGACAAATGTTGTGTCCAAATATAGCACAGAGGAGACTCACTCTTAGTTCTTGTGTTTCATACTGGCCAAAATGCTCAGTACAGTAGTGTGTTAATTGCCTCATTTAATTTAATTGTATAGTCATGACTATATTTTAATATGTCTTTCCTCCTTTGCCTTCCTCTTAACATAAGCTCCTTTCTGGTCTGTGAGACCACGCCAGTGTTGATGTAGACCAACAAATTCTCACACAGCTCTCTGTAATGGACCCCGAGTCCTTCAAGTTTCGCGGAGTCCCCTGAAGGAGAAGTTCGGGTGCATGATTTATGACTGTGAAGATGGCAGACTGAAAAAAGGTAATTAAATCATTACTGCTTAGATTTTTATTGTACCACTAACTGACACCCTACCCTGCCTGAGATCATACCTGTCTTCTTTCCTGCATTTATCTGTATTACACACAGTAATGGATGTTTAAAAAAAAAAAATTGGGTAAAAGCATCCACTATGTTATGTTAAACTAATGAGGATATTTTGTTTAAAGGCTTACAGTTGGAAGCAGCTATTCTGGTCTTGCCTGCTCTGTTCAAGGAGGACCCAGGGTTGCTGTTTGAAGTTGAGGTGAGTCATGAACAGAACAGTTGACTACAGTGTGTGAAACACAATCTAATCAAAGCACTACACATATTGCACATTTTGTTATTCAGAGGATTTCAATGCAAACATTAGTTTTTTTGTTTTTTTGTTTGTCTACACAAACTATGATATCAAATTGAAGAGAAAATTTTGTTCATTTTCTGTTCATGGCCAAAAGTATTTGAGCAGTTGAATAACAGTAGTTAAAATTAATTCAACTCATAAAGTTTGCCTTGCAAATAAATATGAGAAGATGGTTAATGCTATTATCCCCTCTCCCCCAGGGCCATTCTCACACCAGCCCATCCCAGCACCTAAGATGAAGCTTAAAGGCTGTAGGGAGGGTCATCTCGTGCAGTATGACCACACTGTGCTCACGGTGGATGGACAGTTAATCACAGAGGAGAGCGAGGACATCTCGACGGCACTGGGACTCCTCCTGTAACAGCGGCTCTCAATTCCAGTCCTGGCAACCTGCCCCCACATATTGTACATGTCTCACTTATTTAACACACCTGATTCAGATCATGAGCTCGTTAGAAAACAGCTCCATGAATGAACTGACTGACATGGTCCCTACACAGTGTCCCTACACGGAACATTCCTTCACAGATTTACGCTACTTCCTGTCACTGTAAGTCAATATTCTCTATTTCTGGGCCTCTTTCAAGTCTAGTTGCAGTTTCTATTGTTTTTTTTTTTTTTAAATTAAACAAAAATGTTAGTACACTGTTGACAGTGAAAAAGTGAAAGATACTGCAGTACTTCAGAGTGTACAACTTAGTTTGCAAGTGGTTGTGTATTATTAATTTTCAGTAATTTCACTCACTTACTACTAATGTTAAAAAACTAGATTTTCTAAATAAAGTAAAGAACTAATGTAGGCCTAAGACCGTAGGCGAAAAAGTTACCTGATTACAGGGCTACAGTATGTATGTATATATATATATATATATGTATATATGTGTGTGTGTGTGTGTGTGTGTGTGTGTGTAAACCAGGACTCTCTCTTCTTCAAAAATTTACATATTTCAAGCTTGTTGCATTATTTTGTATGTGTATAAAACAACTCCCCATATATTGTGATGTTGTATATTTATATTCCCTGGCTTGTCAGCACTCATTTTATTTGCTGCTGAAAGAAATAAATTAAAAAGTTTTGAAAGTGGGATGTTTTTTGTTTCTCAGTAAGCTCTCATTTAGTACAGGAATTTGAATCTTTAAAGCTGCAATTTGGTAAGAAATGATTAGTTATCATTCATCTTAAGTAAAAGTGTCATTTAGAAGCATATTCGCTTATCTATGGTAGTCATATATGGCACCTCTAATGGTTCTGTGTAACACATTTTGACAAATGTGCTATTAAGCTTCTGATCTTTAAGAATATGTGCCATATAGTACCAAAAGAGGTTCCCCTATGATAACAAGCCAAAGAACCACTGCAATAAAGTGCTATATGGCACCTCTTATGGTTCTACATAGCACCATTTGACAAAGGTGCTATATAGCACCTTTAAAGATCGGTGCTAAATAGCACTAAAAGTGGTTCCCCTATGATTATGAGCCAAAGAATCACTTTTAGTGCTTTAGGGCTGCAATTTCAAACCTCAACTGTTGAGAAACAGCACTGACCTTTAATTTATGTAATCAGTAACTTATTTAAGTTTTTGTTATTCACTGTTTTGCCTCCTAATTAAATGCGTTTGCTTCATATTTCAAATGTTAATTCTTGAAAAATGAGTTTTATAACTTCACAGCTATCATCTCAGTGAGATGAAAGCTCAACATCAAGCGCTTATCATCGCATTAATTAGCATGATCCACAGATATGAAGCACATGAGCAGGGCCCAAGCTGTGTTCTCTTTTCCCTTTCAGCCTGTCAACAGTAAATAGTCCATCAGCTCATTTTTGGCATTCCAGCAGTCAATGCAGAAGATGACCACACAGCAATCGTGCATGCATCCGCAATGATCTGATGAGCATTGGCACCTGTCGCAACAAGTTACTCGACTCTCAAAAGTGACCACCCTCCATCTGAACCAGGTCTTCATTTAAGTGTAAGTACCGTGGCACCGAGTGGAAAGCGGAAAAAGCACGCACACACATACACACCGACTCTGTTTCTAACAGATGGGACTCTGTCTGTTCTACGAGTGCCCGCCGGCATGTTATAGTAAGTGCTCCCTTGTTACAGAGAGCATCGGCGCATATGCATGGCCTAAAAGGCCATGTTAATATGTTAGAAGAGAGAAGCTTTGTCACAAAGAGACGGTTGAGCCCAGCACTGGAGCTCTCCTGAGATTCCTCATATTGTCGTAATCAACTTCCGTTAAAATACAATAATACCAGGCTTTGAAGTATTAAACGGCTCTCCCTCCAAATTGTTCTCCCTACCATCTGATGTGCACACATGCTTCTGTTTTTCGATCGCCTTAGACAAAACAAACAATAATAACGGAATAATCGTAATTTCCCCGTTGAGGATTGAAATGAGTTGGTGGCTGAACTAAGGCTCCACACAGTCACGCTTTGTTGATTTGGAACACTCTTTGTTATGTGTGTGGTGAGACTGCATTAGGCTCTCTTCCCGCTGGCTTTGTTGAACAGAAGCGCTATATTTCCCTCTGCTGGATGGGTTGTGAACGCCATCGTCGGGATGAACCGAAAGGCATTGGTGTGGCTGAGCTAAAAAGGGACGTCCAAGAAAATAAATCACTCCTTTGTCAATACCCTCATCCATACGTCTTGTTTGATAAAAAGTCTCGAGAACGCTGGCAAAATCCAATGCTGCAAAGTGATTCAAATGGA
Source organism: Spinibarbus caldwelli (assembly GCA_039654775.1). Lineage (NCBI taxonomy): Eukaryota > Metazoa > Chordata > Actinopteri > Cypriniformes > Cyprinidae > Spinibarbus > Spinibarbus caldwelli. The sequence goes on from CM077265.1 coordinate 7,852,749, forward strand.
TTGATTTTTACCTCACAAACACAAGCATGCTTATGCACCTCAAAGCAAAGACACAGCTAGTGTACCTTCCTGAGCATGAGTGCATTCTGAGGTTTATTTTATTGATAGGTCGGCTCAAGGCCGATATCCAAACATAGCAGATAAGGCCAACCACACTTGACTGTGTATATTCATGATGTTATGAAATTTGCTCTCTTTAATGCAAAAATTCAGAAGGGATTCCTCAACAGCCCTTGAGAGATTATTTTTCCCACGTAGTCTCAAGTTCACTGTCAGACAACAAGATCAATTGGAAAACCATTATCATTGGGATGACTGAACGTTATGTCTTTAATTCATAAAGCTATTGACATGGACAAGATACAGCAGGTGAGTCCAACCATACTTGACTGTCTATATTCATGATATGATGCAATTCAGTCTCTGTAATGCAGCAATGCTCTTCAACCTTCAGAAGGGATTCTTCAGCACTTCCTGAGAGTTCACATGAAGCCTCTAAATTCAAGTTCACCAGCTGAGAACCAGGGATTAGTTAGAAAACAACTTTTACTGGAACATTTTGTGGTTTCTTCATAAAATTTCCAATTGTGAACAAAATAAAGATTCAAACATTGAAATGAAAGTCAAACCACACTAGACTGTCTGTATTCATGATGTTATGAAATCCGCTATCTCCAATGCAGTAGTGTTCTTTCAGAAAACTTTCCAACGGCCCTTCAGAGATTACTTTTTCCATGTAGCCTCAAGTTCACCATCAGCTGACAAGATTAATCAGAAACCCATTATCATTGGGACTGAACATTGTGTCTTTAATTTATAAAGCTACTTGATGTGGACATGGACGAGATACAAACATAGCAGGTAAGTCCACCCATACTTGAATGACTATATTTATAATGTTATGAAATTTAGTCTCTCTAATGCAACAATGCTCTTCAGCCTTCAGAAGAGATTTCTTTAACAGCTCTTGAGAGATGACAGTTCACATGAAGCCCCAAAAATCCAGTTCACCAGCAGTTGAGAAGTATGAACTAGTCAGAAAACATTTATTACAGCGTTTTCTGTTTATTTCAGAACATTTCCTGATGTGAACACTGTCAAACACTGAAGGCAGGGCCAGCCAAACTAGAATGCCTGTATTCCTCAAAGGCTGATGAAAGATGGCATGGAATCTTCAAAGTCAAGTTCACCAGCAACTGAGAAGCTGGAATTAGAAAATGTTTCATTTAAAAGTGGTTTTCTGACAGTTTATTTCATTAAATTCCCTGATGTGAACATGGTCAAGATTCAAACAGTAGAAGGCAACAACAACCAAACTAGGCTACTGTCTACTGTATATTCATGATGAAAATCGGTTTCTCTAACACAGCAATGCTCTCTCAACCTTCAGAAGACCTCCAGAAGGAATTCTTCAACAGCCCTCTAGAGATTACAATTTCCATGGAGCCTTTCAAGTTCACCAGCAGCTGAGAAATTGGAATTAATCAGTCAAGCATTATTAATTAAATGACTGATGTTTTCAATTAATACAATTCTCTAACATGTTCAAGATCTGAACATGATCTCTAGTAGCAAAGACTGCTGTACTCTTGATGTTCTCAAAGCTGTTCTTTCCCATTCAGCAATACTCCAACCTTGTAAAAGCGTTCAGAAGGGATTTCCCAATGGCACATGCCTCTTGAGAGATTACATTTCCCATGGAGCCACTGGTGCGAAATCAAGTTCACCAGCAGCTGAGAAGTTGAGAGAACAATCGCTGTGAAGACAATCATTTTCGTCTTTACACTTCTCAATGTGACCATTTTGCTGTAGGCCTTTCAAAAGCAAGAGAATTTATAGAGCTTGAGTGAGCCAGTTCAAGATTTTTAGTTTTATTTGATAGCATCTGATGGGTTGACGTAGACCGATCAAGTGCATGAATGAACTTCAACCAGAACTCCATCAATCCTTGAGTCATCCGGTCCACTCCAGTGTGACTCAGAATCAATGGGAAAACCATTTTTATTGGGTTGCGTTGATATTTATATCACCAATTCATGCTTTCCTGACATGGGTGTATGGACAGGTTTTGACTTTGACAGAATGATAATAGCCCAAACTTCCTGAGAAAAATGTTTCAACAGTAAAACAAGTGTTTACATTTCCGTGAGCTCTTTCTCTCTGACCGTGTCCGCAGGAAGTCCTTGAGATCTTGTGATGGAGTTGGTTTGAGATGTTTATTTGTGAACTTCTTAACCTTTGCTCTTCTAAAACAACACTCTCACCACCACGGGTGGATCTCTCACTTTCCAGGCAACGGGGGCATCCTGCTGGGCCGGCGCTGATGCCAGAGTGCTTTCGTAAGGGTAAGGCAAGCTAGGTCATACCCTTGATCCTCGAAACTGTGGAGCCTGTGGGGAAACTCTTGCTAATGGCTTCAACTCATGTGACAGAGGGGAAGACGACCCTTAACTCTTATCAAGGAGCAAAAAGCTACTCTAGAAGATGTGACGACTAAACTCAGAGCTATAGAATAAAGGCCCGTTCACATCAAGGACAATAACTAAAGTTAACAATAAAGTTGTAAAAAAAAACACTCTAAATTTAAAAGAATTCAGAAAAGTTCATACCATAACTATAATGATAATGGCTGTATAAAACTCTGGAATATGTCATGTTTTTCTCAGACAGAAAGTGATTTCTGTTTTGAATCACTTTCATAAAACATTTACAGCCAATCAGAATTCGTCCTGCTTTAAAGAGCTCAAGCATTCAAAGCGGCAGACCATATATAATATATAGCGGCAGAGAAACGAAGCGCACAGCCATCTTTAGAATTCTGTCTTTGAACTTCTGTTTTTGCGGTAACTCTATCCACCTTTTTCTGAACACGGAAGTCTCGCCCGACTGGAATGGTGATTTACATTTCCGGTCTCTGGTGTTTCTAGTCAAATTAACATATTTTCCGAGCGGATAACAATAACATTAAACCTGCTCACATTTTTATATTTAGTTATATTGAAAAAGTTTCAGTTCAGTCAATCTTTTTTACCCCGTTGGATTTCTATGGAGACCAGAACAGGAAAGCACCCAAATGAAAGTTAGAATCCATCATGGCGCCACTCTTTGGTTACTCAGGAAAAAGGTGAATAGCATGAAGAGTGAAGTGAATTTACTTATTGTAGAGTTAACAAAAGTTATCATGAGCATAGTAATGTTCGAAGCAGATGTCATAACAAATGTCAGTAAACTAGGAAGATTTTAAAACGAGTGGTTCATTCGTAAATTCATTTGACCTTACCTACAAGCTGGAAATACAAACAGAAAACAGAAGACAACGAACGCAGCGCTGAAAGAGGCGGAGCTAATGTTTTTAACTGCAGTGTGCTTATAACGAACAGAACGTTATCGTGGACTGATGTGAACGATAGGCTAATAGTTGTCGTTATTGGTGTGAACGGGCCTTTAAGGGAGGTGTTTAATCCCAGAGTTCACTTGGAACCAAGGCGCTGTCGAAATCGTTGTGAAGAGTGCATTATAATTCATCAGCATCGATAATTAAGACCATAACGAATATCCAGGAGAGAAAGATGAAGAGGCGACCATAATGGCACGATGAATTACATTCTGTTTGTGTGCACGTGTGAAATATTAGACAGTAGGCTGTTAATCTCATGATTTTCTCACATCTTTTATGCGTGGTATGCTCTAGCAGTCTCTCACCTACCATCAACAAATAAATTCTAATAATCCTCGACATCTCAGTGAGGGTTCTTGTTGGAACGAGGGAGAGGCATTAGTGTGAGATGAACAAGATAGGGTGGAGGGAGGGAGGGAAGGGGACTGAGAGCGCGAAAGAGAGCGCCGGGTGCTAGCGGTTTCCCGTGTCCCGTGCCCTCTGATAAGCCTCTGATAAACCTCACGGTGTGCAGCAACCAAGACTTTTTTCCTATCCTTTCCGTTCTCTTTCGCCTTTCTTCTCCCTTTCCCATCTCTTTCTATTACTCCCTTACTATCTCCATCTCCCTTTCAAGTAGTAAAGCAGCTCTTTTCTGAGAATGTTCAATCAGAAAGAGGTGAGAAAGCAGGTGATGGTTTGGAAGACAAGGTTTTGGGTTTAGTACATGGAGTGAGTCTATTAAAGGGCGTGATTGAAATCTATGAGAATATAAGCTTCCTGCGTTTCAAACTGAGATATTTCCCTCTTTGTTCCCATGTCGAAAAATATCAGTGTGTGTGCTGATGAATGGGAGTATTTTCACAGATGGAAGATGTTATTTTGTGTGGCCATTTGAGAAGAAAGAGATGGCATTAGTAGGCCTAAATTTGCATTGCTAGTACAAGCTGTAACCAAAATGACAGTGCTAGCTTGGAATATGAAATGTTATTATTATACACTACCAGTCAAAAGTTTTGGGTCGGTAAGATATTTTTTAAATATTTTTTGAATAGTCTCTTATTCTCAGTGGCTGCATTGATCAAAAATACAGCAAAACAGTAATATTGTGAAATATTGTTACAATTTAAAATATAATTTATTCCTGTGATGCCAAAGCTGAATTTTCAGCAGCCATTACTCCAGTCTGTTACATCACCCTTCAGAAATGATTGTAATATGCTGACTTGGTGTTCAAAAAACATTTCTTATTATTATCAATGTTGAAAAGAGTTGCTGCCTCTTCTTCTTGTTAAAACCATGATACAGTTTTCAGGATTCTTTGATGAATAGAAAGTTCAAAAGAACAGCATTTATTTCAAATGAAAAATCGTAACATTATAGATGCCTGTACTGTCACTTTTGACTAATTTATTGCATCCTTGCTGAATAAAAGTATTAATTTATTTTCTAAATAAATATATAAATATTACTGAAATATAAATATTACTATTACCATGGTATAAGCATGTTCCTAGTTCTATGTTACGTCAGTGAATGTTATTTTGAAGGAAAAACTGTTTGGCTTCATATTGTATTTTGTTTTTTCTTACCAAAATGTAGTAATTTGCACTTGTCCTGAAACCATTCTTCTATTTGCAGAAAACTTTTGTTTCTACTGCTAATGGCCAGACCCAGCTGTTAATATTGTGAGTGCCATTTCCTGTAGTAATAGCAGTAACGTCATTATAGTACTGGTTGTCATGGTAAATCACAGGCTGTAATTGTTGTTTTACTGAATTTTACATCCATTAGTGGCAGGTCAAGGGCCGTTTATCCTCCAGCCCCTGAAGACTTCATCAGTGAGGCTTTGATGATGCTGATGATGCATTAGCCAAATCTCAAACGAGAATTTCATCCCCTCCAGGAAGCTCCAGCTAATCCATATGAATTTCCATCTGTTCATATTTTAGATCGACCCGATTTGGTTGTTTTTCTGCAGGTGAGAGAGGCGAACGGAAACGGAGAAAATAGTATGGATTAAGTTGAGGTAATGGCACTCGTACACTGCCTTTTGTGTGCGCAGCATCTGCAATTTTTCCGGGACGCCATACAGGGCAAGTTAATTTTTCATTGCACCAGGAATGGGAATAAGATAGAGAGAGTGGAATAAAAGAGAGAGGAGAGAGAAATGCTTTTTTCCCCCCCTTTAGATACTCATTTCACCATCTGATTGGTTTCCGCCAATCAGCTCGAGTCGATGTGGCCTGGTAATGAGGTGTGCTGAGCGAATGAGCTGTGGTGGCGTGAGATGCTTATGCAGGTGCTGAACAAGAACTGATAGCCCACCCCTCCCTCCTCGCTTTCCTCCTCCCCACAACCCATTCTGCACGTGTGTACGGCCTATTTTTATGTGTTCAGCTGCTCGATATTCTTTTCTCATAAAGAGCTGAATGGATAGCTGAAGACCGTATTAGATTAGGACTCAGAATTACGGATGAATACTGTATGGTGCAGTAACAAAAATGCAGGGATCGCAGCAGGTAATTAACATTGGAAAGGTCAGGGGGCACGAAGCAGGATGTTTTTAGGACCTCTTATTTTATAGTTAATTTATGAGCATGTTTATATTGCAGTATTATTTTGTGAACTTGATTTTTTTTTTTTTTTTTTTTTTTTTGACAAATGAAAGGTACTTTAATGACATTTTTTTTGTATTTAATTTGGAACTTAATGTAGATTATTTACCACTAATAAGTCTGATATCGGTTCAAAAGCTTCATATAATGCAAAAGCTTTACATAGTATTTTTTTTTTTACTTTACAAATGAAAGGTACTTTAATGACAATTTTTTGTATTTAATTTGGAACTTAATGTAGATTATTTACCACTAATAAGTCTGATATCAGTTCAAAAGCTTCACATAATGCAAAAGCTTTACATAGTATGGCTGCACATTAAATTCTATATTATTGCACATGAACACACATTAAGTGAAATTTATGTACATTAAAATATTCACTAGGGCACATTCTATATAAATTACATTAATGTCAGTCATTAATATGGAATTTAATGTTCATTTAATTTAGAATTTAATGTACACTAATATTTTTAATGTTAATTACTAATTATTAATATGGTAACACTTTATTTTGGGGTCTCTTTCTAGTTTTATTTCAGGGTCTCTCAGTTGCTTATTAGCATGCATTTTTCTAGAATATTAGCCATTTATTAGTACTAATTAAGCATATATTAATGCCTTATTCTTAACAACTACCTTACTGACTATTATTAAGCAGCAAATTAGGAATTTATTGAGGGGAAAGCCGTAGTTAATAGTGAATAAGTGTTCCCTATTCTAAAGTGTTACCATTAATATTTATTAATATTAATACATTAAAATGCACATTGAATTCCGTTTGAATGTACATGAAATTCTATGGACAATTCTGTCAATATTTTAATGTACATTTATTTACTTCAAATTCTACACACTAAAAAAATGGTGTAGAAATAGTTTTCTCTATTTCACAGTTATTACAAAGTAACAGCAAAAAACATTGCATTAAATGTAAAATTTTGAAGTTTTTTCAGAAATGTTGGATTTTAGACTGAAATATATAGCGTCCTCTAACAGCATTTAATTTGCAACTTCGAAAAAAATTTTTAAAGTGTTGTAGAATTTAAAGTTTAAATTCAGTATAAATGGGTATTAATGTGCATTATTATAGAATTTAATGTGCATTAATGTCAATTTAATATAAAATCAAAGCACATTACTGTGTAATGTTCATGAAAATAGTTTAATGTGCATTAATATGGAATTGATTGTGTATTAATGTCCAGTAACATAGATTTTATTGTGCACTACTAGAATTTAATATACAATAATGTACATAAATATAGAATTCAAAGTGCATTATTTAATGTGCATTAAATTCTATATTAATCCACATAAAATTTTATAATGCAGCAAGATGTCCTTTGGCAACTGACAACCAACAAACAAAACTCTGACAAACAGAGTTAACTCTATTGCTTGCTGCTTGGTGTCATATATTTTCAATCATAATGGTATAGCCAAGTCTCTACCATTCGACAAATTTCTACTGTTTACTGGTGTATGTGGTCATGCTGTACCTTTCAGTCTTGCTCCTTATTAACTCTAGATGGCATGTTTGTTACTATTGCAGTTGCGCTTGTCATAAAACAGTGTTGAGTAGTGCTGGATTAGAGCCTTTTTTTCAGACCTGTCTGTTTTGTATGTACCTCAAGTGAGGGATTATTGATTATGCAGGTCACCGGTAATTGATTGATCAGACAGGACATCAATCCTGTGTGGTCCAAACAAGCTGCTGAAATGCATTGTTGGGGTTTAAAGGATTGACACCGGTCTTGACCAGGGCATGGGAGTCCGTCTATAGCATGATCTCTAGATTTCAAAGGGTGACGTGTTGTATTTTTTCGAAGAGCACACAGCCCCGAAACTACATCTTGAAATCTGTGGCGAGACAAATCCCAGTCAAGTGGAAGAGACTGTGGATGGGCACTTTGATGTGGCGGATAACTACTCAAAGTCTGCAAGCCCTTCTGCCTCAGTGAGCCATCAAGCTATTTTCTTTTAACTGAGAAACTAGTTCCAAAAGCTCTCCAAGAAACCAGAGATCTGCAGGCAGGGAGGTTGTTTGCTCCTCAAAATGTGTGTGTTGGTCTGGAGGAAGTTTCTGTGGGACTCCACACAGATGGCATTGACCACAGGGACCGCATAAAAGAGCCAGATTAGGAATGGCTGCAGAGACCCTGCTGGGTTGCTGGTTGAGCTTTCCATCTCTCTCTCTCTCTCACTGTCTGTTTTTCTGTCTTGTTTGTAGGTTGGTGCGTGTAGAGAGGCTCCAGTTTCTCTCAAGCCCATTTACTGCCATTTTACAGCTCATTTGGGTCCAAGTGAGGAGCATGCCAGCACCTTTTCCCAGCTCTCTGTGACCCACTTTCGGCTCAGGCGGACCAATGGAATCAGACCCTCGAAAGAAGGGCAGATGCATCTGACCACGTCTGTTTTTTAAGGTTACATACTTCTGCCAAATTGCATCAAGATGTGTGGGCTATCTCTAGTTCACATGCATAATCTCATTGGCTCAGAGAAAGGTATTGGTCAGAGTCTGATGTGGCTAAACAACAGGAAAGTATTAAATATTCACCATTTTCGCACTGAAACACAAATTCACACCCGGTCTGATGCCAGGTTTCCTGGAAAAAGTTCAGATCCCTGAAAGAATTGTTCAGTATCCAGACAATTAAAAATCAATGTCTGAATGAAATATCATGTTATTGCAGTGTAACACTGTGGATTGCAATATCGCAAAATTTTAGTATGAAGGAGTACATAGTGATGCATTGGCCTGAAAAAAACATTTTTAAAACAAAAATTCAGATTCTCGCATTTAGCGAGACTTTCCTGAAGGAAAACTAGTTCCTCAGGTTAAACATGCAGGCTTGTTTCTCTTGGGTGTTTCTTCAAATTTGACCACTTTTGTATGTCAGGAGTTGATTTTTATTCATGCTAGCAGATTTCACCTTTTTATCTTTTATTAAAACTTAATTGGAATCTTTCATGCCTTCATCATTTGTATTTGCTATTTTTCAAATGGTTTTTGTGTTATTTTATGTGCTGCATTGTCCATGACTTTCAATCCTAAATATGAAAATACAAAATCAAACATAATTACATTTTAAAACTATGATAAAACCGAGTGAAACTGACAAACCATTTTAATGTATGTTGTGTGTTTTGTTTTTTGTTTTTTAATTACAGCTGTCAAGATGTGTGAAAATATTTTGTGCATACAAGACATAAGACAAAGCAGTCGACCATTTTATTCCCAAACCGTTTAAAATCTCATCTTCCCCAAAGAATGTTATCAAACACAATTACTTAATTTGAGATCCTATGACAAATTACTTGTGATGCCCCTCATTTGTAATCGCCTGGATAAAAACATCTGTTAAATGAATAAATGTAAATGAGATGTGGTGGAAATTTTTAAAAAATGCGACCAACAAAATGTCCCATTCTTAATCCCTTCAAGCTGTTTTTTTCCTGAACATTTCCCTCTATTTCCATCATCCACTTGTTTATAGATCTGTTTCTGTGTGTCCACTGCCTGAGATCTTTCATCAAAGCAGGGCGATATTACCGTTGTCTTTCTTTCCAGCTTTTCTTGCCTCCCTCCCGTTCCCCGTTCCTTGGCACACACTCCTCACAGGCTGATTTAAGGGGGAGCATTACGGTGCAGGAGATGAAATTATTTCATTCCTCTCCACTACTGCTCTCTTCCCGCTCTTGATGGGGTCCCCTGCTGCTTCAGAGGCACGTGGGGGAGAGACGTGTCCTGCGTAAGAAGCAGCTCGCTTCTAACATGCGTTTGACCCTTCGTTCCTGCGGCAGAGGGAGCGGCTGCTTTCAGCATCAAATGATTAGTGATCTGGGGCCCTAGAGGCATGGAACCGAGCTCAGTATACGCTCAATTTTCTGCCATCAGTGAACAGTTAATGTTAGCCTGAGTAGCAACACACACAATGGGACAAGGCAACCTCATATTCTCAGGGCGGGCAGTTTAACAGGCGACTTTGATGCAAGAACTGAATTACATTATCAAAACTGGCCCCAAGAGTTTGTCAGAACTGATAATAGACTGTTTTGTTTTCTTTATTGGTTAAACCAATTGACATTGGCAACATTATATTCCTTAATTGAATGGAAAAGACAGAGAGTGCTATTCACAAACTACTATATGTGTGAACATTTTCAAAGAGAAAGCATGTTTGCATTTAAATATATAAAAAAAATGTTATGGCCAAATCAAAAAATGCATTTAAATAAGGCAGCGGCTATTTGCACTAATTGTAAATAGCGATAGATGCTATTTACACTGTGCAAATAGCAATAGATGCTATTTACACTAAGTGCAAATAGCACATTTTCTTAGCGAGAGATGCTATTTGCACTAAGTGCAAATAGCAATAGATGCTATTTACACTAAGTGTAAATAGCAATTAGATGCTATTTACACTGTGCAAATAGCATATTTTCTTAACAATAGATACTATTTACACTAAGTGCAAATAGCGATGGATGCTATTTACACTAAGTGCAAATAGCAATGAATTATATTTGCACTAAGTGAAAATAGCAGTATTTTTTAATGATATGCCATTTACACTAAGTTCAAATAGCTATAGATTCTATTTACACTAAGTGCAAATAGCAAGATTTTCTGCTATTTATACTACTTATTGCAAATATTGGCAATTATCTGCACCTCAGTATTGTAGTATATTATAAAACAGTATGCAATAATAACGTATTGAGTGTGAATTATAGTTTTAATTCATTCATTATGTTCAATAATCAAAATATTTAGAATAAGAATTTACAATAAGATCATCCACACATTTTGATTAATTTAGTGAGTTGTTAACTGGAGAATCAGGGAGTTGTTGATTATAGAGTCAATCAATTGGATCAGACCAATTGAATCGAATGAGTCGTTCAGTTCAATTTGTAAACTCATTTAACAGGTTCATTGAAAAGAATCGGCTCAAGGAATGATTCGTTTATAAATCTGACATCACGTTATGGAGTCTCGAATCGGGTTTCTTTTTTAAGTTTTTAAAGAAGGTCAGAACAAATTTGTGTGGTTAGAATTCACAGGAGATTCTGTGTGAGTTTTCTAAGTACATACTGTAACATTTAGCTACTTCTAGGATATTTTAGGTTGTTCAGTGCGAAAACGCTTAACGGCTTAAAGTACCAAGATAAAAACCAGTGAAAACCAATTTCCGCACACATTTTTCTTATCATTAACACTATCTACTGCTAAAGGCATTATAGTCCAAGTGGAAAGAAAATATTCTTACATTTAAGCATTTTTCAATTAGCATTTAGAATGTTCCTTATAGTATTGAATATTAGCATGAGTGAGATTTGAAAAAAATAAAAATAAAAATAAACTATCATATAGGTTCAAATAAAGCACATAAGTCAATGGGCTACTTTTATGGAGCTTTTTACAGCTCAACAGCCCTTGTTTCCCATAATATAAAATAGCACAGTATAAGACCTTTTGTAATATTTATTTATTTGTATTCCACAGAAAGAAGAAAGTAACAGGTTTGGATGGACATGAGGGTGAATAGGCTAAATGATGACAGAATTTAAAATGATGGAGAAAAACATTTTTTGGGTGAACTATCCCTCAATTCTTGGGTTCAACATTCATATTCGAAATCTAAAGAATAATAGAGTTGGTCCATTATATGATATATGAAGAGAACGAGCAGTGGGACATTGAAATTTTCTTTCTGAAAGCAATGTCTAGTACCACAGTTCCACGTCTTTCAATCCATCAACCCCTCATTCCTCATTAAATCCTACTTGTAAATGTTTGAGTAGTGTGAAGGGGCTCTCCGCTGGGCGATGGAGCTTGTTCTCTCATAGATTCTGGTCTGCTTGGATCACAAAAGTCTCCCTGTGAAACTCCCATCAGCGTTTGTGTCTCCCTTTCTCAATATCTCTCTCTCTATCTCTCTCTTACACACACAAATGCACATTCCTCATGGCTGACTCCATCATTATTCTGTGGAAGGGCCATATTAAAGATGCATCTCCATGCTCGAGACTCAAAGGGAGCAATCTGACCCCGGCAATAGCTGCTGAATTATGGAGACCACCAATGAAGGTGTTTGCCTTTGATCTGATTCAGACTGTTTCACGCACGTTTTCTCTGTGCTTTTCTCTCAGGTAGGACTGACAGATGCATGTAAGTTGCTCTTCAAAGTACAGTGATAAAACAAAGACATGATTGTATGATATTATGATAATTTTATATCACGTCACTGCACTATCCCCACCACTTTGTAGTTATTTAAAGTGATTGCCATGATCATCACACTTCACCTCCTCATTTTACACCATTTTGAGTGACAGAGGACGTATCTGTGTATATTTAATGGTCGCAGAAGGGAATGCAAGTTTCAAAATGGGTCATTTGTCACATATTAATAATATAGTGAGGTTGTGTGATAGGTTGGCTCGGGTAACCTCTCTTTCTTTCCTTATAATCTTTCCACCCGATTTCCGCTCTTTTTCTCTGGCGATCATACGGCCCAGTCTGAAATGACACATCACGCTAAGCAATAATGACCCGTATTTTGGCTTTTTGGCTGTTTAGGGAAATTGCTCCTATCCTGTTTGATTCCCAGCTGCGTCATTGTTGCAGGGTCAGATGCAGTGTGTGTGTATGTGTGTGAATTATGAGAAGAAAATGAGATATGAGATATTCTCGACAGTAATCAGTTTAAATGGGGGAAAATGCTGTAATTTTACATGTCTCACACTGTGCTCAGATTTACAAAATGTGAAAGATTTTAATATGAATGTTTATTCTGACTAGTACGGCTGTCAAAAAAAGGGTGAAAAATAATGTTTTTTGTTCATGAGTTATTTATGAGCAATCATAAATGGCTATGAATAACCTAAATATGAGTTTCATTTACAATAAACAGTTTACAATGAACAGTAACTTGTTTTAACACGCACATGCGAGTTTTCTTTTGCTTTGTTACTCGTTCAGACATTAACAATTCAGTGATTCATTTCGGTTCAGCTGGAGACTCATTCCGAACGGATCACTGAATTGGCGAGTTGTTGACTCGAGAACAGCTGCAGTCAGATGAGTCCAATACAATTTGTGAATGAATCATTCAGTGCAGTTTGTGAAGTGTTTCAACATAATATTCAAAAGATTCCAGTTGAAAAAAAATAATAAATTTTCGAATTAATTGGCTTTTGATTCTCAGCGAGAGCTTTAAACTTTTTTTTTTTTATTAAATGTAGTAAGACATTATTTTTATATTACAATTTTCATAATATTTGATCTTGTTTATAGTGAAAATATCTAAACTGAACTTTTACTTAAGAATAAAATTGCTTAATATAATGTTTATGACTCATTTTCAGAGACTGTATCTTATATTTTGTTAAATTTTCAGTATATTCTTATTTTTCTAAGCTCAATTGTCATTTTTTAAAGATAATTGGTCATTTTTTATCATTTATTTTTATCTTTATAGGCCTATTTATTTTTTAATTTGTTTTGACAATATCTAAACTAATTTAACTTTATGATGTTAATGCAATTTATATTTATTATGTTTAATTTAACATTATATTTTGGTGTTTTCTAAGCTTATTGTCAATTTTTCTTGTTTTAAGAATAATATAGTATATTTTAGAATTACTTTTTATCTTTTTTATAGTGACAATATCTAAATTTATTGTTTAATATAATATTAATATAATGTTTATCCCCCGGTTTCACAGACAAGGCTTAAGCCTAGTCCTGGACTAAAATGTAAATCTGATCTGTTTCAACTGAAAGAAACTTGCACTGACTGATCTTAAAACACGTAAGTGCCTTTGATTTGTCTTAAGATGCATACCAGTAATGTTTTTTTCTAATTCATGTTTATAAAAATTAGTTAAATATCCTAATTGAACTATGGCCTAATCCTGGCTTAGACTAAGCCCTGTCTATGAAACCAGGCCTTAGACTTGTTTTCAGAGAATTTTTTTCTCCAAAAGTTGATCTAGTTTAAGCATAAATCTTGCTGAGATGTATTAGATTTATGCTTATATTTTTGTTAAACCTTGCACCAATGAATCACTGGTATTTGGGGTATTTGAGTAATCGGGGTCAGTTTACTATTAATTAATTTTGACTTTATTGAATCCGAAGCGGTTGATAGCAGAGGGACAGAGCTGACGACAGACAGGTGACAGACGGTTTCAGCCACTTCTGTCTGTGTCTTCTAATAGGTTGTCGTGGGACTACTTGATGACAGTTGCGATTTGAAGGTGACCACAGCAGTAGAAGCATACAGTCACTGCCACCGCGGACCTAATTAGAACCTTCCAGTGACCCCCGGTGAGAGCGGACAGGAGACGCCGCACTCCTCGACCAACAAGACAGGGCCATCCTGAGATGTTTCCCCATGTCCGCACTCTCAGATACAAATCAAGTCACCTTCTTGTTATGGTGAGTATGTGTGTACATGAATGTGTATGTGTTGTCTCCAAGGTACTGAGATCAAATGGCCTTTTCTTGCTGCTGTCAATGTCTCAGTGTGTGCTGTGAGTTTTCTTTAAATAACAAGAGGAAGTAACCACTTGAGGATATACTGTCAACCACAGGGGAGGCTCTGGGTGAGAGGTGAACGCATCCAGTGTGTGAATGTGTTTTTTACTTTAACAACATACTGGAAGGCAAGGGCCAAATAATTACACAATTTTGATTGTGTGAACCAACAACATCAGCATCAGAGCACTGGGTGTCTAAATCACGCATCACTTTATTTTAATATTAATCGAATTGGACCCAGAATGATTATAAAGAATACTCTGTTGCTGTAGTAACGAACACAACTTTCATATGCATCTGATTGACAGAAAAACTGCACGCTCTTATTTCAGTGTTGTTGTTTTTTTTATTATTTTGTGGATATTTCAGCTAACGGTTTGATTTGTACATTCAGTTGAACAAAATCATTTTAAAGTTAAAGACTGTCCACGGTGACTCAGGACGCATTTTCCAAATCCCGCTGCCACAGAGCGCCACTTACATTGTTTACCATAAAATCACAATGTATTTGTCCCAAATTACTGTTAATGTTCATAAAAACTTTATCCTAGGCTGGAAGATTGTGTATATTTCCACACAACGTTCGTCTTTCTGTCCGTATGTTTATATAGGGAGCTAATAATAGCCATAGATGACGCTTTCTCTTTCCGTTTGCTCTATTTTGTCAAACACCGCCTACTTCAAACTCATCGATGCAACTTTGTTAATTCCTTAAGTGAACTTTTATTTTAACTGTTTTGGACTGCTGTCGTGAATTGGGTGTAATACCTGTGAGTTGTTGTAAACGCGGCGCTGCGCTTCTCGTCCGGTGTGCGACAATATTCCACCCATGTATTAAATGCACGTCCTTGAAACCGTGCAGTTTTCTAACGTATTTACTTTAACTTCTTAGGTAATATCAATGGAATGACATTTCAGATGCGTCTGAAATTACAAAAATATATACATATATTTAATTGTTTGATCAAAATTATTGCTAGGGACAGTTTGGTAGTCGCTGGATTTTGGTAGGGACATGTACCTGGCGTCCCCCTCCCCCCTAATTTTACACCCCTGCTGGAAGGGTTCTCACAAGGACAGGGACTTCAAATTAGAAATGCTTTGTTTATTACAATACACATCAAAAATCAAATATTATTGTAATATTATTACAATTTAAAATAACTGTTTTCTATTTCAATATATTTTAAAATATAATTCATTCCAGAGATGCAAAGCTGAATTTTCAGCATCATTACTCCAGTCTTCAGTGTCACGTGATCCTTCATTCATTCTAATATGCCGATTTGCTTCTCAAGAAATATTATTATCATTATCAGTGTTAAAAACAGTTCCTAAGTTCTGTTTAATATTTTTGTGGAAATGGTTATTTATTTATTTATTTATTTATTATTTATTAATTGGTCATTTTTTATCATTTATTTTTATCTTTATATTTATTTTTTAATTTGTTTTGACAATATCTAAATTAATTTAACATTATTATTATTATTATTAATAATAATAATAATAATAATGTTAAAAACAGTTCCTAAGTTCTGCTTAATATTTTTGTGGAAACCATTATTTTATTTTATTTTTTCAGGATTTTTTGATGAATATAAAGATTTTAAAAAGCATTATAAATGTATTTACTGTCACTTTTGATCAATTTTATGCTTTCTTGTTGAATAAAGAACAAAAGTGAAAAAAAATAAAAATCTTTAATGTGTAACAGCCACTGACTTCAATATTTTAAAGCCATAATTCACATTTAAAAAGTAATTCTTAATAATAAAAATAATTTTAAATAATTCCAATTAAAATAACTAATAATTAATCATATTTCCAGTTGTTTGTGATTACAGAATAAGGCTTTTTAATTGTTTTTTACTTACAAAAACAGCAATTTATCAGCAGTTTCTACCCAACAGAATATTTAGAGCTCGACATAACTATAAATACATATATACACAACAAATTTCCATTACTTCTCCAGATCTAGATATCACAGAATTCACAGTTGTTAAGGGAACTAACTAGAATAAGAAATACGATGTTACTTTGTATCTACTTTGCAACTATTTTAGCTTATTTTAAAGTGTGTTTCCTCTCATTGTAACTATTTTCAAAATAAGCTAGTTCTAAACCACTGATCTAAAGTATTCTATATAGAGGTCTATATACAAGAACGTTTCAGACAAAAGTTGCTGTTACTTTTCTTGTATCCTTAAAATGTCATTGTCTTTGAAGTGGAAGTTTCCAGAGCCTTGTATCGACCCCAAAAATGTGGCGTCATTGAAAAGCTCTGAATGTCATCTATAGAGCAGTTATTATATTTAGTAACTTGGTTTAAAATAATTTATATACAGTACATACTAGGTTTTGAACCAGTGCCCTTGCATGTTAAACAAAAACCGTACCACCAGGTGAACGCATTTTATGCTCATGTGAAACTATAAGTGGCCAGAACAGCCACTGACAGCCACTTAAAGATAATGGTTGTTTTGTGCTTGTTTTTCCTGCCAGAAATACAAATGCAGTACAAATAGCCACTATTTGATTAATGGATGTTACACAGTAATGTCAATAAGTCCCAGTAGAGTTTAACAAAGCAAGAATAGATAGAGGAAGATAAAACACACTGGCATAATACCAAACATGCCCTGATTCCTAATTACAGACTCTCTTATATTAGATACGTAACACCCAGCCGGCATCAATCATAATGTTTACAGTCACGCTCATCCTTTTGTGCTCGTACAATGATCATTTATTTAGCCGTCCATCTGTGTTTGTTATAGGGGTGATAAGGAAGTGGGGGTGTGTTTTAAATGAAAGCCAAGCAGCTAATGTAATTGAAATGAATCTGAAGTGCAGGTATATCGCAGAGCTCCACGCTTTACGTTCATCATGACCGCAACTAGGCTTGGTTTATAATAAAGGCAGCATAGATGGGCGCAGATTTACAGTGTTGTGCATGAGGAATGCAGTCAGACGAGGCCTGCAATGTCATTTTGAAGGTCGTAAACAATGTTGCAGTCCTCCATGCTAATTTTATTGATGGCTTGCTTGTGCAGGAGTCTGCGATAGAAGGAGAGAGAGTGTGTTTGCAGTTGCGGTCAGGCTGTATAGACTAAGATTCCAGTTCGGCAGTAATTGAATGATGTGTGTGTGAGAGTGTGTGAGTGTGTGGTTGTGAGATTGCAGAGTTGGATGCGAGTGTCTATACATGAAGTCTATGAGTCTACTTTGCTCTAATTTAATTAAACATAGAACATAATTACAAATTATGGAAGAAAGCCTTGACTGTCTGTAGCAGTTTTAATCTCATAAACAAATAATTACTGAAATTACTGTTAAAGTTAAAGTATTATGACCCCAAACTTTTGAAGGGTCATGTTTATCAGCCACTGACTTCTAATCTCATTTAAAAAGTAGTGATTCTTTTATCAATGAAAATAATAATAATAAAATAACTATAATTAAAATAATTAGTAATGAAAAATAATTCCAGTAGTTCACAATTATGGCATAACACTTTTTGAATTATGAAATTATAAATGATTAAATTATTACTCATAAAAAGGAATTTATCAGCGGTTTCGACTCAATAGAACATTTCAGTTGTTTTTAATTGGAAAAATAATATATTTACTAAACAAACCTGCATGATTTTTTTTAAAGATATGCTTAATTTCCATGACTTTTCTAGGTCTAGAAATCTAGGGGAAAAAAACTTCAACAAAGACAAAATGAAAAATGTGTATCAATATTATGCTGATTTTCATTTTAATTATCATTATTTGAAAAATGTCATTTTAATAATTAAATAATAAGCAACCTGATCTCATAACGAAAATGTACCTGTGGGAACTTTTTCGCAAGACGCGAAATACATACCGCCACGTACCTTTCGTGACATATTCAATGTGAAATGTCCACTGAGTGGGGCTAAAAGAGTGTTTTTTTCACCAGAACAGATGAACGTACATATGGTATGTTTTATGTGATGATGGTTTTGTGTCACCGCAGTTCTGACTTGAAATGTCCATTGAGTGGCGCTATAAGTCTAATGCTCCGTGACGTTTTAAAATAATGTACCATCTACACTACACCTGATAGTATGAACAAAAGTGAATGTAACATAAAAATGCAATTACAAGCATGCAGTTTTAGCTTGTTTTTCGATCTCTCATCTTTCAGCTCTTTCATCGTGAGTCACGTTTTCCACAGGATTTGTACCCAAGGATTCTGCATCCTAAGTCCAAGTCCGTGCCGGCTGAGCTACTGAGCAAGCTTGTTATGTCCGGAAAGGGAAACATATGGCGTTGTAATCATAACTGTGTACGAAAACGATTACAAGCGCACGCTGTTTTACCGCCTCTAGTGTTCATTTCTGCTGGGAACTGCAGTGATATGTATTTAATGGTGTGTATTTTGTGTCTTGCGAAAAAGTTCCCACAGGTACGTTTTCGTCATGAGATCAGGTACGGTACCAACTAAACCCTCCAAGATATTAAAAATGCAGTAACAATGTTTTTGGATGAGTAGAATAATCCACTTTAAAATAATCCATTCATAGTCAAAAATGTCAATAATGAACAATTGTATAATAAAATAATAATCAGTCATCAATAATAAAATATTTGAAGATTTGATTTAATTTAATTCTTGTTGACAAAATTTACATTTTTGTTGACTAAAATTACAGTATATGCCATTTTAGTCAGAGTAAAGTGCCTAAAAATAATATGGCATGATGAAATATTGACTTAATTTAAAGGGTATTTTATCAGAAGAAAAAAATATTATTTAATTTTAATAATAGTATAATAATAATAATAATTATAATACTACAACTTTGGAAAAGTGACCTAAATATTATAAAAACATTTATTTGTTTTAAAATGTTCAAAATCCTAAAACTATCATGATCTGCCTACTGTGTAGGAAACGGGCAGACGAACGAGCGCTGAGTCGAAGGAAAATCAACAAACAGTCTTTATTTCCAGGAAACAGGCAGGAACACAAACATAGAGAGAGTGAAAACATTCAATACCGGACAGGAAACACAGGGCTGGACACACTATGAATACTGAACATAACGAGGGGATGACAAGACACACCAGGAACCAAATTAACACAATGAGGACAGGAACAGAATAAGAACCAAATATGAGCATATGGGGAACAAAACACAAGACACATGGAACACAGGTCTGACATTTAATCCCCCCTCCCGGAAGGCACATCCACGCGCCTCATAACTTCTACCAGGGAGGGGGGGTGGGCGCTCTGGAGGCCTCTAAGGACGGACTTCCATGGGACAGGAGGCCTCCAGGGCGATACCGTCTCCAGGACCCATGGTGGAGCAGGCAGCTCAGGGAGCCTTGGAGGTGCAGGGAGCTCGGGAGGCCATGGCAATGCAGGGAGCTCGGGAGGCCATGGCGGATCAGGGGACTCAGGAGGCCATGGCGGATCAGCCTCTGTGGTCTTAGCCTCGTCACTCAGCCCAGCCAATACAGCAGGGACCCCATAGCCCCTCCAAAAAAATTTATTGGGGGAAATCACAGTCTCAGAGGCCCTCCATGGGCCAAATGTGGGACCTGGAGTCAAGGGGCTGTACGCGGGAACAGGATGGCACGCTGGAGGAATGGATACTGGAGCTTGACTGGGGGTCAAGAGCCCTCCCTGGGCTTAATGGGGAATCAGGAGCTCTCCCTGGGAATAACTGGGGATCTGGAGCCCCTCCTGGTCTCGACGGGGGATTAGGAGCCCTCCCTGGGCTTAACTTGGGAACAGGAGCCCTCCGTGGGCTTAACTCAGGAACAGGAATCCTCCGTCGGCTTAACTCGGGAACAGGAGCCCTCCGTGGGCTAAACTCGGAAACAGGAGCCCTACGTGGGCTAAACTCGGGAACTGGAGCACTCCATGGGCTAAACTGGGGATCAGGAGCCCTCCGTGGGCTAAACTCGGGAACTGAAGCCCTCCGTGGGCTAAACTGGGAATCTGCAGCTCTAAGATGACTCTTGTCTGGTGCTGGAGCCTGCACTGGACTCTGGTCAGGGGCAGGAGCCTGCACTGGACTCTGGTCAGGGGCTAGAGCTGATACTGGAACGGGCACTGGAGGGCGCTCTGGAAGGCGCTTTCAAGGAGCGGCCACTGGAGGGCGCTCTGGAGCTGGAGCCCACGACATCCCCTCATACTCCACCAGCATTCCTAGGGGCACATGTGAGGTGGATGGCGGACTTGAGTGAGCCGCGGGCAGCAGCTGGCTTGAGTGAGCCGCGGACAGTGGTGGGCTTGAGTGAGCCATGGCCGGCGGGCTTGACTTCTTAATGCCGCGGGAGTAAACAAGGAAAAAACAAAAAGACTTTCTAAAAACGGAAAACAAAACGGTGGAAAAAGGCGCCGCTCACTTCTTTTTTGGTCCCGTATTCTGTCTTGATCTGCCTACTGTGTAGGAAATGGGGAGACGAAGGAGCGCGGAGTCGAAGGAGAATCAATAAACAGTCTTTATTTCCAGGAAACAGGCAGGAACACACACATAGGGAGCATGAAGACATTCAATACCAGACAGGAAACACAGGGCAAAACACACTATAAATACTGAATATAACTAGGGGATGACAAGACACACCAGGAACCAAATTAACACAACGAGGACAGGAAAAGGAAAAGAACCAAATATGGGCATATGGGGAACAAAACACAAGAAACATGGAACACAGGTCTGACAAAAATGTAGAATTTTTGAATTCAATGTGATTTTCAATGTGGTCACTTTTTGTCCCCACTGTACATGTTTACGCGTGTGTTTACATAAATGTGCATCTCCTTGTACCTCTTCGAGTGTTTATACCTGATCAGAGTCTTCGTAATCTATACTCTATCCCCCCAGCTCTCTCTCTCTCCATCCTCCTCTAAAACTCTTCTTTCATTTAAAGCTTAACCTCACAAAGCTCCACCGAGCACATATTTTTCATTTGATTACCAGTGGCCACCGAGAGAGATGGGCACCGCAGATAGCACCATTGCCACGGTGATAACATCATCTCTAGGATGATAGCACCATCTCCACGGCAACCCGATCAAGTATCAGAGTCGGTACAAAAAAGGCTGTATGGGTACCATTAAATCGTCTGTGGTAAAGCATAACACTAGAACATGTCATCAAACGCTGAATTCTGGCTCAGTGTGTGCTGTAAGATTACACAGCTGATATCAGAGCTGTTTGCATATGTAAATGCTTTCCGCCACAGAGAGACGGGGGAAAAGGAGGCTTTTATTCCCGTCATGATCCTGGGTCAATTTGCAGGAACATTAGGACATCTACAATAACTCGGTTCCTTGATATAACATGAAATGACTCAGTTCACAGCAAGTTTGTATTTAAATGTTTCCTTATTTTTGTTGTTTAATTAATTAAATACACTGTTTTATTGTTTACACTACGATTCAAAATTTTGGGTTCTGTAAGATTTTATTTTAAAAACAAATTAATACTTAAATTCAGCAAGAACAAATATATTTCACGCATTTTATTGTATTTTTTATCAAATAAATGTAACCTCCTTTGTAATAAAATTTGATTTTCCTAAATTCAACATTTTCATGTAACTAATTTCTCCCCAACACTGCAGTTGTAATATGCTAACCAGACGCATGTGTTAAACAGAGATTCTGGAACAATCTGATCATCTGAACCCTATAAAAGTCATAAGGTACTTTCTATTGGCCCCAAAGAGACTGTGCTATGCCCTTTAGTGGCTGGATTTTGTGCTAATAACAGCTTTCCTGAATTGAATTTCTCTCCATCTCTCTAACGAGGTAACCTTTCCAGATGCTCACTAATAATATTACATTTAGGACTCCTTTATATGAGCTAGCCTGAAGAGCAAGAGTGTGAGAAATGCTTCTGTGTGAGACACATGCACGTAAATACAAATACAGGGCTGTCCTGTCCTATATAGGCCTTTTAAACCAGCCTAAAGTGGTTTTCTAGTCTTAGGTGGTCTGTTGGCTGGTTTTAGCAGGGCACTTTTCAGTTTGTCAGGCTAGGAAGTCCAGCTGGCACCAAGCCTAAAGCAGCTAAACACAAGTTTGGCTAGGCTATGAGACCATCTAAGACCCACTTGGGCTGGTTTTAGCACGGTTTTTTTTTTGTTTGTTTGTTTGTTTGTTTGTTTGTTTGTTTTCAGCAGGGGGTCTCTCTTTTATAGTTAGCTTGAAGACCAAGAGTGTGAGAAATGCACATAAATACAAATACAAGTCTGGTCAATCCTATATAGGTGTCTTAAACCTGGTTTTCTAGTTTGACCATTCCTAGTCAGTCCAGGAAACCAGCTGGCCACCCAAGCTAAATCAGCTAGGCTGGGAGACCAGTAAACCAGTTTAGGTTGGTTTTCTAGCATTAAGTTTTCCATTTGCTGGTTTTAAAGGAGATTTGGGCACTTTTCAGCTGGTCAGGCCGGGAAACCAGCTGGTCACCCAAGCTAAACCAAATAAACATAGGTTTAGCCAGACTGGGAGACCAGTAAACTAGCTTAGGTTGGTTTACTAGCATTAGATGGTCCATTGGGTGGTTTTGTATGGGTTTTGGGCACTTTTCCGCTGGTCAGGCTAGGAAACCAGCTGGCCACTCAAGCTAAACCAGCTAAACATAGGTTTAGCCAGGCTGGGAGACCAGTAAACCAGCTTAGGTTAGTTTTCTAGTCTTAGGTGGTCAGTTGGCTGGCTTTGCAGGGGTTTTACCAATTCAGTCAGGCTAGGAGACAGACCATTGTAGACCAGCAAACCAACCTTCACTGGTTTTCTAGTATTCAGTGGTCCATTGGCTGATTTTAGAGGTGTTTAAAGCACTTTCTGCCGGACAGACTGGGAAACCAGATGGATGCCCAAGCTAAACCATCTTAAACCTACTGTACCATTCTGGGAGACTGTCATAGACCAACAAACCAGCTTAGGCTGGTATTTGTTGGATTAGGTGGGCCATTGGCTGGTTTTAGAGAGGTTTAGGCTACTTTTCAGCTGGCCAGACTGGGAAACCCGCTGGACACCCAAGCTAAACCAGCTTAAACCTACTGTACCATTCTGGGAGACTATATAGACCAACAAACCAGTTTAGGCTGGTATTTGTTGGATTAGGTGGGCCATTGGCTGGTTTTAGAGAGGTTTATGCCACTTTTCAGCTGGCCAGACTGCGAAACTCGCTGGACACCCAAGCTAAACCAGCTAAACACTAGATTGGCTAGGCTGGGAGACCAGTAAACCATCTTAGGTTTTCTTAACCAGCCTACACTGGTTTTTTAGTATTCGGTGGTCCATTGGTCAGTTTTAGAGGGGTTTAGAGCATTTTTCAGATTTGTCAGGCTGGGAAATCAGCTGGACGCCCAAACTAGACCAGCCAAACACCAGTTTAGTCATTCTGGGAGACCATCGTAGACCAACAAACCAGCTTAGTCTTGTTTTTGTTGGATTAGGTGGTCCATTGGCTGGTTTTAGAGAGGATTAGGGCACTTTTTAGCTAGTCAGGCTGAGAGATCAGCTGGACTCCCAAGCTAAACCAGCTAAACACCAGTTTAGTACAGGGTAGGAGATCATTGTAGTACAGCAAACCAGCTAAGGCTGGTTTTCTAGCATTAGGTGGTTTGTCGGCTGGTTTAAGAGGGGTTTTGGGCACTTTTCAGCTGGCCAGACTGGGAAACCTGCTGGACACCAAAGCTAAATGAACTAAACACTAGACTGGCCAGGCTAGGAGACAATCTTAGACCAGAAAACCACCTTAGGCTGGTTTAGACAGTGCTTTGGACCAGGAAAGACAATTAACTGCTAAATGTGATGACAAAATCAGCAACAAGGCACTACAAATAAGCAATGAATACATATGATTAATTAATGTTCCAGTATATGCTGAGAGAAGGGCAAATGTGATGGAACCACTAAAATCTTATTATTTTTTAGTACTATTTAGTTGCAATTTAAGAAGTGCAGTTATGGAAGACTCTGGCGCACCACATCATGTCTGTTTTCATTTGTGCCGTTCTGCACTCACAATTGTGTCGAGACAGTATGAAATGACTGGTGAGACATTTTTTAAGGGGCTTTCATTTTTAACAATGAGGTTTATTTTCCCGCTCTGCATTTGAGATGATGGTGGGAGAGACGAGATGTGAACGAACACATTGAACGGCACCTAAATAATCTACGGCTTAAGTGTAAGAACCCAGGAACGAAGGCTACAGCCACAGAGGAGTCTGATAGCGCATCAGCTCAGTCTCCACGTTATCGTGCTA
Source organism: Spinibarbus caldwelli (assembly GCA_039654775.1). Classification (NCBI taxonomy): domain Eukaryota; kingdom Metazoa; phylum Chordata; class Actinopteri; order Cypriniformes; family Cyprinidae; genus Spinibarbus; species Spinibarbus caldwelli. The sequence goes on from CM077265.1 coordinate 7,877,583, forward strand.
CACAAAAGCACAGCTTTTATCCGTGCCACTGAATAGGCTCGTATCTGCCTTTCTAGGAAAAAGATTAGTGCGATTGAGCACAAGGCTGAGAAAATGCACAGCTTATACATTCATATTTGTTTGCATATGTGTGTGTGGTGACACTTCAGAAAACAAAAATAAACATCAATAAGTGACGAGCTCTGAATCTTCTCCTTAGGAGATGTGTCAAGATTACACGTCTCATTCCAGGTATTTCTAGTTTGTTGTTCCAGGTTTTAATGAATTACGAGTTTCTCCGAGGGTTATAATTATGCCAGCCCTGTCTCCCACAAAGAGTAATTTCCTCCCATGAAAGGATCTAGTTCAGAAAGTGTCTTCAAACGTCATCATTCAATGTTCTTTGTCTGGAAATCTGTGCAGGATACAGAGTGTACAAACAGCCCTGGTGATGTGCAGTCGTGCAGGTTCGGAGACAAAGACATAGTGCCGTTCCTTTCTGCCTTCCGCTCCGGTTTTCCCCACAGCACGCGGACATTAATCACAGGGAGGATGTGGTATTGACAGACAGCTGGATATCCCAGCATGCACGCTGGGAGAAAACTTCATTTTTCTCAGCCTCCCTCCAACAAATTCCAACTGATACAGCTTGTACCCTAATTCCTAAACACTTTTCAGGGCCTGTTCTTTATTCCCTATGGCTTATAATAATAGCTTCTAATAAGCATAATTTGATATTGCGTAAACATCGGTATATCTTTGTAATTACTGTATATGAGATTTTTCTTTGAAAGGGAGACGTCTTTGAAGAATGATAATTGAATCTATGTACAATATTTGCAGTTTGTATATTGTAGAGATGATGATTTGCATGTTAACATATATATATATTAATATATTTATTTTAATTTTTATTTTATATTTTAGACAAACACTTCTTCCAACATTCATTTTGCAACTTATTTTATTTTATTTTGCTACTTACTTACTTATTTAACCAGTTGCAGTCCTGGCTTATCTTAACAGTTTAGTAACATAATATGTAACAACTAGGTCACTACTTCATTCATTCATTCATTCATTCGTTAATTCATTCATTCATTCATTTGGGAGTTGTATTTAAAATACACATGGGTTAAAATCTGAGGTTTGAGCATATATGCCGCTTCCAAATATTGGTCCATGGAAACATCATTCTGATATGCTGAATTGTAACATCAAACAGGGAATTTCTGGCAATGTATCACAAGCACACAAATGCTCTGAAAATGACTTACATATAAAACATGGCACATCAAACAAATACCTTATTGTTGTACATTTGCTGTCAGGGATTGCAACTGACAGTAGTTTGTTAGTTAGTTAATCCCTTAACCGATTCGGTCGTCGGGGAGACATGACGTAAACATCATGTCTTTTCAGTGGGCTTATTTATTGACTCGATGGCGCCCATCCCCTCTCCGAGTCAAGCTTGCAGCACCTGGTATTCCCAGACGGTCTCCCATCCAAGTACTAACCAGGCCCGACCCTGCTTAGCTTCGGAGATCAGACGAGATCGGCGCCCAGGGTGGTATGGCCGTAAGCAGTAGGCTGTATGTTTGGTAAATGATTGGTTTGTTTTATGAATTCAGCCGAGATACTGTATGTGTGCCATGCAGTGAAAGTAGTAGGATGTGCATTTGTTCCACAGGTGTACAACATCTCACAGTTGGTTTCCCACTGATTTGAAGACTCATTATTTCAGGTAAACAGGTGGGGAAGTGCTACGGTGAAATCCCAGGAGAACTCGAGCATTAACACGGTCCAATCAGACACCACTTGTTGTTTAGGGTGATTTTAAGTGCTGTATGTTGTGATGATGCCTCCCAGCACTGATTGATTGAGAAAAAAATACTTCCCTGCTCTCTCCTGTCTCTCTCTCCAGTTTATCGCCTCCTTTTTCATTTTCTCCCAAAGGATTTGCCGCCTTTCCTTGGATTTTCCAGGACTCAAGCCTAAGAGCTGCTTTCAGCAGAAATGAGCACAAGATGGGAGATTTGCAGGTGAGCTCTACAAGTGTGCTTACATGCATATAAAAAAACTAGTTTTAATGCATAAGAACATGCACATATACTTGAAGCAATGAATAAATTAAATTTGTTTTTCACAAAATCTGTCTCTTCTTGACATGTTTATAAGAGACAGCATTATTATGGGTTATGGACTTAAAGCACCTTCATGGTTAATTTGTTTTCCCTTCACAGAACAGTAATTGATAGACTGGAGTCGTGTGGATTACTTGTGGATTACTGTGATGTTTTTATCGGCCGTTTGGACTCTTATTCTGACGGCACCCATTCACTTTCTCAATTCACTATCAAAATTTCTCTAAATCTGTTTTTAAGTTTGTTCATGTTAAAACTGTGTAATTCAAATGGATGGAAATATGTATGCAATTCAAATACATACAGTAAATCTTACATTTACTGTAGGCTTAAATATATTTTTAAGCACATGAGATGATCATTTTGGTCTGCTATCCATTTGAATTCAAATTTAAAAGTCCATCTTAAAATATTTTCATGCAGAGATCACACTGTCAGTCATCCTCCATTACAACTTTAATGAGAGGCTGATCTATGCTGGTTGGTCCTCTGTGAGCATGTTGTATATTTATGGGGAAGAGAAGCTGACGTTTAATGAAGCTGCGCAGACCAGACCCGACAGGCAGCCCTTTCCACCGCGGGCTCGCTCTAATCTCCGTTAAAATAAAAGATAATGAAGCATTTAAACCATCTGAACCTCTTTCAGCCTGTGGCCACACAGAGAGATTTGATATGGAGAGACAAGGCGAGAAGCGATCTGGTGAAAGAAGGAGGGAGGAGGCTGTCATTGTTGGGTCAGAACAGCCTCAAGGCCTGCTGCTGCAAGCTGTGAAAGAGGCGGTAATGTTTCTGTGCCACAGTATGTGTGTGAGCAGGTTTGTGAATTTTTTTAAATTTCCTTACAAATATAGTAAAACATGTTAAAAAATGAATTCTTAAGAGGTTTTCACTATTTAAACACCTCATAAATCATGTTTTGCTCCAAATATTATTTTTCTGTGAGGGCATGCTTTAGGGCTAAGGCTAATTAATGTAAAAATATATAACAGAATAATATTTAACTAAATATAGGATATATTTAAAATACAAATGTATAATACATTACAGATTATGAAGTTATATATATATATATATATATATATATATATATATATATATATTTATATAAAATAATATATAAAGTACCTCTTTACAATAAGGGCCCATACTAAAAATTAGTTAGTGTTTTAACTAATATTAACTAACAATAATTATTTTGGTTAACATCAGTTAATAAAAATACAACTGTTACTTTATAGTTATTGTTAACTCGGGAGCATTAAATAATATTAACAGATACAACTTTTAATTTGAATAATTATTTAATAAAGTAAATGTTGAAAATAACATTTACTAAGATTAATAAATGCTTTAAGAAGTTATTTTCATTATCAGTTCATTTTAACTAATGTAGTTTGGTAAAGTTAACAAATGAAAGGTGTTACAGGTATAATTCATGTTGAAATAAATAAAATACTAAAATAATATTTAACTGAACGTATATAAAATATAAAAGTATAAAATATAGACTACAAATTAAAGATTTAAAAAGTATTAAATTTTATAAAATATGAAAGTAACACAGTAAGGTCCCATTAGTTAACATTACTTAATAATATTAATAATATTAAAAAAATAAAATGAAATGAGCAGCACAGTTGTTACAGTATTTATTAATCTGTGTTAATGTTAGTTAATAAAAATACAACTGTTCATTGTTAGTTCATATTAGGTTAGGTCCATTAAATAATATTAACACCTTTTGATTTTAATGATGTATTAGTAAATGTTAAAATTAACAATAAATAAAATTAATAAATGCTTTAGAAGTATGTTGTTCATGTTAACGAATGTAGTTAACTAATGGTAACAATTGAAACTTTATTGTAAAGTGTTACTGAAAATTCCAAATTCAACAAATTGGAATAGATGTTGCAAGAATTAGAGGAACATTCTCCAAACTTAAACAGAAAAGGATAACTAACAGAGAATTTTAGGATGTTTGTTTTGGGAACCAAAAACTGGAATGTTCTTGGAACCTGGGGTATAGTAAGGTATATATTGTTATCTTAGCTTGAAAATAATTGCATCTATAAGATGTCTTCACTAATATAGCTTCAAAAGTTTCTAATTTTGTCTTGATAAAATGTCCACGTCTCTCTGTTTCTCACTTTCAAAGTTATCACATCATTATCTAATGTTTTGTTGTGCCAATCTGTTTCCTTAATTGCATCATTGCTGCCAGGGCAAAGAGGCATGAGAGAAAAAGGATGCGAGTAAGGTAGCAGTGAATGTATGATGGATAGAGATGGCGAGAGAGTTGGAACAAAGACAGAATACCATACAACAACGGTAAGAAACTGGGTAGGAACATGTTTACAGCACCACATGGCTCACATCTGTACTGAAATTACCTTTTCTCTTCAGCTCAGATACACAAAACTCCCACAGCCAGCAGAACCCAGACAATTAATGTGTTTCTGTTATCCGGTCAGTCCAGCTCCACGTCTTTTCTCCTTTAGCCCCATGGAGCAGATACATCTCTGTGGGATCTGCCCTCACCAGCGCAATCAACCCAAACAAAGCCACGTGATCAAAGTATACTGCAGCATAAACAAAGCTCGAGAGCCCTTTTCGCCTCCCTCAAGCTCCGAGTTTTTGATGATGAAAAGCCACTCAGTATTCTTACATCTGAAAATGAACTATTTTAAAACATCATGGTAATTTATTTGGTGCATTTGAAAGAAAAGATGCAAGTTTATTTGAAACTTTGCAGCACTCACAAAAACTTTATCAGACATAAAAAATAAAGTTTCCAAAAAGAGTATTTTTAGCTTGATGCTGTGGAAGAACCTATAAAAAGTGCCACAGAACCTTTAACATTTCCTACAATGCTAAATTACTTTTAAAGATTCTATTGCTTCATTTGTGCATAGAATATTTATAAGTTCCAATGAAGCCACAGAAGTCCCATATATGGTACCATGATGCCTTAGAAGAATCATTACATTACATTTTTTGAAATTTATGAATGTTTTATGGCTTAATTGCTGCTTTGAACATTTATAAGTTTCCAAAATACCATTGAAGAACCATTTTAAGTTCCAATGAAGCTATAGAAGAAACATTTTAAGTTCCATGGGGTCATTAAACCACAATATGTTCCCTTAATGCAACAGAAAAATTATTTTGTGACTTCATAGGAACCATAAAATGTTCATAAGTTCCAAAAATGTAATGTAATGACTCTTCTATGACTGTCATCATATAAAGGTTCTATGGAACCACAGGAACTTTTCTATTGCTCCATTGGCGTTATAGAAAATTGTAATAGCTCTAATGAAGACTTAGAACCATAAGATTCTACAGTCCGATCCCATAGAAGAACCTTAATAATATGTCATATGGTCATTCTTTTGTGGCATTATAGGAACATATAATGTTCTATAGTACCACAGGAACTTAAAAGGTTCTTCTGTGGCTTCACTGGAACTTAAAATGGTTCTTCTGTGGCATTATGGGAATAGGGGAGCGCGGGGCACAAAGTAACGCAGGGTTAGTTGTAACACACGTTGTTTAAATATTTCCACACATGCTAGCATAACCAAATTTACATTATTTATAAGTTACCATATCAACATTATATAGAGAAAAAAAGTGTGCCAAAATTCAAAAGTCTTTTGAAGATATCGCTGAACATTTATTTTACCATAGTAAAATTATATTTCTGGCTTAAGTAAATTTTTCATCTTAGTTTTTATTACTAATTTAAAATGAGGCAAATCTGCTATTATTTTAATCTCCAATCTGTTATTTATTAGTTTAGATAGTTTTTTTTAATGCTTCAATAACTAGCAGAAGACACTAACCGGTTTTAAATTCCAGTTGCGCAGATGGGGTTCATTGTAACACTGCGTTACAATGTGCCCTGCCGTGCTATTCTATGACATTAGCAATGTAATTCACACTATTTACTTTAAGAAATTCTAATGAGAAACAGGTGAATAAAGACTGACAATCAATGTGTTACGTTTCTGTTGTATTTGGTTTCTCTGTGTTCCAGTTTGCCTGTGTTCCCTCGTTTGTTTCCATGGTTTTTGATTAGCTCCACACCTGTTTCAGTTCTACCTAATTACGTTTCTAGTACTTAAGTCCTGTGTTCTCCCCTGGTCCTTTGTCTGCTATCGTTTGATTTACGTTTGTATCTATGTGTTGTGCTACACCTTACTCCTGGAATCCATCTGTTCTCTCTGTGGCTTATAATTAAAAGACTGTTATTTTGAATACTCCCATATCGTGTGCTTTTACTAGCACAGAACCCGTAACACAATGTTTAATGTTCAGAAATTGTTTCAAGACAGGTAAAGCATTTTGGCTCGTTTATATGGGCCGTCCCAGGCATGGTTGCAATAAGTTCATTGTCAAACTCAAAAATCAGATTACTTTTAATTCTTAAAAAAAGCCATTATTTTACTTAAAATAAATAATTTTATTGACAAAATATTTTAACTTGTCATGTATATATATTATTTTTTTTTATTTATTTTTTTTTCATAAGATCAGATAACATTTTAAGCTGTCATATGGTCATGTTACAACATGCCCCTCAGATGTTACAATGTACCCCACCTACGGGGCATGTTGTCACATTTCACTTCCAACTTTTGAGGGTAAATAAAAATGTATACACTGTAATTATGAAAAAAAGCAACAAAATTGTACTAGACAAGTGTGAAATTACTGTGGATAAAAAGTTATACTCTGAACCCCCCTGTGGATTTACACAATATGAGAAAGTCAAAAAGTGTTACTTTGTGCCCCGCTCTCCCCTATATAATGGTTCTATTGCACCACAAGAACCTAAAAAGTTTATTTTATGGATTTATTGGAACTTATAAAGGTTCCAATGCAGCCATAGAATGTTTGTAAGTTGCTAAAATGCCATGTAATCTTCTATGGCATCTGGGAATTTATAACAGCTCCAGTAATGCCATAGAATAACCTTCATAACTTTCCATGTTGCCTTAGAAGAACCTTTATAGGCGCTTTTGCACCTTAGGAACCTTTTCTCAGTTCCTACATTCTGTCTCCTTTATCACGAAACCCACAACACGCAACAAAAACAGTTACGATAATGGCGTCCTCCAGTCACCGGTTGTTGATGTTTGTAAATGCCGCAAATAAAGACATCGCTGTCAGCTGCTTCAGAGTTCCTACTTCCGGTGCGAATGCAACCAGGAAAACGGCGCGAGGGGGAAATTGGTTCTCTAGGAACGACCCTGTTGGCTAGTTCCTAGAACTACGCGATGTGAAAGCGCCTTATATGACTTCATTAGAACTTATAAATGTTCTACATCCCAATGATGCCATACGAGAAACTTTAGTAGTTCCTACAATGCTGTACAACCTTTTATAACCTTAAAAAGTTCTGTAGAAAACCGAATACGTACAGGAGGGCTTTACTTTTCATCTTTTAACAGACTGAGTCAATATGCCAGTCTGAAGAACCTATACTTTAACATCAAGAACTTTTTATCTTCAAAAGAACCTTATAACCAAAAACTCATAGAGCGAAATATACAGTAGTTCTCGATGTGAAGAGGTTTCTCTACTCAGCATAAGTGTGTACACACTCATGCACTTTATTGCCAATTTCCATCATATTCTGTCCGTGTGTGAGAGAGAGAAGGAGAGGTGGGTTTTACTCATAACATGACTAGCGCTTCTTCTGCTTGGTGATGTGGTGTGAATGTAAAATAGCACTGTGGAGTGAGCAAGAGCAGAGTGCTGGGAAACCAGCGGTGGTAATATCTGCTGTCTCACCTCAGCACCTCTCCTCATCTCTCCTTGATTAGCTGCAGAAATGCAGTTTACTCTTCACCCCTAATGAAGAGAAAAATAGATATGTGTGTGTTTGGAGTGGGGGGTCGAAGGAAGAGAGGAAAAAGAGACACAGCAGCTTATTTTGGTGAGTCGTCCTTCCCTTCCCTTCCTTTCCCTTCGGCAATCTATTAAAGGAATCGCTGACCACCAGCTGGGAGAAACACACTTACGTTCAAGTGTACTCTGGTCTGCCACAAACTTTTTGAGCCCTAATTGAGGATGACAAGGCAAAGTGTTTTTTGACACTTCCTTAAGGCATGAAAAATCCCCATAAGCACTTCCTGGAACAGACACAACACTCATTAAAAGGGTTCAACCTAATGTTTGTGTGCCACAATAGTGTGATAGTTGCATATTTTATAGCTTTATTGCCCCGGCTTGCCTGCTTGGCTTACATTACAAGTGGATTACTGTCAATACACCTCTTGTTCCTTTTTACAAACTGAGGGATGAGTCTAAACTAGATTTGTATTTCCTGAAGGAAATACGAGTGCTTGCATAAGAATAGTGTTACAATTTTTGGTAAGGTTTGAGGCTCTGTGTAAAATAAATGCAGCATCAGAGTACATGTAGCTGTACTTAACCATGATGTTGGTCTAAATATCAGCATGTCAGTGTTTTGGCTAATATTCACATCAACATATTTGCGAGTATTGTTCTACAATAGTTAACTATTCATCTTACAGTTCAAACACAATATTGCCAGTTACTTTTGCTCTGCCAACTAAAATAGCCTAGTTACAAACGAACCCAGAACAGAATTTACAGTTTCGTAAATTCGTACAACAATAACGACGCCCTTATGACAATTAACCATGGTTTTATTATAGTAAACGTGTAGTAATCATGTTTTACCATTTGTAAAACCACAGTTTTACTACAAATACCATGGTTAAACTATGGTTTAGGAAAACCATGATTAATTTGTGGTTATCATGGTCTTTTTGTTTTATTTTGTAATACAATGATGGTTAATTTATGGTTAAAGGCATTCCTGAATAAATCTTTTTGAACGAATCATCTGAATGAATTCAGAACAACATTCTGTCCAGCTGTAACTTGTTGCATAACTTGATTTTAAAAACAAAATCATTAATGATTCACTGACTAACGTCTCGGTTACGTATGTAACCATCCCATCGTTCCTGAAGGAGGGAACGGATACGTCACATCGGTGACCGATGAATGGGATCTTGCCAGAGAGACCAATCCACTTCGAGTGTAACTAAAGAAGCCAATGGACATTGGCATGCAGATTCCGCATCCAGCTGCCACACCCCGCAGCGCGGGTATAAGAGGCAGCAGGTCCACCGCATTAATTCATGCTTTCGCTTCGGAGCCGAGCCGGTGACCCGGCAGATCAGCGGTGGTACAGTAACTGAGGCGACGGGATGTGACGTCTCTGTTCTCTCCTTCAGGGAACGAGGGTTACATACGTAACCGAGACGTTCTCCTTCAGTCGGTCACTACGAGTCACGTCGGTGACCGACGAATGGGATCCCTATCAAAGCGCCACAGGAGCTGCCCCCTCCAGTGCCCTGTGTAGGCCTCCAGGTCCTTCCTGTAAGGCAGACGATAGGACCGGGCTCTACACAGAGAAGGTCGACTACTGCTGTTCCTCGAGCAACCCAAACAGTAGGACTTGGATAACACTGGGAAAGCTTGCCCTTCCATTGAGTCACCTCCTCCCAGAGGGGGTTAAGTGACATTTATTCATGCGAAGTAACCCCGTAGGGCCCTATCACACATGGAAGTCTCTGAGATCGCTCAGGCTGCATCATTTAGAGACGGCAGAACGCGGTCTGCTGGGGGAAACATGGCTCTAGTAGCTGCACCATGGAAATACACATATGGGAACCCAACAGGGTCACTCATATGGGCACTAGCCTCACACCAGATTTCAGGAATTCATTGGCTGAAAGGCCTGGCACCAGACGCTCCGCCACATCTGGCCACCGGAGTGCTGGAAGACTCGACAGGGTTTGCCTGGTTAAGGAAATCTCTGGAGAATTAGGTGTTAAGGACACTGCAAGCCGACTCTGAACTGGGCCTCTCAGTGCCACTACCCGTTTGAGGTGAGAACACAGGAGGAAACCGGTTCGACACGTAGGCTATAAAACCTAGCGAACGTGTTAGGACTCGCCCAGCCTGCAGCTCTACAAATGTCTGCTAGCGAGGCACCACGAGCCAGTGCCTAGGATGATGCGACACCCATAGTAGAGTGCTTCATTAGCCAAGGTGATGGCATCCACTATCCAGTGAGCCATCCTCTGCTTGGAGACAGCCTTCCCCTTCTGCTGTCCTCGGTAACAGACAAAGAGCTGTTCTGAGGTCCTAAAGCTCTGAGTTCTATCCACATACTGTTGCAGTGCGCGTATAGGACAGAGCAAAGCTAGGGCTGGGTCTGCCTCCTCCAGGGCCAGTGCTTGCAGGTTCACCACCTGGTCCCTGAAGAGAGTGGTAGGAACCTTGGGCACGTAGCCGGGCCAGGGTCTCAGTGTTGCACTGGAGTCAGCCGGCCCGAACTCAAGGTACGATTCGTCGACCGAAAATGCCTGCAGGTCCCCCACCCTCTTAATCGAGGCCAATGCAGTCAGGAGTAGGGTTTTCATAGAAAGAAACTTCAACTCGACTGACTGCAAAGGCTCGAAGGGGGCAGTTTGAAGGGCTCTTAGCACCAATGCCAAATCCCAAGAGGGTAGGGAGGGAGGCTTAGGAGGATTTAACCCCCTGGCCCCCCTAAGGAACCTGACGACCAGATCATGCTTCCCCACCGACCTCCCCTCTACGGGGTCGTGGTGGGTGGAAATAGCAGCAACCTAAACCTTAAGGGTGGAGGGGGACAGCCTACACGCCAACCCTTGCTGCAGGAAGGAAAGCACGGCTCTGATCGAACATCTCCAGGGGTCCTCATGGTGAGAGGAACACCATTCGACGAACAGGTTCCACTTCAGAGCATAGGCCCGTCTAGTGGACGGTGCTCGAGCTGAAGTGATAGTGAGCGCTACCTCCTGGGGTAGGTCACCTAGAACCTCTGCGTCCCATCCAGGGACCACACGTGGAGTTTCCACAGGTCCGGATGCGGGTGCCAGAGGGTGCCCCGTCTCTGAGAAAGCTGATCCTTCCTCAGAGGAATCGGCCAGGGAGGGGCTGTTGCGATGAGCATGAGTTCTGGGAACCAGGTCCTGATGGGCCAATATGGAGCCACTAACAGGACCTGCTCCTCGTCCTCCCTGATCTTGCACAGTATCTGTGCTACTAGGCTCACTGGGGGAAACACATATTTCAGCTGAATGAACAAATGAGTCAAATGAATCACTTATAAAGACAGTTCCAGCTAGAGTAACAGAAAATCCCAACCATTAATGCAAATGCTGTGATGAAGTCATTGCAGTTGGTTACATTTTGAACAGAATAAGTCAGAAGTAAATTTTCACATTTTAATCTTAAATTTCTTTTAAAAGTACAACAAAAAAAAAATAGGGGAATATTTGAGAAAACATTGGATATTATTGCTTAGCGGAGCAAAAATTACACATTTCACATTTAAGTTGTGGTACATTTATGGTGTCTTCTTGTTTTCATGATAAAACCTGAGAAGCTCTATTTTTTTTATAGTAACATTTCTCAGAGCTCCAAGTCTGGCTTCTCCTGTGTTCCTGAACCTGAAAGGGAAGTGGCAAACTGTGAGTGCCCTTGTCAAAAAAGTACATCACCCCATAACTGCTGGAGAATCCTCCTGCTGCTGCAAGGAATTCTGAGTGTGTGGGGATGCTGTTAGGCTTCATAAAAGTCAATCCATGGGGGATGAACTGAAGCTAAACCTAATCAGCATACTGCTGAGATCAATAAATCAAACTTTAAGCCCCGTAACTGCAGGCTTTAAAGTAAAAACAACAGCAAACAAAATGTCCTGATTGCAGTATAATTTTTATTTAGACAACCACCATTTGTGCCAATTTTGATCATAATCGTTATTGCGATCGGCATTATCATCATCACAGTGCTGTATGACAGCATCATTATTCCATAGGAATAGCCTACAGATGCAGATCATCTACAAGGACACATGATGGGACACGTTCATGGAAAGCCATTGGCGCTCTAATTGTGTGTCGTGATGATCTAGATCGTTTTCTGCATGTGCGACCGTTTAGATTTATGAATGCATAAATATAGATCATCTCGCTTGAAAATATACAATGACTCTCAGAGGGCAAAATCAAACTCTAGTGGCTTCAATTATATGCCATATAAAATCCAATGGGGAGAATCTATTGTTTGTGTTCAATAGCAGGCCGCAGATCCATTTTGTGGCGAGCATATGTGTGTGGAAAAAACAAATGTGTGTGAAAAGCTTGACTTTTAACTACCAAAATAAAATAAAAACACCCACTGATTATTATTGTTTCCATTTTGAATGGCCTATTCAGACTGAAATTAGTTCTTTTCCAAAAACTAGTGTGCTGCCGACTTAGGCACAGTATTTGTTTAGTATAATTGAGATACTATTAGTGTTTATTAATATTTTTAATAGTTTTTTTTTATTTTTTAGTAATTATGTAGTGTGTTTTTGTCATTTTATTAGATTGTTCATTTATTTTTATCTTAGTTATATTAGTGCATCAAATTAAACTTAATGAGAACAAGAAATGCCAAACATTTGTTTTAGTTACAGTTTTTTACTATTTTATAGCGTTTTTGTCATTTTTTATTTATTTTTTCATCTTTTTTTTTTAAAGTACCTTTTCCTTCAGTGTTAGCTTTAGTTATATTAATACATCAACTTGACCTAAATGAACATTAGAATTGAAGCCATGGCAAAATAGTTGAAATATTGTTTTTATTATTTTAATTTTAGTTTAATTTTAGTTTAATTTTAGATTTTAAGTAGTTTTGTTGTGTGTTTTTGTCATTTTTATTAGTTTTTGAAATAGTTAATAGTTAAACTAAATGAAAACTAGAAATGAAATAGCTGAGAAATTATTTAAATAATGTTTTATATTTTATTTGTTTATTTGTAATTAAATATAATAATACTAATAAGTAGCATGTCTATGCCTTAAAAAATTTGCTCCAAATAGGCAACATGACAATTCGGCTTTTTAAAATACATATTTTGGCAAAACTGTAAAGCTACATTGGCAAAAAAAAAAAAAAAAAAACTGTTAATAGACAGGTATTAATAGAAAACTAATGTTCAATAGATTTATTTTTTTTTTAATTTAGTGTATTACTTGCCATTTCTCTGTAATTTATTTGTGCAATTTACAAGCAATTTCTGAGTGAAATTTGTTTCAACAAATCCTACAGAACTTTTTTTCAATGTAGGGCAGAAATAGTAAAATTTCCAGTCATTGCATCTCTCTTTTGAAGCATGTGGCTGCTTTCCTGACTTTATTAAATGTGCTCTCATCTAAAAAATATTTAATATTTAATAGCACAAGTGAAAACATGTAAACCCTAAAAGCTTGATAGTTATTAGTGTTTTGTTGTATGTCAGTGCACTCTATTTACAGATGAATGCAGTGTAATGCAGTAGTCCATGATCACATGCACACCCCTGCTAGCTGCTGGTCATCAGCGGAGTCTCTTTCCTTCTGCTTGTACAAAAGGAGTGTGACATGTTCATTAAATAGCAGGAATCCCATTAATAACCCCAGCAGCCACATGTCACATCACTCACACATAATTAGTCAAACAAACGGCCACAGGAATGCTAATTGTCCCCAGATCTCTCTCCCTCTCTCTGTCATTGTCACTCCATCCCTTTTTTCTGTCCTCTGCGCTCTATACTTCCCTCCCTGTTTAGTGACGTCCGCAAACATCAAACATTTTTATGCTATTTTTGTGTTTTATTTTTATTATTAACCTTTAATTTTTTAATGTATTTTTATTTAGTTTTTATTTTATTCTTTTTATTTCAATTTTGTTATTTTTGTATTTTGTCTTTTATTACATTCTATTTAAGTAATGTTGTTCTTTTTATTTTGTTTCATTTTATTTAAATGTTTTATATTTATTTTTTATTATTTTTATTATGTTATTCTTTTTAATTTTATGCTTTTTATTAAATGCTATTTGATATTTTATTTTTTATATTTTCATTATTTTGTTTATTTTTATTTTATTTTTATTTTATCACATTCTATTTATGTAATGTTGTTCTTTTTTATTTTGTTCCATTTTATTCAAATTTGTTTTATTTTTTATTATTTATATTATTCTTTTTATTTTATTCTTTTTATTTATGCTATTCTTTATATTTTTAATTATTTTTATTATTTTGTTTAATGTATTTTTATTTTATTTTTATTTTATTACATCCTATTTATGTTCTTTTTGTTGTATTTGTTTTATTTTTATATTATTTTTCTTTTATTTTAAATTATTATTTTTATTTGTTATGCTATTCTTTTTATTTTTATTAAATTTGATTTGCTATTTTATTTATTTTTATGTATTTTAATTATTTCATTTAATATATTTTTATTTCATTTTTATTGGTTTATTACATTCTATTTATGTAATGTTTTTCCTTTCATTTTGTTCTATTTTTTTTTTTTTTTTTTTTTTTGAAGTTTAAGTTATTATTCACCATAATAACAATTTCTAAAGTTTTTTTCTTCTTTACTGGCACTTGACAGCCTCTAGTCACTGTTTTCTTTCGTACTGTAAAAGAACAGTGTGAACATTCTCCAGAATGTCTACTTTTATGTTTCCCCGAAGAAAGAAAATATGATTTTGTGTAAACACTGCCTACAAATGTTTGTGTGAACTATTCCTTTAACCTCAGGTTGCTCCAGGGTGCTTGTCACAGTAATTGTTGTGAATCTCTTCAGATAAAAGCATCAGCCTAAATGATTACTCATCAAAGAACATAAACCCAGTCACACTCATGCGAGAACGTAAGTACTGGTTGAGCACCCAACAAGGTCTCTCACGTTAAGATTAGAATTGAAGGATGTTAATAGACCTCAACTCAGATCTACTACAAAAGACGTGGAGAGGGTTGCATCTGCTCCCACACCTGCCGCTGAAATAGACTTACTGCTCAATTTAACCATGTCACCTCAAAGCTATGAGTCACCGGTGCTGTATACTAACGCTAAGATAGCAAAGCGCTGAAATTAAAGGCACATCGTGACCCTGGCAGTGACTAAACCTTATTTGGAGAAAATAGAAGGAGGAACCGGTGAGAACACTGCATTTCAGTGAATCATAATTCTCGTGTTCGGTGAGAGAGATACGCTCAACCTAAAAGTGCGCTTTGTTGGTGTAATCGCGTGATTTGGCTTGTTTGTTCGCGTTTATCATTATTCCCACGGTTTGCCAGAGGATGTCGGTGCCAGCAGCTCACTTCCCCTCCGCTGAGCTCCGGAGCGGCGTTCTGTTCTGTCTGAATGAATCTTTCAGAATTAATTTGTTTCCCAAAACCCCTCCGCAGACACAAAAGAGTGCTATAATTGTTGCAAAATCCTGTCGACGTTCTTCCGTAAGAACTTGTGACGTTCCGTACGGAATGTGGGTAGCGCACCAAAATGATTGGAAATGTTGAGTGTGTGTGATTTACCCATCTGTGACTCGCTCTGTGTATTTACAACCTTAGCACACCCTGTGGCTTTCAGAGCGACTATCATTCCAGAAGAGCTCTGGCCTCTGTTGTCCAATTTAAGCCTCTCTACCAACGTCCAGCCAATCAGAAGTGAGCGTTCCCCGAGCCCCTCTGCCCAAGCAGAGCCAGAGAAATCCGTGGCGGTTGTGATTTTAGAGGGCAGCGCTGGCCAGCAGACACTGGTCACTGGAGGTTTGCTTGGGCCGTAGCCTGCAGGCTGCCAGGCATGTAACAGATAACAGGGGCTTATGGTTCTATAGAGAGCACTGCTAATTTAACAACATAGACTTGCAGGTGGGCTGCAAAGAAGACCATTCGTACAGAACACAGATCATGGGGTACTAAAACTGAAGCTTTTCTGTAATTGGCGCTCATACTTTTATGAACTTCAAACTTATGTATTCAGATTTAATACATAGCTAGCATGCTACAGACCTCAGATCGTGCAGATTGTTGAGAAGAGGTTTGCTGTTTCTTAGTGATCAGACTTCAGATTTGTTTTACCTTAGAGATGATTAAATGGGCAAAGAAATTTAGAGGATGCACCACATGGTGTGGATGACATTAAAGTATTTTAATTCCCATAAGGCAATATTTACTTTCTTGTTGTGGCGGACAGTAAAATTCTGTACTATTGTGAAAATAAAAGTGATTATTTAAGAATTATTATTTTTATTATTATTATTATTATTATTAATAATAATAATAATAATAATGCTATTAATTATTTATGTATTTTTATTTTTGTAATTTATCATTTATATTTGTGTGTGTGTGTGTGTGTGTGTGTGTGTGTTTTCATTTAATTTAAATATATTTATATTTTAATAATTTTTTTACATTTATTTTATTTAGTACTATTTACACATTTTTAAATGTATTATTTTTATTTTATATTTATAATATCTATATTTAATATTTATAATAAATATTATTATTATTATTATTATTATTATTGTTATTATTATTAATAGCAATAAAACATTATTAATTATTATTTATTTTGCATTTATTTGAATGTTTATAATTTGTGTGTGTGTGTTGGCGCGTGTTCATTCATTTACTTATCTAACATATAAATACTTTTTAATTTATTTAATTTAGTACTATTTACGCAATTTTGCATTTATTATTTTTATTTTATATTTATAATCTATATTTTTATATCATTTTGATTTATAATTTTATATTTATTTAATTTATATAAGTAAATATAAAATATTCAAATATTTTAGTAATATTTAAATTTTTGTATTTTATTTTATATTTATAATTACATGTTTATATTTATAATTTATATTTATGTTTTAATAATTTATATTTTATGTTGTATCATATATTTATTTAATAATTTAAATCATAATTTAAAAAATATGTACTTTTCACAATTCATTTAAAAAATTTTAATTTCATATTAAAAATGATTTTTATTTCATATTAAAAATGTATAATTTATATTTATAAAGTATATTTATGTTATATTATCTTATATATTAAGTATTATAATACATAATAATATAATATTATTTTTTTTAATAATTTAGTACTATTTACAAATTTAATTTTTTAATTTTATCAATTATTGAATCATTGCATAATGAGCTATGCGGTAAAAAAAAAAAATTATAAAATCCCATAGATTTACAATAATATCTGGGGAACAGAATAATAGGCCTACAGAAACATGACATTGTGCTTTTATGATATGTGCCCATAAGCAACTGCATAGCGATGCTGTGGCAGCCACCCACATCACTGAATAAGTATTATAGTTGTTGGTAGCACTTAAACAAACTCTTTCTGCCTTTTTCTCAAAATATGTGTAGTCGTACTGTTTGTCTCCTTCACGAGAAAGTCCTTTCCTACCATTTCCCATTCTCACGGGTCACTTCACACAATGTTAAGTCTTTGTACTTGTAAAACTTGCAAAGCAAAAACAAGTGAAATTAAAAATATATATCTCGAATGAAAAACTACATGCCAAGTAGTGGTTTACATCAGTGGTTCCCAACCACGTACCTGGAGGCCCCCCAACACTGCATGTTTTCCTTGTCTCCTTAATCAAACACACCTGATTCAGATCATCAGCTCATTAGAAGAGACTCCAAGACCTGAAATGGGTGTCAGACAAAGGAGAGATGCAAAATGTGCAGTGTTGGGGGGCCTCCAGGAACGTGGTTGGGAACCACTGGTTTACATGACAGCTTTCATATTTTAAACAAGCGCTTGTGCTGTTCCAGCCCTGCGGTGCGACTTTAGTGAGCTCACAATGCCATCAAGTGGCCTGGAGATTAAATGCAGGTGGATTGACCTGCTCCTCCCAGAATGCAGCTGTGCAGGAGGAGAAGGGAAGTCAGACACATACGGTCATAACACACCGCAACACAGGACTCTTCAGTTCAACTGCTGTAATTAGACATTACGTGCAATTACTCGAACGTCACGTGCAATGTTCAACAAATTGACAAGCGTGTAACACACACACATGTGTGTATGTATGCACACACACACACACACACATGCAAGAAACTCCTCATTCGGCACAAATCATTCGGCTGATGCGCTGCTCATTACTCTAATTACATAGTCATTGTTCTCTCACAAAAAGGACGTAAAATCGCAATTTAGCCCGAGAAATTGTCATTTGTAGCTGTAATTGACCCTAATAAAATCATCCACTCTCTTTCTTTTCTGTCTCGTTCTCCACCTCGTGTGAAATATTAAAGATGACAGTTTTGATGATGACAGCCTAATGAAGGGATCGGGCAAAATGAAGGGAAGGAAGGAAAGAAGGATTTCTCGTCTGTAATGAGCGCGTGAGCTGTAGCCCTTTCTCGCACTAAGTGAACGTTTCGCTTTCAGACTGAGTTTTCTGGCAGCCGTTCCTCATGACTCAGCCTAAATACTGGTCTTAAATCTAAGCCTGGCTAGATTAGATCTTAATTTAATCTTGACAGTGTTTGAAAGGGTACAATGAAATAAAACTAAAACAATTCACTCCGCTTCGAGGGAACTGAAAGCTCGGAGTCTTTCAAATGTACATGAGGTGTAATGTAGACAAGACAATAAATCAAAATGGGCCTTCTTGCAACAGTTAAAGCTAGTGAGATGAAACAACATATTCACAGTGTTAGATGGGATGTCACATTTCTGAAAACTAAATTTGTATTTTTAGTTCTATATATGTTTTTATTTTTATTATATATTTATATTTTATTAAACTATTTAAGTTAGGTTTCATGTGTGGCAATGCATTGGTTTGTTTTTATTTATTTACTGTTTTGATATTAATTTTCTTTTTCATTTGCTTTTACTTAATTTTATTTAAATCTTGCAGAACTAAAATACAATAAAATTTCATATTTCATTCATAAAATTTCAATTCCGAAAAATTCCCCAGAAAAATTAAATAGAAAATTAAATAGAAATATTAGATGAAAAACTTAAACTTACAAAAAAATTAAATGAAAATAAGAAATGTTGACTTGGCAACTAACTGAAATTAAGTATTATATGTTTAAAATTAATAAAATTACTCTCCAACAAAAAAATCAATTTCATATCCAGTGCTATTATCATTTTCTTTAATTGAAGTAAAGTTGAAATAAAATTAAATAGAAATATTAGCTGAAAATGTAACTTAAAAAAAATTAAATGAAAATAAGAAATGTTGTCTTGGCAACTAACTGAAATAAAGTAAATATAATATGTTTAAAATCAATAAAATTATTCCCCACCAAAAAATAATAATTTCATATCCAGTGCTGTTATCATTTTCTTTAATGGAAGTAACGCTGAAATAAAATTAAATAGAAATATTAGATGAAAAGCTTAAACTTAAAAAAAATTAAATGAAAATAAGAAATGTTGACTTGGAAACTAACTGAAATAAAGTATGTTTAATATGTTTAAAATTAATAAAATTACAACTGAAATAAAAAAGCTAAAAAAAACAAAAACTAAAACAAAATGTGACATGTATGTTACAAAATTACTAAAAGTAAACAAATTAAAATTAAAATATTAAAATAAATGCTAATTCAAAATATTCACGAAGACAAAACACTGTTCATATTAGATTAAATTCATATTTGCTTTATTTTATTCAAAGCCTTTCAGTTCCACACTCGACACAATTATGCAAACTCTGTTTCTGCTTAACTAATGCCTTGGAAATATTATTAAAGACTATAATAGTATATAAATAATGCTAAAATAACACTGTTCATATCATATAAATTTGATATTCATTTTATTTTACTCAAAGCTTTTCAGTTTACAAAAACAACACCCTCTGTTTCTTCTTAACTAATGTCTTTAAAAAATATTAAAGACTATACTTAATAATAAAATAATACTGTTCATGCCATATAAATTCATATTTATTATAGTTTTACTCAAAGCTTTTTTTAGTTTCCAGAAACACCTCAACACACTGCACACAATGCAAACTCTTGTTGCTTATTAACTAACATCTCAAATCAAGACAGCAAATCTTTTCGCGCTTTTGCTTTGGCAGAGCTGCTGTGCAGATGTTGCATTGGCCGAAGTGTGTGAGGCCACAGATGTAGATAATATCCAGCACATATGTTGAGTCAGAGTGAAGCACAGTTCCTCTGTGATTTACCCATTATGTGTCTTAGAGCTTCAGAGCCTCTTTAATCAACGGTGTAAAGCCTCCTGCTAACCTGAGCGCTCGCGGCCTGCTGTTTCTGTGTATGTCAGGGAGCATTCAGACCTCTGATCAAGGAAACAGCACATTCGTATTCGTCTGAGATCGAGAGACATGCAGCTTGTGTTTTGATCATGTTTTGTTGGACAATGGCGTTGGAGTGCGAGGAGGTTGTTTTGTCTAATGCTAACAAGTTGTCTGGGTGTAAGCAGTTAATGATGGGTCGTATTATAGAGGATTCTTAATATTTGTTTTTGTTTTTTGCATTATTACTGCATTGCTGTTTTCATTCGTTTCACGTTTTAATTTATGTGCATCTGACTAGCCTAAATAGTTGCTTTTTTAAGTTTAAGGTTTTTTAATGACATTTAAAAATGAAAGTAATGGAACATATTAAAATGAACAACATATTTTATAATGTAAGTTTATAATTATATAATTATAATAATATTCAAACATTAACGGCGTTAGAAATATTTAACTCAGTTAACGCAGGGGCGGAGATATGGTTGGCCACCGCACTCACAACTGCTGCTTCTGTCTCTTTTTTCTTGACAAGAATTGCATTTATTTACACACAGAAGACTTTTCAGACTCGCACTCCACAGTAGAACAACAGGGAACTGTGGTCAGATGAGATGTTGTCAGGCCATATGTCAGTAAAAATTAATTTTCCTGTCCTGTCAGCCGTTATACTGTGCTCATAGCGCATGCTCTTCAGTTGCAAGCACAAATACGGTGGCATTCGCAGTTGCCTGTATCATTTCATATTAAACCGTGAATAAAATTATGAGCATGCGTGTCAGATCCGCGTCATGTTCAGCAGAGGCAGCTCTTAAAGTAATAGCAGCCAAAATAAGCTAAAAAACCCAGCTGCTGTGATGTCTTTTAATCAAAGTACAAAAGAAAAAAGAGGAAATCAATAACTTTTGTAGCTTGAAGGATTCATTTATATTTAATTTTGAATTTAGTGTTTGATAACTTTATTCAATTTCTGAATAAAGTTCCATTTTCTTTATTTATATTTTCTACTTGGTGAAGGGCACAAGTAAATATGACATTTATTATAATGGGTTTATGTGAAGATTATTTTAAATTCATTTAAATTAGTTGTTATTTTTTTAAGTATAATAAATGTTAAAGTTAATAGCTCTCAATTATACTGTAATGTTGAATGCCTATAGTCAGTGGTTAAATATTAGGGGAAAAAACAATTTCATAGAGATATCAGTAGTATTGGTTTCAGTGATAATGGCCTTCAGTCATAAAAAAAAAGATGCTATTAAACAAATATTAAAAATGTACTGTATTTGTTGTTTCTACATTAATTTGAAGATTGAATGTAAAATTATTGCAGTATAAAAGTATATTTAAAAACTTAGTTAGGTGGGATTCATCGCGATTAATTTCAGAGAAAAATGCGATTAATTAGCTAATTTTTTTTAATCGATATATAATATATAAAATGTAATGTGCTTCATTCAAAAATGTAATTTTGGTCTTACAAGACACAGAAATCATTATTAATAAATATTATAACTATTAATATCACCCTGAGAGACAAAACAGGAAAATAAAAACAAAAAGAGCAACTGGATAGTTGAGTTCTTGTTAAACATCAATAGATTAATCACCGGGTGAGTGTGTGGGCGAGCGACAGAGAGAGACTGGTAGTGTGTTCATAGTGAAAGTGACTTTCTACAACAGTACTTTTTTTCCCATATGCAAATTTCTAGTAACCCACCTGGTGTGAAAATAAGCCAATCAAAGCAGCAGGAAGTAGATGGAATAAAAATCCTCATTGGTGAACGAGGTCGCACTCTGTCACAGAAGTTTGGCAGGCCTAAGCAGTGTCACAGGTACACAACGCAACCTCTCCATTCAACTCAAATCTTCTCTCCCATACAGACGCTGACAACTTTAGAAAAAGAAAAAGAAAAAGAAAGAGACATTTAACTTTGAACCAGTAGCAGTCTGCCTGGATCATATTCAACATCTCTGGTGAGACACTTTAATTCTCTATGATTCTCCGCAGGAAAGGTTTCATTCACTGATGCACTTCAATGACAATCCCAATTGATGATTCAAAGCAATTTTAAACTAGCAAGTGACATACAATAGTTATAATGTATCTGAAAATTCGAAAATAATTCAAATTTTGTGCCTTTTTTTTTCCTTACTATTACTTGGACCAACAGCAAAGCAACATTTGCTTAAACGTTATACTTTAACTCGTCAAACTGGCTGTTTATTTATTGAGTTTATTTGTATTTATTTATTTATTTTTACATAAATGCACATTAAACCAGTTCTAAAAATCAAGAACTATTTGATATTTGGTGTCACACTGAAAATGTTTTAAAGAAAGCAAGAAAAAGTGTACTTTTCAAGTCAAACATTTCACAAAACATGTTTTTAGGTTTAAAATATAAAACAATATATAGATATACTATTTAAAATAAATAAAAAGCACTTTGTGGTCATCATAAATTAGTGGACTTGACTTGTACATCCTCTAAATTGGGACTAGTTAATAAACAGTTGCTAATAAAAGTGAAGTTACTTTTATGAAAAGCATCATTTGTTTGCAGATGCCACTTGGTTTGATTATTTTATGTGATGCAATGACATTCATACATTTGTAGATGTACAAATACTCTTTGGAGCGTCTGAAACTTTGAGTCACTTTGCATACTGTGTACAACACATACAAATTGAGTGTAAATGGCCCCTATTGCGCCGTAACTGATAAGTGAAGTAAGTTGACGGCCTTTTGCCCAGCTTGTTGGCTCAGTTGCTGTAAGGAATGTGATAAACACCAAAATATGTGTTTATAGTTTTCTTTCCTCATACATTACAGTAGACATCACCATAGTAACACATCAGTCTGGGATGAAATGCATCAGATGGGTTTCATAATGTTGGAAAGAATCTGGCAACCTGCTTTTCCAGTTAAAAGAAACAAAGAGTGTTTCATTAGTAATTTGATTTGTGAATGATCTTTCTATTGAGAAAAAAAAGAGTAGATTCATATCACTATGCTAGACAAATGACGATTGTGATTGTTCATTTATAATTGGAAATCTGCCAAATTTCTGTATGTCGCAAATTAATTCATACATTTTAGTAATTATTTTTTAGAGTCTTTTATTATTAATATTATTATTTATATATTCATAAAATAATTTTATATTTCTGAATGTTTTTAAAGAATGAAGTGGGACGAAAACTAAAGCATTACATTTTAACCTAGCTTAACTAAGTTTTGTTTGAAGGTTTTACTTAGGACTAAACAAATGCTAAGTTTCTAATTTCCTTTATTTGCTCTTGGTGTGAACATTATCTACTGTTATCATAGCTCCCCCCAGTTTTACACACATTCCATAAAATGATCTGCTAGGTCATCTTAGGATCAATAAAAAGACAAATATAGGTCAGATTTCAAGTATGAAGTTAGTGGAAGCGATAACACAGGTAAGGTTGTTCCCATACAACTTTATACACTAATGTATATGAAAACTTTCCACAGTTGACTAAAACAGGTTTACAATCATTCCAAGGAATGTCAATAAACTATGTAAATAATGTCCTTGCTACTAACACTGCTGAATCACATTTTTATCATGTATGTGCTTTTTTACGTTCATATCCTTTAGTTTTTCTGTTGTTTTCTTTGCATGATCGTTATCTGAATTCATATATCTATTCCAAAACCTAGTGATGTCTTCACCTCATTCACACTAACAGCATCTTGAAGAGTCAAAACAACCATACGTATGGCCTTAAGTGAAATCTGAGACTGGAGTTATGATTTTGAAATGTCCAGTAATGCAACAAAGTTGAGAAAAGTCTAGCTTTATGCAAATGAGTAGTATCTTGATGGGATAACCAATAGGAATACAGTGGAGATCATGTGACCCATGTCATGTGAGATACTGTAGCTAAGTTACTTTAAATGTTATTTTTTGCAGATAGAAAACTGAAAATAAAATATCATCTTATTTTTAACCAGCTATATCCAAAGCGACATAAAGCAACATCTCAAACCTCATGGAATCTCATAAATGACCGTTTTGTAACAGTCAACATAGCAACCACAAAAAATAGCATTTTTTGCATTTACAATTGTTTTCTATGTAGTCTAATGTTAGCATGTTGCTACTCAAGCATAAAATAGGCATAAAAATTCATAGCACAAACTAATATTGCATAAAATACTTTTGAATTTTAAAAGTGTGTTTACAATAAACATTTTTCTTACCTTTTGGAACAGGGTCTATAATGCCCTAAAACTAGGTTTTTAAATGATTATATAACAGCATTATTTTATAAAGTTCAACAGACAAACATTTCAGGATACTTGATCGGGATTCGATCATGCTCATGTTTTTTCATTGAGTTACTTATGCAGTAGCTTTCAGCTAACCTGTAACTCACAACACAGATGCATTCACAGCGTTAGATGATTTAAAAAAGTTCTTTGTATAACGCTGATCATATGATCATATGACACAAGGTATGACTGCACCATTGATCTAACTGTTAAACTGAAGGACAGGTGGACCTTTTATGTATGCAAAGCAGTTAGACACACTGACACATTCCTGTGCAAATGTCTGCATGTGTGGTTGAGCGTGGCACGAAGGACACCTATGCAAAATTCACCCCCTCCCTTTACCCCTTTGAACATACAAGACCTTTGTTTTCACTCGCTGATCATAACTGTATGTTGTCAAGTGTGCTGTTGTTACTCTCCCGTGCAACAAGTTTTATAAACATTGTGATAGTAGGAAAGGAGTTTGATAGTGCAGTGTAAGGCTTTGGGCTAAGGGTTGTTGGGTCGAATCCCACAAGGAACAAGCTATAAGGCATCAACTTTATGCTTGAGGCTAAGTTGGACTTTTCTTGTGCATTGAATGAAAGTTGCATAACCGTCTCTGGTTGTGTGGCAAGAAATAAAGATTCCTATCCATTTCTTTCAAAAGCACTGGATCATGGTCCTTCAGGCCAGCGGTGTCATGAGTATCCCAGCTACTGTGAGTGTTGACAACCAGCTACCTGCTTCCTGGACAACCCACTACAACTGCGCTGATGGTAATGTTCTTTCTCATCTCAAACACCATGAACAGAGTCTAAGAAGGTTCACTTGTGATTATTCCAGCATCCAGATTTTAGGTTGTAGGTTTTGTTTATCGCTAATCGACAGAGACTTTTCTGGCAGGTCAATCATTTACTCTAGCAGTCACTGCTGGAGTTACTAGGTTATCAGTTGCATGCACAGGGGACCAAGTACAGATAGTGAAAGTAATTCACACTTATCTAGAAACCACGTGCAGTACTTTTATTTACACTTTTTACAGTGTGTAACTGAATGCTAAGATTAGTTTAGCTGTTCGACAAGATATGTTGTGTTTTGGATGTTGTGCAGGAGTGCTCTAGAAAAGAGGTCTTCAACCCTGCTCAGAGACCCAGTATCCTGCAGAGTTTAGTTCCGACCTTGAACCAGTAAAATCAAGGTTTTCAAGACTGCTTGAAAATCATAGGTTGGTTTTTTGAAGCAGGTTGTAATTAAACTTTGCAGGACGATGGGTCTCCAGAAGCAGGGTTGAAGACTTTTGCTCTAGCTATACAAGCAAGACTTCCTTAATCAACCTGCCTAAGCAATGACCTTTCTAGTCAACCAACTTCACCAGCAAACTTTGCTAGGAACACTATGATTGTGCTGGTCCACCAGCTTGAACAGCTCCTAACCAGGGGTGCAAGTTCCGTCGTTACCATTACCGTCGTTCAATGGAACTTGCGACCATAGTTGCTCTTGGGAAACATACCCCAGCTTATAACAGTTTCACTCCGGTCCAGTTAGTATTTTTATCTGGTGCCCTCTAGATAGACCATCAAGACTTTCTCTTGGTTAACCCAACTTCACTAAAAAAGCCAAACTTAACCAGCATAAACCAGGTTTCAGTAGGAACATTTAATAAACCCTTTTTGAAAACCAACTTGTATCCGCAGTGACATCCAGTTACATGAGCCGGCTCTGGTCTCAGGATCTTCACCCACAAAACTGGACCAAGTACCAGGTATGGGAATGGCTCCAACAAACGCTGGACATGCACCAAATTGATTCCACCAGCATTCCCTTCCAGAACTTTGACCTTGATGGGAGGCAACTATGCAACATGAACTTCCAAGACTTCACCCGGGCGGCCGGATCTGTAGGTTCCATTCTCTTCCAGAGCCTGACTGACCTCAAGTGGAATGGTAAGATCCAGAAGTAGTAAAAGTTGCATCTTACCTCTGTCTACCATGTTGAAAAAAAACAGCATATATGCTGGTTAGGTATGTTTTGAAGCACGGCAGCTGGTTTGACCTGTTTTAAGCTGGTCCTGAGCAGGAGCTAGTTGCTTCAGCTTAGGACCAGCACATGAACAGCTTATACCAGCTCATGACCAACTAAGGACCAGTTTAAACCAGCTCAAACCAGCTGCGATGCTTCAAAACATACCTAACCAGCATATTTTTTCAACAGGGTACCCTTCCAACCTTGAACAAGATAGTTAATGTGATTTTGCCATGTTCCTGGATCAACAATCTTGTTGGTCCTGGATCAACATTGTTGTCAATCAGTTATCAGATTGTTACGGTTGGGTTTAAGAGTTGACATTGAGTTAGCACTTCTCGTCAATCTATAGTTTCCTTCTGACGGAATATGTTATGGTTTGGGATTTTTGTGTGGCGATAGGGTTTGGCTTTCGGTTGTTTGCTATAGGAATGTTGTTTCATGACCAATACAGGATGATAATCAAGGTTGGAGCCATAGTCTTGTGGGTTGCAAGGTCATAGCCTTTGGATGACCCAAGTTTGAGTCCCACCTTGTGGTCTATTCCCAATTCCATTCTCCTCTCTCCTCTCAATCATTTCCTGTCTCTTTTCAACTGTCTTATAAAGGCAGAAAGGGCAAAATTATTATTTTTTTTAGGATGGTAATCCTTGAACCTGTCCTAGTTGGTAAAATTGATTACAGCATGTTTCATGCTTTTCATGCCAGGAACCCAGAAACATTTTTTTGTGGAAAAAAATATTGTTGGTTATAGAGAATTCTCATAAGCATGAGCTTGGAAAGTCCAGTCATTGAGCATGTGTTCCTCTTGTATTCATTATGGTATAGTACATGGGAATTGTGCAGTCCATTTCTTACACTTTTCTTTCTAACAAAGTAATTTTCACAGAAAAATTCCATGTACAATACTATAATGAATCCAGGAGGGTGTTGCTAACAAGACCCAGAGTTTCATAAACAGTCAGTGCTATAAGTTTGATACACTTTCCATTACAGTGTGTTACTAAACCTAATAAAATCTAGAAAAACACATACAGGTGACATGTGAGAACCATGCCAACAAGTTAGACTGGTTTAAGACAACATGATGCGGGAGTGACTTAGAAATTTGATGGCATTCGTTGCAAAACATGTACTCTGTTATTGAGACATAATTTTTATTTTTTGTCTTTTCTTATTTAATGTCTCGCAGGTCAGTATGGTCAAACAGATATGTTTACACCAGGGGACATTAAAACAGAAATAGAGAGTAAGTAACCACACACAACGTAAAACTAAAAGAGCTTTTGGTTTCATTTCAATCCTTTTAGTTCACATAATATCAGTGACTTAACACTGACCCACATCTGCTGCGAAAAAAGTTTACAGATTCTCTTGAAATAATTATAGACTTTTCATATCAAGATTTTGTAACTAAGTACTTCAATTTCCTCAGCAGACTTCCCATGTTCAATTCTCCCCTTCAAGGAAGAATCCAGCTTTTACAACACTTCAGGTACCTGTGAAATTACTCAATGATTTTTATATATTTTTCTTTTATTATTTGTTTATGTATTTCCTGTTAAAACAAGATGACGCGTGTATATATTATTTATTTAACCTGATGATTTGACAATATTGTATCATATGTTCTTTCCTCAGAATTGTTTGATATCAAAAGCTCATTCCAGCCCAACACCACATTATCGTCACCAGCTCCGTCAAGCCCAGGTAAATGATCTTAATTTGAATTTTCCTAAATCTAATCCTAAAAGCAGCATTCTGCTTGCTTCCTTCCATATAAAAAAGTACTATGCCGGTACCATGGTATGGTGATTGTGTTAGAGGGTAATACCATGGTAAATGTCCAAAAACTTTGGTAATGTTTAAGGTAAAGTTATCACATTTTATATCGCAAGGACATGGGTTCAATTCCCAGGGAATGCATTAACTGATAAAAATGTGTTAACACTGTTTTAACACGCTTGCAAATAAATATTTTTATAAACAAAGGTTTATAGTTATAATACAATGCCATTTGCCCCGGGTCTTTTTACTGTGTTCTTCCTTATAGTCTGTGTTGCGTAACTGAAAGGATTTGTTCGCTGCAGGCAAAAAAGAGCTGAGATCAGGCCAATTAGATAGTCATACAGTACTTTTGCAAAGCTACTGATACGAATCAGAATCTTTACAGCCCACCTACAGACACTTAAACTAGACATTTAACATACAGTAGGAACTAAAAATACATGTGCATTGACTAGTGCACTTCCCAAATAGGTTTTCCTCCATTCCCACGAACAGACTGATTTTGAAACTGTGATTTTTCTTTTCTTCCATGGAACATAAATGTACAAGCTGATCTTTTCCATACATGAATACTGACTACGAGGACAACAAAGTACCCTTGAAGTAGTCTATATGCCTCTTCTTCAAAAGCTATAGATGTTTAAAAGCCAAAGTTATTATTCAAGTTTTCCATGATCCAAAAAGAAACATGAGCTGTTCCTTTAATAACTGTGGTTTCATTTTAATTTTCTCATTTCAGATCCCAAGCGGTCACAAGTCAAAAGACACAGTGAGTTGAATTTTTCACATCTTACTTCCCTAAAGGTTTTTTTTTTCTGTTAATGTGTCCTGAATTTTACTGAAAAGTGGTTGCCTTTTAGAGAACCTGACAGCAGCACATACTAAAACCTCTGGCACGTGGATGTGCCTTTTCGAGTCTTGAAGCTGCTTTAGATTCCTTCTGTTTCTCATCTAACGACGTTCACACAGTCTCATATTTCCACAGACCCTCGCGGGACGCACCTGTGGGAGTTCATCCGAGACATTCTCCTGAACCCCGAGCGTAACCCCGGCCTGATCAAATGGGAGGATCGTTCCGAGGGGGTTTTCCGCTTCCTTAAGTCGGAAGCTGTGGCTCAGCTTTGGGGCAAGAAGAAAAATAACAGCAGTATGACCTACGAGAAACTCAGTCGAGCGATGAGGTAACATCTTCCCTGGAGTTTTGCAACGTTTTAAAGGACTCTGATCAGTATTCTGAGCTTCTCACATGTTTCTTTCCCTCCAAAGGTATTATTATAAACGAGAGATCCTGGAACGGGTGGATGGACGTAGACTTGTCTATAAGTTCGGCCGGAATGCTCGAGGCTGGAGAGAGTCTGAGAAGTGAAGAACTTTGTCTTCTCATGTAGCTTCCAAGTGAAACCTGTATTTATAACATTATAGCCATTTGAGTTGTTTTTTTTTTTTTTTTTTTTGAAGTACTTGTCTGTCAACTTGTTATTTGACTATATTTTCTGATGCTCTGCACATTGTTTACATTACAAGTGTACCACTATTTTATATGCATTTGACTCTAAAAGCATAAATGTTTTTGTATCTACTGTGAAAAGCTGGTTAACTGGCTTTTGGAAATGAGAAACCATCTCCAGGTTTGCTTTTAGATGGCTTCATTTATCTTTAATGCAGGGTCCCGTTTATAAAGTAGAATGAACTCAGTTTAGAGTAGACTTACCCTGGTAAAACAGCAAAGGAGTAGAAATGAAGGACTTTAAAAAAAAGCACTAGGTTGTGGTCTTTATTGATGTGGCTATCAATGTACATCATGAACCACAAAAAGCCACAATGTAAAGTTTTTATTGATGCTTTTTTCTAGGTTGTGCATTTTATAAATAAAGTTATTAAAAAAACTAATAAAAGAGTCCGTGTAAAAAGAATTCTGAGAATTGTTTCTAAACACATTATAAATGTTAGAAATGTATTGCTGAAACACATTACAAAGACTCTGAACTATGTAGTACTGAATTGTGGAGTTAAACCGTTAAACAGTTTTTCACCAGTTCTGTGTTCAGGGTTTTTTGGGCGGGGCTAAAACGGTGGCTCGATGACGCAATGGAGCCACCGAGCGTGGCCCCGCCCCTAACACTATAATAACTACTAAAAGAACTCTAAACAACAGAAAGAATACAGGTATGTTGAGAGGTCAAGTAGTTTGTCTTTTTGAATGTCTGATGTTAGATATACAGATTCTAGGCAGAGAGGGTTCTAGGGTGAATGTATACCCGGGTCTTAGCCCAGAGACATCAATATGTGTCAGAATACATACAATTTGTTCACAATTCGCATCTAAAAACGCATGGAAACGCGAGCTGTGCGCGTTGTCTTTTTTCAAAGCGCACCGGTGCTTACGCTGTCGTGGTGTCTGCCGTTGCTAAGCAACCATGAGCCGCGCTCGCCTTGAAGACGAGAAGGTTTCAACTCACTGCAGCGCTGACGCGCGTTGTTGTCTATTTGAACGCGATTGCCGCGCGTCTACAATTAAATAACGAACTTGCACGCTCAAACATGTATGGCTGTATAAATCCAATTAAGCTACTAGAGGTAGCATCAGTAGCATCCATTCATGTTGTAGCGGTATTTGACGATTGAGAGAGACCGACGCTTTCCCGCGAGTGGGCGTGGTTTCAGCGCCGACAGCGGACACGCCCCCAGCATTTGAGAGCAGAGAGTCCTGCTTATTTTTCAAAGATTTTGGTAACTTATTTTAGTTACTTGGCGGGTTTTTTATCATTCAAATTTGGCTGGGTGGTTATTTTTCTGTTGTGTGACAAACTCAGAACACACAGCAAACACAGGACCTTCAATTGAGTCATCTTGAGTTTATTTTGTTCGTTTGTGATTGATTGAATTGAAATTGTGCCAGATTTAGACAAGATGGCAACTGAAAAATTAGCCCGCAGATGTAATTTTATGGTTTTCTATATGAAGTTTCTATGATATGAATCTATTAATTATATGAATCTTAAACATGTAATATATATATATATATATATATATAGGAAGTAATATTAAAAATATATATTTTTTTTAATTATGCAAATTCACTTCCTTGAAATTTCTTGTGATCATTTCTTAAATATGATTTTAATATTTGATTGGCAGATTTCATGTCGTAATTATTTTTAGTTGGGAAATTTCAGTTGTAAGACACCCGAGAATCCAAGGAAGAATAAAATTACATTCAAAAATTATATTCACTTCAACATAAGAGAGATTTGTAAGACCAAACAGAGTAAAGGGCACAAAAAAATCTCTTCTTTCTAAAAACACTCGACTTTGATTTACAGAAAAGATTAATTTCAACCCGACTGAACCAGTGGCCAATAATGTCCCGGAGTGTTTGGGAACGCCTCATCCCTTCACACACAGGGACAATGCTGGATGTCAAGCTAGTCTTTTATTTTCCTTTTTGTTGCTTGGATGGCAATGATAGCTAATGATTTGCAGCAGCTGTGGCCAAAGATGTTGTCAGTGTTGAGTCATGTTAGATAAGACAAAATGCCAGCGAGTTAATTGTTCCACCGTGCGTGTCATGGCCACAGTGCTGCCACCTTCGGACAATAGATAAACGGCTCCCTGCTGCTCCGTGAGATAAGAGTTAGGCCTCTCTCTTTGTTTTCCTGTCTGATTTTTCATAGACAAATCCCTCTCTCACCTTCCAACTCTTTGCCATCACTTTCTGGAGTATTATGGTTCTTTTCATAAAACGTGATTTCACAGGGATTTATTTAGATTTTTTAATCCTTATCTTTATCTGCACCCACAAAATTTGCCACTGCATGGTTGTGTTATCTCTCCATTCCCTATCTGTGACTAAAGAAAACGGGCTCCTATCACGGAAGGGGACCTGTAAAACAAAACACAGCAGCTGCAAATATGGGAATAACTGCAGCGTTGCTGCTGGAGTGAGCAGTGCTTGTCAACAAGTTTATTATGTGTAGATAATCCACTTAAGACAATATAGTTCCTGTAACTGTGAATCCCAAACTTTCAACTGCGGTAGTGCCACTGTTTTCAATCCAGAGACCCCTTGGGGTCTGAGAAGGAACGACAGGGGCTCAGTGAAAAAGACATAATGGAAACTTTAAATATTTTCTTTTAAATCAGCATTATTTTTGTATTACTGACATGCTAATATAGTTGCATTAGTTTATATGTTAATATTTTTAGTTTTAATTTAAATTTTTGGTGTAATTTTAGTAATGTTTATTAATTTATTTTACATATAGCTTTAATGTAAATGTTTTAGTTTAAGTTATTTTAATACATCAAGTTAAACAAAATTTTAAAAATATATATAGAGAGGTTTCCTTTGGCAACTAGCTGAACATATATATCTTGTTTCAGTTAACATTTATTTTATTTCAGGTACTAAAAATTTATTTTTTTTACATGTAAGTTTTAGTAAAATGTAACAATTCTGATAAGAAAAACTAATGATGTCAAAATATTCTTCATTATGGTTTATTTTGTTAACTGTGTTTTGTTGTTGTTTGTTAACTGTTTATTAATCTAAGTTAATAGTTTTTTTTTTTTTTATCATTTAGAAATACATATCCAACATTACTTAATCATTACTTTACAGTTAATGTTAAATTAAAATATGCAGTTGTTCATTTATGGTCATTCATAATGCATTATTATCATCATCAAATGCATTTTTTAAATTATTTATTTTTAAAAATCATTTATTAAATGTATTGAATATTAATCATTTAAATGAAGTATTAATGCATAGCAATTAAAGTCAACAGACTAATGTTCATTAATGTCTATAACCTTATGAGAAAGTTATTTTAAGTTATTATAAAATGTTACCAAGAAAATGTAAAAGTTTTTTGTTTTTTTGTTTTTTTTTTATAGCTGTAAGTCTATGCGAGCGAGATTGTAAAGGTTGAAAAATCAATTGGGAAACAAAAAAACTCTGTGTTAAGGTAACTAGCTGTAAGTGGGTCTGTGAGTAAATATATATATATATATATATATATATATATATATATATATATATATATATATTTTTTTTTTTTTTTTTTTTTTTTTTGTCTGTTGTTGCTGTTGATATTGTTATTTCCCCTAGTATAGTGGTGCTGGTGAGCAGTTTGTTGTCATGAAAGGGGTCTTTGGTACAAAAAAATCTTTGAAAACCCCTGATCTGATTCAAGTACTGCATATAAAACATAATTTTTCTGCATGAAATCCATGGATAGTATGCTCAAAGGCCGTGGCATAGAGAGAAGAGAGGCTGAGGTAGAGAAAATCAGTATGTCTGACAGCGTCTCATCTTTCACACTGTCTGCTGTTAGACTGAGCAAGAAAAATGTAAAAATGAAAGACAACCAGCTGTTCAGTTCATGTCGCAACACGCTGTTCGGCCAAATCATGGGAACGACATGCTAATATATTCAGAGCTGGGCCGAGGGTCACACCACATACCCGACAGATTCATATTTTTAGCCAAAAAAGTAGTTGCATAAATGACTATACGCAAGACTGATGGTTTAAACACAAATACACATTTATTTTCGATCTAATTTAATGCATTAAAGTGCATTCATAGGCCTACTTATCAATACTTGATTCAAGCTTTATTATTATATAATTAGCTACTTTATCTTGCTTGAAAAAAAATAGCTTTTAAGATTTTTAAAGGAAAGCAAGACAAAATTCAGAATTTTTTTTTTTTTTGGCAGCTCATGGACTTGCAACTTGCACGTCTTATCAAATTTCACCCTGTACAATGCCTTTATCCTTAGCATGAGATAGCATTAGCATTCTGTTTTACATGCTTAAACGACACAATATCTCAAAACACTACACTGATTATGAACCTATTTGAATGTGCCATGTGTGTTGTACTCAGATGTTTCATTATTTAAAGCACCTTGATCATCAGATGCAGCATTCAGAACAGGGAAGTGATGGCAGATAACCACAGGTATAAAGACAGCGACAGCAGACGGGAGTCTATCAGCTGATCTTGGATCAGAGGAGGCTTTGTGCTTGTTCTGTGTAGTCTGGATCCATCTTATCTTTTTGCTTCACATTCAAAAACTCCTTTGAGGTTTCAAATGAGGTGCATTAGTTCGGCTGATGGAAAGGCGCAGTCGCTAAGAGACATAATTTGTGTTAGCCATATTGTACAATCTACCCTGCTAAAAAAAAAAACAATAGACACCATCACAAAATTTGTAATGGTTTTACTGGTTATAATGGGACTTGTATTGGTTTTAATGGAAACTGTAATGGACCCTGTGGGTTTCTACTGGTAATTGGTCACTTGTTAAAACCACTAAATCCTACAGACACTCTACAGAAAACCATTTTTTAATGGTTTTAATGGTTAAAAGTTGATGGTTTGTAATGCTTGTAGTGGAAACCATTATATTTTCTATCATGGTTTCTACTGTTTTTTTCAGCAGGGTTATGTTTTAAGTTTTGCCTGTTTAGTTTAGCTACTGCATCATAATTATATTCACATATAATTAAAACGATTATTAAAACTTTAGAGTTTTAGCTATCATTCTTGATGTGAACAGCTCTTAATTCAAGTCAAAATATTATTCACTAGGACTGAATCAACCCCAAATTAGGTTACATAGTTCATAAAAATCAAACGTCTGTTTTTATTTACTCACCCTTAGGTCCATGAAATATAAAATGTGATTTATTTAAAGAAAAATCAACGAGTACTGATTAAAAATGCTGTCATTTTTCCTAATTATTCTGTGCGCACTGATAAGACGCAGTGAAGACGGAATCATGATCGAATCGTTCTTTTGAGTCGGATCTTTTCAGTGATTCACTTGATCCGGTTCGCAAAACTTCGATTCGCCAAACTGATGTTTTGGACTAATCCGATTCTAAAGTGCAACTCACGATACAACTATCATATCACATGAAACTATAACTTTATATATTATCATGAATATAGCGCGTGAATCATACGGATTTTCGCCTTTTCCATTCGTTGTAATTGCGTGCAAGCCATCAGCACATAGGCCAATTTTCTTCATAGTTTCTTCAAAGTCATATATGTTTATAACATGGGGGTGAGTAGATGACGAAAGAATTTACATTTTGAGTGAACGACAACACGTTTTCACTTTTTTACCAATTCACTATCTTTCAGTTCCTCACTCTTAACGTTTCACAAGTTACAAATATTTTGTTTTGACAGAAACAGAAAATACCACAAAAACAGACACCGATGACCTGGATATGTAACGCAGTTCTACAGAAAAGTGGTAAGCGTCAGTATTTGTTCAATGAATTTATTCATGTTATATTTACTTAATAAGTCAATGCTTTTCACCTGTGTACAGTTAAACTATATAGGCTTCCTGCTCAGATATCACACTTGTTTAATCACTCTATTTTTATTGTATTTTTGTTCAAGCGTTTTTAAATAAATTATCAAACAACACAAAACACCATGTAGTTTATTCACATGGGCTACATACTGTATGTATTTGACTTTGACAACACATCCCTTTCACTTAGTAGAAACTCATCATATTTTTTGTAATTGAATTCCTCTTGTCAAATGATTACACACTAAACAGGTGAAACCTGTGCAGAGAAACTTTAGTTTCCTGTAAAAGTCTCGTTCCACTGAGAGGGGTTTCCCCTGCATACTAGGCTCAATGGCACTAACCCACCATGCAAATATTAACAGCAGCACTATGCATACTTATTTCCTGGTCCAGAATCTTTGGGATAACTAAAATAAGTTTACTTTACTTACTATTTACTTTTAGTCATTTAGCAGACGCTTTTATCCAAAGCGACTTACAAATGAGGACAAGAGAAGCAATCAATTGTAGTATTAAAACAACTAAAACTGATCCAAAACTAAAAGCTAAAACTTTATAAATAGTATATACACACACATTAAAAAAAATGAATTAAATAAAAATGAAAAATGCATATGACAAAATTTCTAAACTGAACATTTAAATGAAAACAAAATAAAGCTACAATTCAAGATATTAAGAGAACAAAAGGTATGAGTGTAATAATGATTCTAACATAAAACTAAGCCAAACATCAAAAACTACGTGTATGTACACATACACACAGACATATATGCGCACACACACACACACACATATCCATAAATTAAATATTGTTTCATTTCCATGTAGTTTGTTGAAGTACTAAAATAACTCAAATTAAATCAAACTAAAACTTAATAAATAACTTATACAGACATAATAGAAAAAACTAATAAAAATGACAAATATTACTACAACTGTAACTAAAATTAAAATAGATAACATGTACAAATCAAACTACATTAGTTTAACAGTAATCCTTAAAAAAAATAACTGTGCCAAACATACAAGTAAAAATCTCTATTCCTTTGAGGCGTGATAACAAACAGGCCTTAAAGCCTATTTTAGACTGTTTGGATGAATTAAAACTTTGGTTTACAAGTAATTTCTTAAGTATCAATGAAAGTAAAACAGAATTTATTTTGTTTGGCTCAAATGATCACTGTGTACACGATTTTGAATCCGGACCTCTCACTCCATATAGCACTACATATACTAAAAATGTAGGTGTATGGTTTGGTAATAATCTTAAATTTGGTAAGCAGATAAGTGCTGTGGTTAAGTCCTGTTTTTATCATCTTCGTCTTCTGACGAAGGTGAAGCCATTTTTGTCTCTAAAGAAGTTTGAAATGGTTATGCATGCTTTTGTAACATCTCAAATGGATTACTGCAACTCATTGTATGTCGGTGCTTCTCAGTCATGTGTTTCTCGTCTGCAGTTGGTTCAAAATGCTGCAGCTCGGGTTCTTTATGGGAAGCGCAAGTATGAGTCTATCACGCCTGCTCTGATTTCATTGCATTGGCTGCCAGTCAAATACAGAATTGATTTTAAAATCTTATTGTTTGTCTATAAATCTCTCCATAATCTGGTTCCACAGTACCTATCTGATCTGTTACAACCTTATACTCAGTCAAGAGTACTCAGATCTGCTGATTCTGGCTTATTGCAAGTCCCCAGGGCACGTCTCAAAAACAGAGGTGATCATTTTTACGGTTTGTGTTTTATAATTTTGTTTTATTGCTTATAAACTTATAAACTTGTCGACTTGTTTTTGTTTTGCATACTCTTTGCAGCACTTTGGTCCACTTCGGTTGTTTTAAATGTGCTATATAAATAAACGTTGTATTGTATTGGTTATAAAAACTGAAAGAAAAGTGAATCAAGTAATAGGAAAGAGAATAAATGAAAAGCGATACTTATTAATTTATTATACATAAGTGAAAATAAAAATGACACTACTAAATTGACTAGAGGTATGTCCTCTCATAATATTCAAGGTTTAAAGGCTGATAAAAGTGTAATGTAAATGTTTAACAAACAATAACTGTCTTGGATTGACTTGACCAAATGTATTGTATTGTTATTCTTGAGCTAGACACCCAAACAATGTTTGACGTTAACCATAATACACTTTAAAAACCTTTATTAAGTGTGTAACAATCACACAAAGGCTGAAATTGACACGTTGCTGAACTTGATACAATAGAACAGACAAACTCAGTCAGCGATTCAACTGAGTCATCAGTAAATAGTGTGAATTTGCACCCATTTGGAGATTTTATGGTACTGTTTAAAAGAAACAAAAAAAAAAGTGAATAAGATAGACATTGGCAGTGAAGAGATGAAGTGTGAAAGATTTTTTTCTCTGTTTCTGTCGTAGAAAACAACAGATTTGAGAAGACAAGGGGTGTTATTTAACTTAACTATTTATTTATATCACTATTAAAGAACAATTTATTCAAGATGACTCAAATATGTTCACAGAAACATACCAACAAATGTCAAAAACTGCAGTCCCATGGTGTCTGGCTTTTGTAAAATAATATATTTTATTAAAAGTAGTTCTTCTACTCATTATGGAAAAAAATCCGGAAATGCCCAGCTGTTTCACCACTTTAGTGGTATTATTTTATTAAAAAAATAAATAAAAGGCAAGTGAAAGTATTTTGCCCTTGTAGAAGATAAAGTCTTGTTAAATTTGCATTTTTGTACCACTTTTGCTGAAAGTACTCAAGCATTTACATAGAAAGCTTTCCCACAATATGGTGTTACAGAAAAAAAAAAATCAACAAGGTTTTCGTTGCCTCATTAACTTATAAATTATATTCTGTCAGACATTTCAAAGTACAGTTAATGCTGTTACATCACAGACAATACAAAGTCATACACAAATAAAAATCCTTTGATAATTAGAGGGAACTTCCTCAAACGACAAAATATGAATGAATCAATTAATCACTCTAAGATGTTGAGCGGTCTTAGTGTAAACAACACTTTAATGTGGAATGGGGAGTGGTTTGTCATGGTTAAACCAGATTAATTGGAGTATGTCGATGGGAAACATGGCCTTGATTCCCTTCAATTCGTTTCCTTAACTTACTGGCAATGTTACATAAAAATCAGATTTAGTGGCATTAACTATTTCAGAAATCTTATCAGTGACATTTAGGTCAACAGAGCTTCACTGATGTTCCGTTTTCAACCACTAGAGGTCAGTGTAGAAACGCACTGTCATCAATAAGAAAATTGATTTTAATAGGCCTATGTCTAGCTTTATCCTCAGAACTGTCCATAGATCATCTATTCAAACTATTCAGGTCTCAAAGAGAACAAAGGCGATAGATGAGTTGTCGTGATTTATTTGCCATTGTTTCAACTAAACACTTCCTTAGAATACAAAGTTTTTATGTAACTGCCTTAAATATGGAAACATGTAGCTGGAATTCAAATGAAACAGGGAACTGTTGTAATATATTTTGTTTTAGCGAATACAGTGTATTGTTTAATTTTTGAGTTTGTTTGATTTTATTGTCAGTGCATTTTTCAGGTTACCTGGTAAAACACTTTTAATAGTGTAAATATTTAATCGATCATTGTGGACCAGTTTTTTAATTCAAAGTTACAATAACAAGAGGTAGCCTATTACATGATGACATTGAAAACACCGTTATGTGCCAGAAAAAAAAAAGGTATAAATAGCCTATATTTTCAGTGTGTGGGGGTTTGTTCTAAAAGGTTTATGTATAAAGACATTTATAAAATGTGACACTTTTGGTTTGCATAGAGCCCACTTCTTGTTATGTAAATTACATTCTAAAATATCATTATGAAAAAGCACACCAAATACACACATTTCTATCATACACAGTTTTGCATTTTCAATGCAATAGATTTTACCAAATAAAAAAGACAGAAGGAAAAAAAAACTTGTTGCAGGAAAATAGACAGAACAAAGAGCATTTCTTTTAATATTATTGCTACACTAATGTTTTAAAACATCAACATTATCAAGAGTTAAGCAAAGTAAGTTCTCTTTCTGGACTACATATCTCATCATCCTCTGCAGCATGTACACCGACAAGTCCCGCCTTCTATAACATGATTGGCTGGTGGTTCTCCTACGCGCAGTCTGTGATTGGATCGTTAAGACGTCGTTCACACAGTCGCGCCAATCACAACAAACAATGCGCAGACCTGAGACGGGACTTTATGGTAGTCTTCACTACAAATCCCATGATTCCAATCCTCCTTTAATCGCATCACACAGGAGCTTCTGAATCGCTCGGATAAAGCTGGAGGATTGAAGCGGATTTTGTTTACATGATTTTTGGCTCTTCCTGAAAGCAGAAGGGCGGAACAGCGATGAAAATGGACTTAAATGCCATCATAGAGAAGATGGAAACGGGCGAGCAGGACGCCGCACTGACAGCTTTACAGACCTTTAATAAAGAGGTACATATCAGATACATGTAAATCAGGACTGTTATAAGGTGATGCATGTGAATATGTGCCTATTTTGTGCATATGAAAAGTGTTTCTTTTTTAATACCATAACAGATATATATATATTTGTAAATATTGCATATTTTAGAGTTTACTGCATGGTGACATTTGGTTGTTACAAATAGTCATCTGTTTTGTAAATATTGCATGAAAAAAAATCGATGAGCTTCCATGATCAGAACAATACATTATGTTTCAAATTATGCATATTAATTTCACTAGTAGACAATATAAAATGAACGTCATTTACCTGTATAGATGTGGATATTTATCAGGAAGGTTATGTTTTTACATAATATTCTACAAACAGGAATAGAATAGAATTGAATATTGAAATAAAAGAGATAAATATATTGAAAGAAAGAATAGAATAGAATAAGTACGAATGGGTTTGTTCATGTTGTCAATTATCATGTTGTTATTATTCTGACAGGCATTCAGAAAGCTATTACATAATTCTTTACAACAGCAAAATAGCTCTGATGTCAACAATAATGCAGACCTTCACTCAATTCCTATTAAAAACATTCCTTTTTAGCAATATATTGTCATAATTATAAGTACTACTTAATGCACTGCTGTTCGGCACTTCATGTACTGCTATGGTGGCTTTTCTTTTTAGACCTAAAATCCTATCAAAAGGTTAAAAAAAAATAAATAAATTAAAAAACAGACAGGCCTCTGAATTCTTAACAAATGATCTACATGGGAAATAGGTTAGTGGGTAAATTTCAATCCAGCCAGAAACCATCTTACCAAAAGAGAAAGTCATATGAGTTAAAGAACTTTGTGTGACGTTGGTTGGATTAGGACTCAAGCAACATAAATAGATTTCTTAGGCTGATCCTGATGCTTCGTGAGCTGGTATCACAGAGGTTCATGCGGTTAAGCGCTCTAATCATGCTTTAGGACAGAACTGATGTGTCGCTGATACATATCAAGAGATTATAAATTAATATAATAATTTAATTGAATTTAATTAGCATTACATCACTTGCTCACCAATGGATACTCTGCAGTGAATGGGTGCCGTCAGAATGAGAGTCCAAACAGCTGATAAAAACATCACAGTAATCCACAAGACTCCAGTCCATCAATTAATGTCTTGTGAAGTGAAAATCTATGTGTTTGTAATAAACAAATCCATCATTAAAACGTTTTTAACTTCAAACCGTTGCTTCCAGCTAAAATAGAATTAAGTTTTCTGTCCATAATATTGCTTTCAAGCACCGTTTACAAGGAAAAAGAATCGAAAGCCGTTTTTATCAAACATGTCGGTTGATTTTTGACAACAGTGGATGGGCTTATTCACTGGAGTAAGCATTATTATGGATTATATAGACTTGTATTTTGACCAGAACTAATGGTTTAAATTGCATTAATGATGATTTTCTTTATTACAAACATGCAGCTTTTTGCTTCACAACAACAGTTGTGTGAAATATTTGTAATGTTTTTATCAGCTGTTTGGACTCTGATTCTGACGGTACCCATTCACTGCAGAGGATACATTGGTGAGCAAGTGATCTAACGCTAAATTTCTCCAAATCTGTTCCACTTTAGAAACAAACTCATTTACATCTTGGATGACCTGCAGGGTGAGGGTGCAAAAATTTTCAACGAATTAAAATTTTTGGGTGGACTATTCCTTTAAAGTATCTTTTGCATTCATGCTTAAATGTGTGTTTTTGTATTTCACATTATGTTGTTTTTTCTCTTTTAGAAATCACAGTGTTTTTCATTTACCCCTGGGGAGGAGGAAGACAGAGAGGTAAGCCTTACTCGACATCATAATGCAAGCAGTCAGCAATTCAGCCCTGAACAATGAGCTTTTTAATGCTTTGTCTAGCCATTTTAGATACATTACTTTCAGTATTCATAAATATTCATGAATATTTCAATGTCAAATATCTTCAATTGATTTCCAATAAATATGAGGAGCTAGTGTGCTTATGATGTCAAATGAATCAAATATTATAGCAGTGCTTGCTATTGTAATATGTGCTTTCTTTGACTTTATGTGCACTTTTTTGGCTTGCCTTTTTGGTAGGATGGACATTTGCAAGCGGTATATGGGTAGCTTGATGTTTTAGATGTAGTGTAGCATTAGCTAAGAACCCAAAGCCTATTTCTCATTCCTGATTGGCTAATGCTAGATGAATCTGGTATTTTGACTTGGCTTTATAACAAAGAAGGTTTTATAGTATCACATGATGGGATCATTCCAAAAATATAAAGAAATACACTTTGGGGTTTTCTAAGATGACACTGTATTGAGATGGATGAGTTGAGAATGTTTCATGGGAATCAATGTGGTTCAGAAACAAGCCAAAATTATGTCTTTATCTGTATGCTGTCTCATTTGCATTGTGTACACCAGCAATATTTTCCCATTTGAGCATATTGGTGATGTTGAAACTAGTAGTCGATCGATATCGTATTTAAATGGCCAATGCTAATGTCTAGACCAGTGGTTCTCAACTGATGGGGC
This sequence comes from Spinibarbus caldwelli, assembly GCA_039654775.1. Taxonomy (NCBI): domain Eukaryota; kingdom Metazoa; phylum Chordata; class Actinopteri; order Cypriniformes; family Cyprinidae; genus Spinibarbus; species Spinibarbus caldwelli. Next base: position 7,920,348 of record CM077265.1, read on the forward strand.
ACGGCCCGAAAATGGCTTGCAGGTCTGTACTGGTGGGTTGAGGAAAGCATAGAAAAATCAATGCTTAATGCAAACTATAAAATGTTAGTCATAAATTCATGCAAAAATAGCATAGCTTTTAAAAAGGAGTAGAGAATGCAAGATATTTGTTGCAGATTTGGCTATTACCACTTTTCTATTTTTATTTTTTAGTGTTATCCTGTTCCAAACTGCACTTTTGCTGACCACATTTTTTGATTTTTCTCTCATATGAACTGACATGCAGTTTCTGTCATTGCTGTTTTTGACTCTAGTCTCTTATATAAAGGCTGACCTCTGTCATTTTAATCATTGTTTTACAACAATCCCTTCTACCTCAATATAGCACTTTACAAAAAGTACTACTACAGTAAATCACATTTGCACTGAGATGTATAGACCAATAGTTTTCAAACCTTTTGATGCCAAGGACCCCCAAACATTATGGCCGCATTGCAAGGGACCCTCTTTCTCTTTATACTGTGTAAGAAAAATAGTTAGTGTGATATTATAAAGACATATTTTTGTTGCAATTGAATTAATTTGTACTAAAGCTAGAATATATCATTATATTTCAAAATAATTATTCATAAGTATTTATTTCTAAAATGTACTTCTATAGCACTTTTACACTAAATTCGTCAACACACTTACTTTTTTCTCCAGACTTTTCTGAGGACTCCAGTTTGAAAACCTATATATAAACTTTGCTGCTATTTTTGGTGAAATTATTAAGACGATTTTTGTTGCTGTTTTAATTTAATAATTATCATTTAATTTGTACATTTTAATTTGAAGCCAAAAGAAATTATTAAAATATTATTTGGAAAATATTTGTTTAAATTCTTAATAGTTATTAGTGCGTAATTATTTCTAAAGTGTATTTCCATAGCATTTTACAAAAAAATTGCAGGCCCCACTCTGAAAACCCCTGGTAAAGACTGTAGCACCATAACGCTGCTATATTTGGTTATCACTGCGTGATGCCACAGATGGGTTTCAAACAGATCTCGTTTTGTTCGTTGCTTGACTGGGTTATGTAAGGACGTGTCACAGTTAGACTCCAATTTGGTAACTGTAAATTCTACAGTGAGACAGTTGGAGGTTTTGGCAGTGAAACACAGTCAGGGAGAATTTGAGGAACTGCCAATCATCCACCCATGTATATAGCGAGCTGTCTGCTCTAACAATAATGAATGATCCCTCTCAGGAACTCCAGGTGTCTATTTCTATAACACCCAGTGTGATTCATTAAATTACCTTGGGAACGGGTGGGGGGATGGACATAATGTTGTTATGCTGCTACTCTAGCATAAACAGGACCTCAAGTATGTTTCAAAAAGCTGAAAGATTTAAACCACATTGAATCGCATGAAAATAACACCCATGAGATTCTCTTATGTAGCCTATAACAGTGTTTCTCAACTGGTGGGTTTTTTAATAGGTCTGTTCTGATAGGGTCACAGGCATGTAATTTTCATGTATTTCTGTAATTTATGTATTTACATTGAATGTAATTTTAAATTTATATATATATATATATATATATATATATAATTATATATATGACTAAACGTCACAGTAAATATGTTTATAATGTTATGTTTATAAATATGTTTATAATGTTACAAAAGTTTTCCATTTTAAATAAATGCTGTTCTTTTTTAACTTTCTATTCATCAAAGAATCCTGAAAAAAAAATGTATTCCCAATAAAAAACATGAATGTTTGCACAAAAATATTAAGCAGCACAACTGTTTTCAACATTAATAATACTAAGATATGTTTTTTGAGCATTAAATCAGTATATTAGAGTGACTTCTGAAGGTCTGAATGATTTCAGCTTTGCCATTGCAGAAATAAATTGTATTTTAAAATATATTTAAAAACACAACAGTTATTTCAAATTGTAATATAGTTTCACAATTTACAGTTTTTACTGTATTTTTGCTCAAATATATGCACCCTTGGTGAGTATAAGAGACTTCTTTCATCTTTTCTGAAACCTTCTTTGATCTGTGATCGCGCGCAGTTGCTCGCGAAAGCGTGCCTTTCTTATGCGCGCTATTTTTTCCGATTTCACTTTCACTTTCGAACATGTTCAGCAAGGAGGGGAGAGGATGGAAAGGGATGCATACCCAACACATCCCCCCCAACATCTCCCCCAAAAAGTACGTTGGTACACAAATGTTATACCATCCATTATAAATCTAGATTTTGAAGCAAAACCAGTTGAGAACCGCTGACCCATAAGGTGATGGTGTAGATAGTTGCTGCTGTTTACCGTATGTCTCTTGTCTTTCAGCGTCTGGGCGAGTTAGTTTTGGGCTTCTTGGAGAGAGACCTCCAGCCGTCCTGTCAGCTGGCCTGCCTAGAAACCATCCGCATCCTGTCCCGTGACAAGAAGAGCCTGGCTCCCTTTGCCACCCGCCACGCCATGCAGATCCTGATCCGACATGCGGGCCTCAGTCAGGGTGAGTGCGTCACACCTGAGATCCCGGACCTGGAAGTGATCGTGGAGGCCCTGAAGTGCTTGTGCAACATCGTGTTCAACAGTGAGGCGGCTCAGGAGGCGGGGGCAGAGCTCCAGCTGATCATGGGATTGGCCGAGAGGCTGAAACAGTGCCGCGAGCCGCAGTGGAACCACGACGTGCGATTTTTCGACCTGCGCCTCACGTTCCTGATCACTGCCTTGCGCGTGGATGTAAGAGCCCAGCTGGCACATGAGCTGCGGGGCGTTAGTCTGCTGTCAGAGGCTCTGGATGCCACGCTCAGCCTCTGCTGGCCTGACACGTATGAGGTGGCACGTGCTGGCTTTGATGGCTGCTCAGAGCTGCCCCCGCTGGGGAGGCAGGAGACGGAGCGAGCCATGGAGATACTGAAGATCCTCTTTAATGTCACCTTTGACTCCAACCGCCGCAAGGTGGACGAGGTGAGACTGTGCCACCACATTTAATCGTGTCAAGCAATGTTTTGCAGTCAAACAGTGACAGTGCTGCTGTTTCCTTAATTTTTGTCCTCTGATTATATGCAGGAATATAATTTTTGGCCAAGTTCAATTGGTGAATCTCACGAAACCTGGAAAGAACATTTATCCCCAAATTCAAAAGATGAAAAAATTTATATATATTATGTATATATATATATATATATATATATATATATATATATATATATATATATATATATATATATATATATATATATATATATATACAGTGGTGTGAAAAATTGTTGGCCCCCTTCCTGATTTTTTATTTTTTTGCATGTTTGTCACACTTTAATGTTTCAGATCATCAAACAAATTTAAATATTAATCAAATATAACACAAGTAAACACAACATGCAGTTTTTAAATGAAGGGTTTTTTTTATGAAGGGAAAACAAAATCCAAACCCACATGGCCCTGTGTGAAAAAGTGTTTGCCCCCCCATGACTCCACCATAAGAAAGACACTGTGAAAAAATGGCCTGCATGGCAGAGTTCCAAGACGAAAACCGCTGCTGAGCAAAAAGAACATAAAGGCTCGTCTCAGTTTTGCCAGAAAAACATCTTGATGATCCCCAGGACTTTTGGGACAATACTCTGTAGACTGACAAGACAAAAGTTGAACTTTTTGGAAGGTGTGTGTCCCACTACATCTGGCGTAAAAGTAACACAGCATTTCAGAAAAAGAACATCATACCAGCAGTAAAATATGGTGGTGGTAGTGTGATGGTCTGGGGCTGTTTTGCTGCTTCAGGACCTGGAAGACTTGCTGTGATAAATGGAACCATGAATTCTGCTGTCTACCAAAAATTCCTGAAGGACAATGTCCGGCCATCTGTTCGTGACCTCAAGCTGAAGCGAACTTGGGTTCTGCAGCAGGACAATGATCCAAAACACACCAGCAAGTCCACCTCTGAATAGCTGAAGAAAAACAAAATGAAGACTTTGGAGTGACCTAGTCAAAGTCCTGACCTGAATCCTATTGAGATGCTGTGGCATGACCTTATTAAAAAGGCAGTTCATGCTCGAAAACCCTCCAATGTGGCTGAATTACAAAAATTCTGCAAAGATGAGTGGGCCAAAATTCCTCCACAGCGCTGTAACAGACTCATTGCAAGTTATTGCAAACGCTTGAATGCAGTTGTTGCTGTTAAGGGTGGCCCAACCAGTTATTAGGTTTAGGGGGCAAGCACTTTTTCACACAGGGCCATGTGGGTTTGGATTTTGTTTTCCCTTCATAATAAAAAACTTCATTTAAAAACTGCATGTTGTGTTTACTTGTGTTATCTTTGATTAATATTTAAATTAGTTTGATGATCTGAAACATTAAAGTGTGACAAACATGCAAAAAAAAAAAAATCAGGAAGGGGGCCAACAATTTTTCACACCACTGTATATATATATATATATATATATATATATATATATATATATATATATATATATATATATATATATATATCAGTGCCCTCCAAAATTATTGGAACAGTAAAAACAAAATTGCTCTGTTGGCTGTGGAGTCAAGACATTTACAAATATGATTAAATAATGAATATGAGACAAAACTACAGAATGTCACATTTTATTATTGGGTGATTCAACACATAGATGTTTTACCAGCTAAGAAGTTCAGGACTTTTAGAGTTTCATCCCCCTATCTGATGTGAGCATAAGTATTGGAACAGTTGCCTCACAGGTCTTTCTAAGTGATCAGCTGTGTCCTGTTGCATTCATTCTTCATATATTAAAAGCAGGGAATGTGTCGTATCAGTTATATCCATTACTTCTGCATTCTGAATCTTGCATTCGATGATGACACACTCAAACCAGGATGAAGATGAGGGAGCTGACTTTGAGAGAAAAGCAAGCAATTTGGATGCTAAAAGAAAAGAGGAAGTCAATTAGAGCTATAGCAAAAACAAAGGGCATGGAGAAATCAAGAGTTTGGAAACCACCAGCAACCAACAACTAACAACTACCTGATCGGCTCAGAAAACAACAGTAGTTGATGACAGACAAATCATAAAAGCTGTGAAAATGAACTCTAAAAGATGTGTCTGTAAAATCACCAACAACTTCCAGAAAGCTGGGGTGATGCTCTGACAATCTACTGTCCTCAGGAGACTTTGACACAGAATTACAGATGCTACACAGCAAGATGCAAACCTCTGACCAGCACCAAAAATAGAAAGGCAAGATTAGAGTTTGCAAAAAAGCACAAAGGTGAGCCAGAAGAGTTTTGGAACTGTGTTTATGGACCGATGAGACAAAGATGAACCTTTATCTAAGTGATGGGAAAGCAAAAATGTGGAGAAAAAAAGGAACTGCAAAAGATCCCAAGCGTACAGCCTCATCTGTAAAGCATGGTGGAGGTGGTGTCATGGCATGGGCATGTATGGCTGTCTCTGGAACAGGCCCTCTCAACTTTACTGATGACTTAATGTATGATGACAGTAGCAGAATGAATTTGCAAGGGTACAAAACCATCTTGCCTACCAATATTCAAGAAAATGCCACCAGATTCATTGGGATGTGCTTCATATTGCATTAGGACAATGACCCAAAACACCCTGCCAGTTCAGTCAAGGAATTTATAAGGGCAAAGAAATGGAAAGCCTTAGATTGCCCAAGTCAATCTCCAGATTTAAATCCGACTGAACATGAATTTCACCAGCTGAAGAGGAGAGTAATGGCAGAAACTCCCCAAAACAAGCAACAATTGGAATTGGCTGCATTAAAGGCTGGGAAAAGTATTTCAAAGGATGAGACCAAGAGTCTGGTGATGTCTATGGGTCACAGACTCACTGCTGTGATTGTGTGCAAGAGATCTGTAACTAAATAATAGCTTTTAATCTTTTATATCTGCCTTATGTTCAACTGTCTCAATACTTATGCTCACATCAATGAGTGGGATGAACTCTAAAAGTGCTGTTCTTTCTATTTGGTAAAACATGTATGTGTTGAAATGGCTAATAATAAAATGTGACATTCTGTAGTTTTGTCTCATATTCATCTTTTAATCATTTTTGCAAATGTCTTGACTCCACATCCAACAGAGCAATTTTGTCTTTACTGTTCCAATACTTTTGGAGGGCACTGTATATATTATATACATTATTTAAGACCACAATTCTAATTTTTATTTAGGAATTTGTATTATAGAAAAAGCTACTGTATTGTAATGGAATTTTAAGGGGGAAGATGTTCTTAATTATTATGAAAATAATGAAACACAATGCTGAATAACTGAATATACTCTAAAATATAAATATAAAACAAAAATATAAATACATGTACATTTTCATTCATTTATTACAATTTAAAGTAACTGTTTAATTTTAATATGTTTTAAAATATATGGTTATATATTATATTATATTATATTATAAAAAGCTGTAATATACTGGGAAAATACAGAATTTTCAGCAGACATTACTCAAGTATTCAGTCTGCATATTAAAATGATAAAATGTCAGTATATTAGAATTAAAATTGGCCATCACATTTGTTATTTGTTAACAAATGTGATGGCCAGTTTTACAAAAATTATGGCCAATTTTTATATATATATATATATATATATATATTTTATAAATCTATACAGCTTTGTCCATTAAAAAACCCTTCATATTTTTCAAATATGTCATAAAAAGATCATATTGCTTGAAACAGATTACATCATGATTCCATTATCTGCCTGTTCTGATCTGATGTGGTAATTTAAAAAAAAAAAAAAAAAAAAAACATATAAGCCAATACTTTGGGGATTGTGCATTTCATGCTGCAAATTAAACGTGTTATTTTATTTTGCCTGCCTTTTAATATTTTGATAAGAAAATAGGTTATTTTTAATTTTCTAATTTTCTAATCCCACAAAGACATGTCAATTTCATTCTCACATCTTGCTGAATAAGCATTACATACCCGCAGCAATTAGATCTGTTCTCTCAGTGTAAATAACAGTGTTTAATTAGTGATGCAGATCTAATGTGGTTTCATGGGACTTGCATTATGCTGGTGTGTGTGTGTGTGTGTGTGTGTGTGTGTGTGTGTGTTGCAGGAGGAAGCAGCCACTTACAGACACCTGGTTGCCATACTGAGACACTGCATCATGAGCACCTCCGAGGGAGAGGAACGCACAGAGGAGATGTACAGGTAGAAACACACAGCAGGTCTAGAAGATCTAGATGCACAGAGGTTTATTAAAGCAACGATACAGTTTTTCAATAATGCATTAAACTGCACAACTAAATCATGTAAAGTTGTTTGAGACTGACACACTGGCACAGATTCTCACCATGTGTCTTGATCTGATTTGTAGAGTTTGGTAACAAATTAGAGCAGACCCACAGGGATCTAAATCCCAATTAATTAGTCAATTTGTAAAAGGAAACCGAATTTGATGTGAGTTTGTTTTACAGCCACACAGTGAACCTTCTGGGGAACCTGCCGCTTCCGTGTCTTGATGTCTTGCTGATGCCTAAAGTCCAGCGGGGCTCTATCGAGTACATGGGCGTCAACATGGACGCCGTCAAGGTGCTCCTGGAATTTATGGAGAAAAGACTTGACCGGGTGAGCAAATGAATGATTCTGTTGTGAAAAAGTTTACTGTTAATATTTCAAAACATCCATTAGAAAGGTTAAAAAACACAAGCAATTTAATGTTCCTCACCAGATGTGAAATAATATGTCAATAATGTGATAAATCACATTTCATCCAGTGTTAAAAATTCCAGTTTGTTAAAAATGGCAACACTGTTGCACATAAAGAGATTTTTTTAGTCACTTGGTGTTTCACTTGGTGTTTGGTAGCCCCGCCCACAGTGAAATCTCATTGGTCCAAAATCACACTTATTTATATACTAAACATCATTTTTTCTGGTTGTCCGTGTAAATATGTAAATTATATATAGAAATACACATTTTGTGAGTTATATAGTATTTACATATTTTTGTGTGTATGTATATATATATATATATATATATATATATATATATATATATATATATATATATATATATATATATATATATATATATATAAATAAATAGATAATTATTTATATTTATTCTGCTTTTTCTTTTCATGTATCTTTATTTATTTATTTATTTTATGTTTTATATATTTTATTTATTTCATATTTTCCAACACAAATTTATGAAAAGTTTAAATGAAAATAACTTTACATTCATTTATAATTATTTTACAGATTAACTTCTATAAGTATATCCAACCTTAACCAGATTCATACAGCTGTACAAATAAAGTGGGCTTGAATTTTTCTGTGTTGTACCTGGTCGGGTGAGGTGAAACACCTGCGATGAAGTTATTTTTGTTCTTTCTTTTCTGGGAGCTGCTCTACACCTGTTTGTGCCGGTTGGTTTGTTATTGTTTTTGTGCTGTGTGAGTTGTGAATGCTTTGAGGGATTTCTAGACCAGGACACAGCTGGAGCTCCAATGTACAACAATTTAACTGCTCACCGTCTCCACCTGTTGATGTTGTATTCCCAGGGAAACAAGCTGAAGGAAACCCTGCTGCCCTCGTTAAATCTTCTAACGGAGAGTGCTCGCATCCACAGAGAGACCAGGAAGTTTTTACGAATGAAGGTGAGTTTGGAGGAAAACTTGATTGTGAACTTGAGGGACGTTTGAACTGGGATGTAATGAAAGTGTGTGGTTGTGTCTACACAGGTGCTTCCACCATTACGAGATGTCAAAAACAGACCTGAGGTCGGGAACGCTCTACGGAACAAGCTAGTACGTCTAATGACACACATAGACACGGACGTGAAGCACTGTGCGGCTGAGTTCCTGTTTGTGCTGTGCAAGGAGAGTGGTATGTAACTTTATCATGAAAAGTACACAAAATCACTGGAATATTGGGATCACACATTGAAAATAAGTGTACTTTAAACTTACTACAATATTATTGAAGAAAAAAATTAATTTGTTTGTTTTTGTTTTTTGTTTGTTTGTTTATTTTTTGTTTTTTGTTTTGTTTTTAAAGCAAAACAGTTTTTTTTTTTTACAAGCAAAACATTTTAAGGAAAACCAGTACATTTCTTTAATAGATTTCTTTACTAAAGTTTGGAAAATGCAATTTTATGTGAATTTAATGCAATTTTAATGCAATAATATGCCAATAATGAGAATTTAACGCAATTTTAAATTAAGAATAAATTATGTATTCTAGCAGTGACTACAAAAATAATCCCCCTCACATATTAACATCTTATTAAAGAAGTGATCAAGCTACACAAACTTTCAAAAGTTTTGGATTGGTTAGATTTTTTTGATTCTTAAAAATAAAGTCTCTTATGCTCATCAAAGCTGTATTTATTTAATCAAAAATGCAGTAATACAGTAATATTGCGAAATATTCTTACAATTTAAAAACACTCTTCTATTTTAATATATTTTAAAATGTAATTTATTCCTATGATGCAAAGCTGAATTTCAGGATCCTTTACTCCAGTCTTCAGTGTAAAGTGATCCTTCAAAAAATTGTTCTAATATGCTGATTTGGTGATCAAGAAACATTTCTTATTATTTACCGATGTTGAAAACAGTTGTGCGCCTTCATATTTTTGTGGAAACTGTGATACATTTTGTTTCAGGATTATTCGATGAATAGAAAGCTTAATAGAACACCATTTATTTGAAACCAGATTTTTTTTTTTTTTGGTTCATTTAATGCATTCTTGCTGAATAAAATTATTAATTTCTTAAAAAATCTCACTTTTGTAGTGAATATATGGATTTAGAAAAAAATAATGTTTTGTAATAAAATAATCTATTCTTTTCTGTCTGTCAGTTTCCAGGTTTATCAAGTACACAGGCTATGGTAATGCAGCAGGGCTGCTGGCCGCTCGAGGACTAATGAGAGGCGGCCGAGACCCTGGACATTACTCAGAAGACGAGGACAGCGATACAGAGGAGTACAGAGAGGCAAAACCTCAGTACGTCATTGTCAGAAACCAAAATAGCCACCTGTAAGTTAGTAGAAATGAGAAATATTTGGGTTTTTTTTAATCTTGTATAGCATCAATCCAGTGACCGGCCGTGTGGAGGAGGAGCAGCCTAACCCTATGGAGGGAATGACTGAAGAACAGAAAGAATACGAAGCTATGAAGCTGGTCAACATGTTCGACAAACTCTCCAGGTAATAAATCGACTATAGAAAGCAGCGATGCTGTCATTGTGGTTTCAAAATAGTATAACGTCAACTGTAAGTAACAGCAAACATGCTTTTCTTTCAGAGAGCAGGTGATCCAGCCAATGAAAATCGGAGCTGATGGTAAAATGACTTCATTGGAGCCACAAGAGCTTCATTATTTAGCCAGCCAGCAGTTCGGAGAGCCCAATAATTCTGACAGCGAGAGTGAGACAAACTAATTCTCCTGAAATGAGTCTTGAGGCTTTTAACGGGACGGATAGGATTGCTTATTTAATTCTAATCAAAAACAAAAGCTTATGGTGAATTATATAAAAGAACTGAATGATTTGACACATTAAGATTGAAATACTTTGTTTTTACTCCAACGGAAAACACCTGGTGATTGTTATTTCGTTTCATTTGAGGTTTGTTGTCTTGGCCTGTCTTTAGGTAATATTTTATGTACAATGACAATGATAACATGGTTTCTAGTTTATTAATATAACAGGATTCATTTAATGGAACTCCAAGTTGTTATACATCACAGATTTTATTTTTCATTTAGAATGTGGTCTGAGAAGAAAACAAATGTCCCACTGATGGAGCCCTGATATTTATTTATTTATTTATTTATGCAGTCATTTGGTTTTAAGTTGAGCTGAGCGGGAATTTTTTTTAAGTTACAATGAATATATAGTTTATGAGATGTGATATTTTATGAGGAACAACTGTTGGTTTTTTGTTTTTACCCAGGAGCGTATAAAGCCTCCTGTGATCAACTTTTCTTTTGTTCTGTGTGGTAAAAGAATGAATTTCTGGATATTGTTATTGATGGCCCATGTAGTCATGTGTGAAAGACTGAAGGGAATGTTGTATAATTTGTATCACATTGTGTTTAAAGAAATTTATTGTGAGATGATAATAAAAGAGCTGAATTTGTCATTGTCTCTCATTTGAGATGTTAATACACTTACAATTTGATGTTGATATTTTATATCATTACGTTTTATATATATACACCACCAGTCAAAAGTTTTTGAACAGTAAGATTTTTAATGTTTTTTAAAGAAGGCTCTTCTGCTCACCAAGCCTACATTTATTTGATCCAAAGTACAGCAAAAACAGTAAAATTTTGAAATATTTTTACTATTTAAAATAACTGTTTTCTATTTGAATATATTTTAAAATGTAATTTATTCCTGTGATCAAAGCTAAATTTTCAGCATCATTACTCCAGTCTTCAGTGTCACATGATCCTTCAGAAATCATTCTAATATGCTGATTTGCTGTTCAAGAAACATTTTTTTATTATTATTATCAATATTTAAAACAGTTGAGTATTTTTTTTTATCAGGATTCTTTGATGAATAGAAAGATCCAAAGATCAGCATTTATCTGAAATAAAAAGCTTTTGTAACATTATACACTATACCATTCAAAAGAGTCAGTATAATTTTTTTGTTTTTGGGAAAGAAATGATAAATTAATACTTTTATTTAGCAAGGATGCTTTAAATTGATCAAAAGTGATGAAGATATTTATAATGTTACAAAATATTTCTATTTCAGATAAAAGCTGTTCTTCTGAACTTTCTATTCATCAAAGAAACCTGAAAAAAAATCTACTCAGCTGTTTTCAACATAATAACATAATAATAATAAATATTTTTTGAGCAGCAAATCAGAATATTAGAATGATTTCTGAAGGATCATGTGACTGGAGTAATGATGCTAAAAAATTCAGCTTTGAAATCACAGGAATAAATTACATTTTAAAATATATTCAAATAGAAAACAGTTATTTTAAATACTAAAAATATTTCAAAACTGTATTGTTTTTGCTATACTTTGGATCACATAAATGCAGGTTTGGTGAGCAGAAGAGACTTCTTCAAAAACATTAAAAAATCTTACTGTTCAAAAACTTTTGAGTGGTGTTGCATATATATAATATATGCATTTAGGCATGTAGACATGGTCAAGACGATCTGCTGAAGTTCAAACCGAGCATCAGAATGATGAAGAAAGGTGATTTAAGTGACTTCGAACATGGCTTGTTTGTTGGTGCCAGATGTGCTGGTCTAAGTACTTCAGAAACTGCTGATCTGCTGGGATTTTCATCTAGGGTTTACAGAGAATGGTCTGAAAAAGAGAAAATATTCAGTGAGCGGCAGTTCTGTGGGCGAAAATGCCTTGTTGATGCCAGAGGTCAGAGGAGAATGGCCGGACTGATTTGAGCTGATAGAAAGACAACAGTAACTCAATAACCACTCATAACAACAGAGATATGCAAAACTGAGGTTACAGTTCACACAGGCTCACTATAATTGAACAATATAAAAGTTGACCAGTCCGATGAGTCTGGATTTCTCCTGCGACATTCAGATGGTAGGGTTAGAATTTACTAAACTACATGAAAGCATGGATTTAATGTGTCACGGCTGCCAAAAAGACAGAAAAAATGAAAATGGATACTTTTACTAATGAGCATTGATCCTTGATATAAATAGGCCTACTAAGCACAGCTGAAAAAGCTATTAAAGAAGAGACGTTCTAGGCCTGTTTAATGAAGGTCTTGACTGAGAACCAAAAAAACATCAGAGAGTATCATGTTCCTTTAGGGCGGGTTTTGAGTGAGCTTTGGGTTGATTTTTTTTCTGGGACTTGGCAACCCTTCCTCCATTCCACTGTGTGGCGGTAGCGCGCTGTCGTTTTTATACAGTCTATGGTGTAGATTGACTCGTGACAGCAGCGAGAGCTTCATTCTTCTCCCTCAATCACTCAAACAACTACATTCAGGATGAAAGATGTCATCGGATACCTCAAACAACAGCAAAGCAAGAGTCCGACGCCTGAAATGGCCTCAGAGTGGCACTCAATGGAGGATCTGTACAACAGAAAGTATGAATGTTGTGTGTTCAGTGTGTGAATGTGGGCTAGCTGAGTCATTTAGCATGCTAAGCTAAAGGCGACTTATATTAATTATACACTAGGATATAATGTACTTTGTCTACATGGAAAGAGTTTAAAGACAATGTTGGTCCTTTGTTTGCGTAATGGTTTTATGTTTGTTGCTGTAGTTATTGTAAAATGAGCTTTAGCGTGTTTATGTGGATAGTAAGTTATTGCTGAATGTGGTGTTGTTGTTTTGAAGTGTTTTATTTGAAATCAGAGGGGTTAGAAAGTTATTAAGTTATCAAATGAGTGCCTGAATTGCTTGACTCTCTTAAAACATGAGCACATGCTGGTTAGATAGATAGGTAGTTTTATAGTTGAGTAGATGGTAACATGGGAGATTAATTCACATTTATTGTATTTATTAAATTTCTCTCTCTTTTGACAGATTGTGGCATCAGTTGACTCTGAAGTTGACAGTTTTTGTGCAGGACCCTTATTTCTCCAAAGGGGATGGTCTCATTCAGGTACGGTATTAGATCAGAATTCAGCCTTCAGAAATTTAATGTGAAATATTTTTAAGTTTTTGTTTGCTTTCCACAGCTCTATGAAAATTTCATCTGTGATTTTGAACACAGGTAAGAGGCAATTCTGATTAGATTTACCCATGCATATGATAACTGGTAATAATAAATCAATCAGTCAATCATTTTAGAACCTCAGTTCATTGGCCATGTACACACTGTAAAGTTTCAGGTGTGACAACTGCATTTAAATATGTGAGCGAATCCTCTAAATAATGGTTTTGTGTGTGCGCAACAGATCTTTCTCTCGAAATTGCGATGATTGACACCATGGTAACCATAGCAACGTTCTGGCATGTCGCAAGTTTGGTATCTGCTATTTTTGACCAAAGTAATATTTTGAGACTCGTTTGGAAGAAGTGCACTTTTGAAGTGTTGCCAATGTCCACTTATTATAAGCGATGCTTATTAAGCGTCATTGATCTTAGCTCATAAAGCGATCCAGTTTAAGGAGTTTTAAAGTTGGCAGGTGCAGTTGTGATATTTTGTTTGTCTGACTTATTTCCAAAATACAGCGTTTGAATTAAAGTGGGCTTGTTTTTATTTGTTGTTGTTGTTTTTTCTCTGAATATCTGGCAACGCTGAGTCAAAACATACCTCGTTCCCTGTACTTTCTCGTACCATGCATACAGAAAAGAGACAACTCTGATGTGCATTTAAATGTGTTATTAACAACTAGTTAGCTACAGTGTGTACGTGGCAATTGTGATGCTCTGGTGCTTCTTGAAAACTGTTAATTACAATTTAATGGAAATTAATTTATCTTTCTTTTTTGACAGAATCAACCCATTGTCCTTAGTAGAAATCATCCTACATGTTGCAAGACAAATGACAGGTACAGCTTTGTGTCTTCCATTAGTGCTCGATGATTTCCATCGCAAAGGCTGTAGAGAGTGAACAAAAAATACTACTATTTGAACAAAAATACTAATACATGTTGTATTATTAATAACATCTCGTTTTTTTTAACAGATCCAAATACAGCCATCACCTTTCTTGAGAAAACAAAGGAGAAGGTAGCGAGTTGTTCTCCTGTGTTTGAATTTACAGCGCCATTCACAACGTTAAAATTATTGTCGTTTTACTCATTCAGGTCAAAGCCAGTGAAGAAGCTGTCATCCTCTGCAAAACCTCAATTGGCAGCCTCAAGCTCGACATCAACGACCTCCCAGCGACAAAGGTCATTAATTTGCATATTTTTCTGTTCTTAAATTGCAGTCACTTTTACGAATTTTACACTTTCACACATTTACAAACTCAAAGTGAATTTTCATGGACAAAATTCAGTAATTTCAATAGGATTCTATGTGATCGGGAATTTATCGAAATACGAATTGTTACCGAAATTTTGCTAATGTGACCACACTTTTACTAGATCACCACCTCTATTTGAGACTGTTATGTATATAGTCTTTCTTATGTATAATAAATTTGCAGAAATTAATAGAGGAAGTGGAAGAGATGCTGAACAATCTCCCCGGTGTGACGTCAGTGCATGGGAGATTTTACGATCTGTCGAGCAAATATTACCGTATCATTGGGAACCACGCTATGTACTACAAGGATGCCCTGCGGTACTTGGGATGTGTGGAAGCAAAAGACTTGCCAGGTAAATATTCTGACTGCTGGATGTTTACATTTGACACGATACTTGGGGAAACAGCGCCCTCTAGTGTTGGCCCTACTGAAATCAATTTGAAAAATCGAGGAAAATATGAAAAGATGCTGATGCAGTTGGAATTGTGGTTTAATGCTTACTTTATCTCACAACAGAAGCAGAGCAACAAGAAAGAGCTTTCACATTAGGCCTGGCCGGCCTGCTCGGAGAGGGAGTGTACAACTTCGGAGAACTGGTAAGTGCCTGTCATTGCACCAGTGTCATTTTATTTGCTATTATAGTATATGTTAATATTTCGAATTAGCTTTTAATTTTTTTATATTTTCAGTTTTTATTTTAATTTTGAAGTTAATTACTCTGCTATATGTCTCCTGCATTGGCAGCTGCTTGTTCTGATGGATTTTTGTGCATTAACTACATTATTGTGATGTTTACAGCTGATGCACCCAGTGCTGGAGTCACTGAGGAACACAGACAAACAGTGGCTGATAGACACACTCTATGCATTTAATGCAGGCAATGTGGAGAAATTCCAAGCCCTGAAGACCGCATGGGGTCAACAGGTGAGCAAATGAATTATTAAATGTAAATGAAACACTGTTTTTCAAATTTGTCAATATTGTTGCTTGTGCAAACCTTCATGAATTTTTGTTTTTCTCTCTTCAAAGCCTGATCTTGCAGCTCAAGAGGCCAAACTCATGCAGAAAATCCAGTTACTTTGTGTCATGGAGGTAAAAATGCTATATATTAAGAATGTAATAAGCTGGTAATTGACTCCAAATCTATATATTGGCATTTTGTTAAGTACATCATTATTTGCTAATTAAGTTGCACAGGAGGAGTCATTATTGAGTAACAAAGCTAAAACAGTTAATGATTGATTGTCTTCATAGATGACTTTCACACGGCCAGCCAATCACAGGCAGCTGACGTTCCAGGAAATTGCACAGAGTGCAAAAATCCAAGTGAATGAGGTTTGTTTTCTCTCCTTTGAAATGGAAAAAAATAGTTAAACACATTTAATATATTACAAATTTATTATTATATGAATAGACTCAGCATTAAATAGTTTACTAATAAATTATATTTATATTGTAGTTTTAAAAATATTTTCATTTATTAATATATGAATAGACAGCATTACATAAATTCAAAATAATATTTTTTTTTTATTTTTTGCTATTCATTCTTTGTTTTTATGGTTTTCTTAAATTAGTTTTTCTCATGTTTATAGATATATCTAAGATGTTTACTCTTCAAACAGTAATGAAGTGTTTTCAGTCAGCATAAAAGTGTATTTATTCCAGGTCCAGACTTAATCTGTGTCTGGTAGATGGTTTTATCCTTATCCTTTCCCTCAGGTGGAGCTGTTGGTGATGAAGGCTCTGTCTGTCGGACTGATCAAGGGAAGCATTGATGAGGTGGAACGGAAAGTTCACATGACCTGGGTTCAGCCCAGAGTATTGGACGTGCAGCAGGTACGTCCAGATCAATGAAGACATTATATACATAAACTCTTTCTACGGCCAACACAGTGTTTTATTTTCTATCTCCACAGATTAAGGGCATGAAGGATCGTCTGGACTTCTGGTGTGGGGATGTTAAGAACATGGCCATGTTGGTGGAACACCAGGCTCAGGACATCCTCACTTAGAAATGTCCTTCCCGCTGTGTTCCCCAATCGAATGTTCCCTTACATTGCATTCTCCCAGAGTCTCGGTTCTTTATGTGATACGTGTCAGTATCTTCATTATGTCATTAAAGCGACTTGTTTTCACATTTTGATTAATCTTCTAGCAGCGTGTTAGAAGCCAGGTGTGTTTCTATGTAGCTATTACAAATATTAAATTAGTATCATTCATCTGCACTCTACAGTAACTTTAAGCTTATCTTTTTAATAATGGACCTTTTTCACATTTCTGGGCCTCTCAGAAGTCATTATCAAAACCACAACAGATGGATTTTTTTCTGTTGACTTCTGATCGTTTAATAGCAACTGTAAAGCACATGTATGTAGACTGCAACTAAAAATAGAAAGTATTTTATTCAATACAGACAGGTGCCAACAAGTACATTCATTTATTAAAACATTCTTAACGAGGTTAAATAGTCTTCATAAGGAGGACTGCTCAGAGACCGACGGTTCTTATTCAGCTGCACCAGGACGTTTCTTGTACTCCTCCAAATTTGACAGGACCCATCCAGAAGGGCCCAGGATGGTCACGAACATGGTCACCATTACAAAGACTTGCTCCTGCATTAAAAACACAGCGACGGTCAGCAGATGCTGAACTATAATAGTCTTTTTTTTTTTTTTTTTTAAGTAATAGACTAGCCAAGCTATTTTCCCAGGCATTAAACTCAAACTGGCTATGTTATTGGTGCTTTTCTCCTTTGAGACTATAATGCGATTTTTAACTATCCAAGATGAAAAATAAAATAAATCTGAGGTATTTGTGTTTTGGGACATAATAGCTGGTTTATAGCTGGCCTAAGCTGTTTTTTAGCTGGTCTAGGTTTAGATGGAAAAGAAAATATATCTGAGGTATTTGTGTTTTCAGACATAGTAGCTGGTTTAAAGCTGATCTAAGCTGGTTTTTAGCTGGCCCAGGCTAGTAAACCAGCATAGACCAGCAATAAACAAGTGTTTAAAACATTTTAGCTGGATTACCATCGTATGAAACATAGCACTGGATTTCCTAACAAGACGACTTTATTTGTCAGACAAGGTCATAAAATTGGCTGTATTCCACAACCGTTTAAACGTTTTAAACACATTCATTAAAGACTCTAAAATTAACTTCTTAATTGTATGGCTACGAAAATGTTGAAATGACAGAAAACAGACCTACGCGTTATTTCCACACTGTACGTGAGCGCGCATATACAATCAATGGCGTTATCAGAATTTGTCCCGTCTCACTTTTAATTTTACTGGGTCAGATATTATTTATATACAGGTAATCATTCCACACTTCAAATGTTTTATAGCTTGGCCTATTCAGGTATTAAATGTAAACACATTTTAAATGTATTTCACAGCCACAGGTCGTCACACTCTCGCGCGCCGTCAGTCAGGTCAAAGTGCGCAGCAAGTAGAGTCGCGTCAAAGTCAACTCATACTCACCCCAGTGGATAACACATGCTTGGCTGGTTTGGCAGAAATATTAGCTTTAGGTGTGATGTGATGTCTCATCGCACCCCTCAGCAGGTTGAAAGAGCGATTCAAGGCTGACATCGTCCTGTTTTTGGATCTATCCAAACGCTGAAGTAAAGCGCGGCTCGAGTGGTCTGGAAAGCGCCTCACAGGGAAAGCGAGAGCTGCAATTTCTTGTTCACCTGCCAAGTCCTGTTTAAGGTCAGGGTGAGGAAAAAAGAAAAAGAAATGCGTATGTTTGCCAATCCGCTGCGCGTGTGATAAGCTCGCTCTGTTTAATTGGCTGTTCACTCCTGTTTGCCTGAAGACGCACGCAGATGGAGAGCGCTTTTTGGTGCCTGCAGTCATATGACTGTAACCAGCAAGACGTCTTAAAATTTATAGGCTTCTGTACAAGGTTCTAAAAACGGAAGCACTGAACCACAAAAATCAGAAGGCACGAAACGCCTTTTTTTCCCCCTTTCTCTTTTTCCAACTTTTTTTTATTACCATTTCACTCTAAAAAAAAAATGCTGGGTTGTTTCAACCCAATTTTGGGTCAAATATGGACTAACCCTACTTCTGGGTTAAAAATTTTATGTAAAAATTTAACCCAACAGCTGGGTTAGTCCATATTTGACCCAAAATTGGGTTGAAACAACCCAGCATTTTTTTATTTTGTTACATTTCAGTGTTTATTTGTATTGTACATAAATACCTTATTTAGTGGGTGAAAAGTACAATCGATTTTTTTTCTCATTAAATGGCTGCATTTCAAAATATAAGCAGATTTAAAATATATACAGGTGCATCTCAATAAATTAGAATGTCGTGGAAAAGTTCATTTATTTCAGTAATTCAACTCAAATTGTGAAACTCGTGTATTAAATAAATTCAATGCACACAGACTGAAGTAGTTTAAGTCTTTGGTTCTTTTAATTGTGATGATTTTGGCTCATTTAACAAAAACCCACCAATTCACTATCTCAACAAATTAGAATATGGTGACATGCCAATCAGCTAATCAACTCAAAACACCTGCAAAGGTTTCCTGAGCCTTCAAAATGGTCTCTCAGTTTGGTTCACTAGGCTACACAATCATGGGGAAGACTGCTGATCTGACAGTTGTCCAGAAGACAATCATTGACACCCTTCACAAGGAGGGTAAGCCACAAACATTCATTGCCAAAGAAGCTGGCTGTTCACAGAGTGCTGTATCCAAGCATGTTAACAGAAAGTTGAGTGGAAGGAAAAAAGTGAGGAAGAAAAAGATGCAAAACCAACCGAGAGAACCGCAGCCTTATGAGGATTGTCAAGCAAAATCGATTCAAGAATTTGGGTGAACTTCACAAAGAATGGACTGAGGCTGGGGTCAAGGCATCAAGAGCCACCACACACAGACGTGTCAAGGAATTTGGCTACAGTTGTCGTATTCCTCTTGTTAAGCCACTCCTGAACTACAGACAACGTCAGAGGCGTCTTACCTGGGCTAAGGAGAAGAACTGGACTGTTGCCCAGTGGTCCAAAGTCCTCTTTTCAGATGAGAGCAAGTTTTGTATTTCATTTGGAAACCAAGGTCCTAGAGTCTGGAGGAAGGGTGGAGAAGCTCATAACCCAAGTTACTTGAAGTCCAGCTTGAAGTTTTTTGAAAACCAAAGTCACTGCACCCGTTTACCAAGAAATTTTGGAGCACTTCATGCTTCCTTCTGCTGACCAGCTTTTTAAAGATGCTGATTTCATTTTCCAGCAGGATTTGGCACCTGCCCACACTGCCAAAAGCACCAAAAGTTGGTTAAATGACCATGGTGTTGGTGTACTTGACTGGCCAGCAAACTCACCAGACCTGAACCCCATAGAGAATCTATGAGGTATTGTCAAGAGGAAAATGAGAAACGAGACCAAAAAAATGCAGATGAGCTGAAGGCCACTGTCAAAGAAACCTGGGCTTCCATACCACCTCAGCAGTGCTACAAACTGATCACCTCCATGCCACGACGAATTGAGGCAGTAATTAAAGCAAAAGGAGCCCCTACCAAGTATTGAGTACATACAGTAAATGAACATACTTTCCAGAAGGCCAACAATTCACTAAAAATGTTTTTTTTTTTATTGGTCTTATGAAGTATTCTAATTTGTTGAGATAGTGAATTGGTGGGTTTTTGTTAAATGTGAGACAAAATAATCACAATTAAAAGAACCAAAGACTTAAACTTCTTCAGTCTGTGTGCATTGAATTTATTTAATACACGAGTTTCACAATTTGAGTTGAATTACTGAAATTAACTTTTCCACGACATTCTAAGTTATTGAGATGCACCTGTACTGTTGAAAGTGGAAGTGTACTTTTCAACCTGTTCAACAAGGAACTGTTAAAGGGTAAGTTCACCCCAAAATGAAAATTCTGTCATTAATTACTCACCCTCATGTCGTTCCAAACCTGTAAGACCTTCTTTCATCTTCAGAACACAAATTAAGATATTTTTGATTAAATCGGAGAGCTAGAAAGAAAAAAAAACAAACATTTAGTTTTTAACAGGCATTGCCTGTTTGTGCAAAAAAAAAAAAAAAAAAAGATTGGAACATTGACAATCATATTGCTTATTTAGGCTATGTACATGCATGTTAGGATAATAACAAAACAGAGGAAATGTAACTGTACAGAAAAAGGCTGGCATTTTACCTTGTATTTTATTCGTCAGAAACTTACCTATATTGTTTTCAAGGCATACAGCAAGTATAACCTTTATGTGAAGAAGCAAAACAAGTTCGTTCATATGGGAAATCAGTCGTACAGCCACTGCTCAGTTCAGCTGATACGGCTTACACCAGTTCACCGGTTAATGAATCACTATAAATAAAGCATTTCCTGTTATTTGTGTTATCTGCAGAAAGGGTAGTTTCTCCAACATTTAAAAGACATAGACTAATACACAACAAACGAAAAGAAGAGAAAGGAATATGATCGGACCTCGGACTCGAACTCCTGTCACTAAAAGCAACACCTTAAGGCCTCAATGAACGCAGATCACGGCACTACAGAAACATGCTACTTGCAGCATACAGCTCCCTGCATTTCACAAACACAAAGGATAATAAAATTGTACAATTTGTGCACATAAGACAAAGAAGATGAAGATACGTGTAACCAATGGAAAAAAAAAAATCTAAATATCACATGATGAAATATAGACCAAATATTGGTCGCAATAATGATAAAAAATCAGGGTCCTTAAAGTGGATCGCCATTCAGATCGACATTCTACTACACATGTCTGACCGCCTACTTCATTCATTCCATAGGTAAAGTGTACAGATAGGCTTGTGCGCATTTGTGAGTTAAGGCTGCGGAATGACTGTCTCAAAAGAATCCACAAATACAAAAGCATGTATTTATAGACATTTTTAAGGCATAACACTAATTCAAAGGACTCGCGATTTGTTGTGCATGAAATAACGGGTACAGATATAGTATTTGAGGATCATTCTGTGAGCAAAGAAACAATAATGCACTTGCCTTTGCCTGGATTGCCATGTGCGCGTGTGGATCTCTTGCCTGCATTTGTGGATTGTGTGCGCGAGTGTGGATCTCTCACATGCATTTGTGGATTGTGTGCGCGAGTGTGGATCTCTCGCGTGCATTTGTGGATCGCCCTGTGGATCCTTCGCGTGCATTTGTGGATTGTGTGCGCGAGTGTGGATCTCTCGCGTGCATTTGTGGATCGCCCTGTGGATCCTTCGCGTGCATTTGTGGATTGTGTGCGCGAGTATGGACCTCTCGCATGCATTTGTGGGAAGATTTGATACTGTTTTCACTCCATAGCAGGGTTGCCAGGTTTTCACAACAAAACCCGCCCAATTGCTACTCAAAAAATAAAATAAAAAAAATGCTACATTTAATGGGGGTCCCATTAAAAATCTCGTAAAATACACTTTTTTTTTTTTTTTTTTTTGGCGGGGTTCCTCTGGTAAATTCGCATTCCAGGGGCTAAATATCATGTTATTGAGGTCGTTTCATCCCGCAGACTTGGCAACACTGCTGCTGTGGAACTTCAGTTTATTCAGTCGAGATAGAAGGGGTGGAGTAATGAGGTTTTACTGACAGTTTGAGCGGATCCAACAAGGTGTTAGTCACAAGCTCTATTTAATACTTTCATTGGCTAAATATTTATAAAACAGACAGACATACGTAAATGGTGATTAATAGCATTGATTTATTGAAGGGGAAAAAAACACCACCACCAAAATAGGGCACTTCAGAGTTTAAGGAGGAAAAGTGCATGTGCTCTGCACAGGTTGAGCCCTACCTGTGCACGTGCCTGTTCCAGAGCATATATCTTAAAATCCTACGTCCTTAAATTACAACACCAACATATTCAGAATGGCTTTATGTGACCCTGAGAAAGTAAAACTGGCTATAGGCCTGGCGTCAGAGACAGAGAAATATTAACTTGCTTGCTTTGCAGAGCTTATAAATTCATCTACACTGTTAAACAGAACTCACATTGTGAGAGAATATCTCCCATAGTGTTTTGATTGAACACACTCAAGCGCATATGAGGGCAGTGAAAGGAGCCATTGCTCTCTGAGCAGGCAACACGTCTGGCTCACATGATCTGATCTCTCCTGTTAGCAGCTGTTATCTTTGCAGCTGTTAGATTTGGCTGCGAGTCGGAGGTATTTAAGGTCATTTGAAGTACCTCAGCTGCCTCGCATTGGATTTGCATCTGTATGTACATACAATGACCTCTGTTTATTGAGGAAAGTGCAACTAAAAGTGTAAAGCAACTGAAACAAATGTGGGTGCATAAAATAACCACATATGACAAAACTGGCATGTAAGTCAGCTTCAGTGTGAATGCTATCTGTTAACACGTCAAACCAAAGTTTGATTTATAACTTTGATTTATAAAAACATGACTAATACCACTATCCGAATATAAACCATCTCAATTGTTAACTTCTAGAGATTATAAACAGTTGAAAAAAAAACTTTTCTCCCACATATTTGACATAAATAGATTTATTCTGAATCTTAAACATTACAAAATATGGCACACTGTACAGACCCAGCTAACAAAAAAAAAAAAAAAGTTCTCAGTTTTGCTAACGTTCCCATTATGTTTTGAAAACATTATTTCTGAATGTTTTCAAATCGTCCAGTTTTTTAAATGTTTTAAAACCTTTTTTTTCTTGGTTAAGTTGACGTCAGAGAAAACCTTGTTCGATTTTATCACTTTGCAAACATTATGGGAATGTTACTTTCAAATGTTCTGGGAATGTTTTGAAACGTTAAAAAAACAGACTAACATCCAATTAAAATGTTTGATGTATAAATAATTTAGTGTGAACATTTCATAATTATTAATGCTACTGGCAGAACATTTGTTCACAACTTTGCGAGAACCTTGCAAGAATGTTAGCCAAAGTTCTGAGAACGTTCCCTGTTAGCTGGGTAAACCTTTCATTTCAGTTAACGGATAACAAAGTTCTGCGTTGTGAACAATCCTGATTGTTTTCTTGCATTCAGCGACTTCAGTTTCTGAAACCCTTGAAGAAAACACAGCAGTCAAGATTACTTCATTTATCTGTCGCATCTGCAACCATTTCACACATCAAGCAACTATTGATCCACACCTTTGAGAAGTGCGTACCAGCTTTTCAACCCTGAACTTGAAATAATATCATCAATGTCAGGAACAAAACGTCTTCCATCTAAGGAGAAAAAAGGACATTCAATACAAATGTGGCAAGGAATCAAAATCTGGGCATTTATATTCATATGCCAGTTTCAAACGGAAGATTATCAGCTAAAACAAACACTCAGAATCAGCATTAACAGACAATCGACTTGATTACTTGAAGAGTATTAGGGAGGCCAGATAACACTCACGTTTTCCCTTTAGGTAAAGCATTGACTGTGGTCCCCAGTTCTTAGATAATGTGGTCTATTAAAAGACATAAATAGTAAATAAGTAAAAGAAACAGCATAAAAATTCAAGGTCTCAAAAAACGTACCTTTTGAATGCAATGACACTCTCTGACCAGTAAAAATATCACTGTGCATGTCCATAAAATCCACATTCTTGATATCTATGAAGAGAAAATAGATGAAAATGATGTTATTCTATGCTAATGTATGCACATAAAAACACTCATATGCATATTTACCATTTTTGTCGGATCAAGAATCGTTTTTTTTTATCAGAAGACCTAAACAAATCTGAACGGTCCAGTTCTCTACTCCTCTATTTATGTCCTTCTTTAACAACAGGACCCAAGGTTCGATACAACCCCCTGCGAGAGACATTATTGCTTGTACCTTGTTCTATCATGGGAACGCTCTCTACATTAACCTGCACAAAAGCCTGACGTCAAGAACATCTGCCATAATGTAAAATCAATACGGTGAGGTTTTCCCTACAGCTGTCTCTAAAATTCTACACATGAGAAAAACAATAGTGTTTTTCTTAAGAGTGCCTAACAGCTTGAATGAGTTGCTTGCATAAAAGGTGATCTCAAATTGACCTTTTTATTAATTAAAGTGGGTATAAAATGAAAGAAATGTAAAGATTAAAAAAAAACAACAACAACAGGTAATGTAGAAAAAAACAATGCACTTGTTCAAATGATTTTAGAGCAAAGTTTGGTAAAATATTTTGCCGTTTTTTAATGAAATATTTTGGACAAATTACAATAAATAAAAGGAAAAATGTTAATATTTTTACTGTTTAAATAATATTAAATATAAAAATATATAATATAAAATGTTCAATAATCATGTGGATGTGAAGTGGTGGGAATGAATGAAAATAAAGGGAAAAAAATAAGTAAAAATATATATAATTTATATTTAAATAAATATGACACTGACATTGAAAAAACCCTAATGCTAATATAAAACACACACACACACATATATATATATATATATATATATATAAAATAATTCTAAATTTAATTATATATAATTAAAAATATCTAATATAAACACTAATATATGATATTTTTATATTTAAGTAAAATGTTTAATTGAAATCAGAAAAAAATATGTTTAAATAATATATAAATAACATCTATATTTACAATATATAAATATAAATAAAATCTTCAATTAAAATCATGCAGACGTGAAGTGGTGATAATGAATGGAAATAAAGAAATAAATGTAAAAATATAAATTATAAATAGTTAAATTTTAATCGTTTTTAAATAACTTACTATTTTTATATTTAAATAAATAAATATAATACTGACAGAAAAAAAGTCACTGGTGCATAAACACAGTGACAGCTCCATTACAGAAAAACAACAGCAATGGACAATATGAAAATACCACACTAAATTTGTAATGCAGGAAAATGACTGCACTGAGAACCTTACAGAACCGAGATCAAGTTCCCGAACAGTATAAAACATTCCAGAACAAGCAACAGGTAATGGAGGAAAAACGTGTAAACATTGCTCCTGTTCAGATGGTTTAAAAGCAAGGTTTTAGTTTTTTTGGCTACAGAGGATAGAAAATTGTCAACAAACTACAAATAAAAAAAATGGTTGGAATAATTTAAATAAAAATTATTTAAATAATGTTTACAAATATATATTATTTTTAACAATATAAATAAATTTTTCAATTAAAATCAAGCAGATGTGAAGTGGTGGGAATAAAAGGAAATAAAAAATATAGTAAATGTAAAGATATATATATATATATATATATATATATATATATATTTAAATAAATAATAGTACAAATTTAAATTAGATTTAAATAACTATAAATACTAACTATAAATATATATAAAACTAGAAATAAAATGTGCTATTAAAGTCATGAGGATTTGAATTTTTAAAGCATCTCTTAACATTTAAAGTAAATAAAAACAGAAACACTTGTTGGTAACCAATTTAAAGTACATCTGGATCAATCACAACACTGAGTACTTGTTCCCCAGCTACTCATTGAATTGCACGATGGTGGATTTGAACATCGATCGGATGATCTGTGTCAGGCACTGGCCGAACTCCTCCAAAATCATTCTCTCAGTGTGAGCCGAAGTGTACCCTTCCTTCTCAGCCTCTTCAGCCTGCGCGAGGAGACAGCCGCATGTGGCTTCCACTACATCGGGCGTGATGCACGCCAGAGGACTCCTATCAACAGAGACACCCTTGGTGACCAAAGGAATAACAAAACCCTACTGCTCTCATTTACTACCATTTGAAAAACAACCAACGAAGCACGACACAAGCAGTAGCCTGTAACCTCAATCTCGTTGGGCTAGTTTAGTGATGCCACAAATGTGGGCTAACAGTTCATAGAAATCCATGTCCAATCAGTCTTGAAAGTGACACTGAAGGCCTCTTGATTCACATGATCTACTCAGGATCAACCTTGAAAGACTTGGGCCCTTATTTTTACGCTTAAAATATAATCGATATGACATCGCTGACAGTTCCACTTATTGCAGTTCCACTCTAATTGCATATGTGCTTGCGGCGTCACACGGCCAGTGCAGAGGAAGTGGAGGTGGGAGGGAAACGTCTACTAAAAAAACACATTGCTACACAATGTAAAGGAAGTGAGGTGTGTGTATATATATATATATATATAAAAAAAAAAAAAAAAAAAAAAAAAAAAAAAAACTGTATTTTTGATATACAGTGGGTACGGAAAGTATTCAGACCCCCTTAAATTTTTCACTCTTTGTTATATTGTCGCCATTTGCTAAAATCATTTAAGTTCATTTTTCTTCCTCATTAATGTACACACAGCACCCCATATTGACAGAAAAAACACAGAATTGTTGACATTTTTGCAGATTTATTAAAAAAGAAAAACTGAAATATCACATGGTCCTAAGTATTCAGACCCTTTGCTCAGTATTTAGTAGAAGCACCCTTTTGATCTAATACAGCCATGAGTCTTTTTGGGAAAGATGCAACAAGTTTTTCACACCTGGATTTGGAGATCCTCTGCCATTCCTCCTTGCAGATCCTCTCCAGTTCTCTCAGGTTGGATGGTAAACGTTGGTGGACAGCCATTTTTAGGTCTCTCCAGAGATGCTCAATTGGGTTTAAGTCAGGGCTCTGGCTGGGCCATTCAAGAACAGTCACGGAGTTGTTGTGAAGCCACTCCTTCGTTATTTTAGCTGTGTGCTTAGGGTCATTGTCTTGTTGGAAGGTAAACCTTCGGCCCAGTCTGAGGTCCTGAGCACTCTGGAGAAGGTTTTCGTCCAGGATATCCCTGTACTTGGCCGCATTCATCTTTCCCTCGATTGCAACCAGTTGTCCTGTCCCTGCAGCTGAAAAACACCCCCACAGCATGATGCTGCCACCACCATGCTTCACTGTTGGGACTGTATTGGACAAGTGATGAGCAGTGCCTGGTTCTCTCCACACATACCGCTTAGAATTAAGGCCAAAAAGTTCTATCTTGGTCTCATCAGACCAGAGAATCTTATTTCTCACCATCTTGGAGTCCTTCATGCGGGCTTTCATGTGTCTTGCACTGAAGAGAAGCTTCCGTCGGGCCACTCTGCCATAAAGCCCCGACTGGTGGAGGGCTGCAGTGATGGTTGACTTTCTACAACTTTCTACCATCTCCCGACTGCATCTCTGGAGCTCAGCCACAGTGATCTTTGGGTTCTTCTTTACCTCTCTCACCAAGGCTCTTCTCCCCCGATAGCTCAGTTTGGCCGGACGGCCAGCTCTAGGAAGGGTTCTGGTCGTCCCAAACGTCTTCCATTTAAGGATTATGGAGGCCACTGTGCTCTTAGGAATCTTAAGTGCAGCAGAAATTTTTTTGTAACCTTGGCCAGATCTGTGCCTTGCCACAATTCTGTCTCTGAGCTCTTCAGACAGTTCCTTTGACCTCATGATTCTCATTTGCTCTGACATGCACTGTGAGCTGTAAGGTCTTATATAGACAGGTGTGTGGCTTTCCTAATCAAGTCCAATCAGTATAATCAAACACAGCTGGACTCAAATGAAGGTGTAGAACCATCTCAAGGATGATCAGAAGAAATGGACAGCACCTGAGTTAAATATATGAGTGTCACAGCAAAGGGTCTGAATACTTAGGACCATGTGATATTTCAGTTTTTCTTTTTTAATAAATCAGCAAAAATGTCAACAATTCTGTGTTTTTCTGTCAATATGGGGTGCTGTGTGTACATTAATGAGGAAAAAAAATGAACAAATGATTTTTGCAAATGGCTGCAATATAACAAAGAGTGAAAAATTTAAGGGGGTCTGAATACTTTCCGTACCCACTGTATACGTGTATGTGTGTGTGTGTGTGTGTGTGTTTGTGTGTGTGTGTGTGTATTAGGGCTGGGCGATAAATCGATAACGATAATTATCGCGCGATATAAATTTTCTTGATAAACTATAACAAGAGTTCGATAAATGTTCGATATAGTGTTTATGAGGCAAAGGCGGAACGAACAGCACTACTCATTTGAAGCGCACCACTCAGACCGTTTATCCGCTCTGATCAAAGTTCAAACTCGCTGATGAGTCTCGCTCACACGACACTGAACAGCGCTGTGAGATCCGATGTGAAGCGCTTGAATTCAGCGAGGAACACAAATAACTTCATTTACAGCCAGATGATACAGCGCTGACAAACAGCAGAAACACTGTAGAAAACTTTTTAATCTACAAATCGCCATCATTTACCATTGATTTCCTGTAGTACCACTAACTGCACCATGGTATTGTGTCAGAAATGTGGGTATTCGAGTCGAATTTTATTATATTATTAATGTAGACATGTATTAAAAGTACTGAAGGAGGAGTAATGGAATGTAAATTTATTTAGACTACTGTTTTTCATACAAATACCTAGAAGCCATATTACATTTTTACCATTTTTACATTTTTACATTGAGGTGCTATATTTGTGGTTTTAACTGTGATTATCATGATCTAAATGTATGCTACTATGGACGACCAATGGTTAAAAAAACACCTCAAACAGTCAGAACAATTACATTTCACCATATAAAAATGAGATTGCTACAATTTTTACAGATATAACTGATTTTAATAATCTACATCTGCATCCTAACTCAAGCTACTATTTAATGTGTATTTCTAAGAGACAAAAAAAAATGTTATATTATTAATATTATCAGGCAACACAAACCTGTTTCTTGATTTGAAACAATATTACTCATTGGAACATGCATAACTAAGAAATTAGTTTTTTTTTCTATTAAGATACTTATTTTGTTAAGGAAAAATGACAAAGTGTAAAGAATTCAAAAACGAAGTGTTTGACTGTTTCTGAACATAAAGAATAGTTTAAAACCCCAATTAACCATCTGGTTTTTACAACTTTCACATTGGAGCAAAAATCTACCTTTAAACTTGAAAGAAATAAAAATTTGACATTTATCATGATAATTATCGATATCGACTGATATGAAAAAAATTATTGTGATAAATTTTTGGCCATATCACCCAGCCCTAGTGTATATGTGTGTGTGTGTGTGTGTGTGTGTATATATATATATATATATATATATATATATATATATATATATATCACACACAGTATAAACAATATTATTACAAAATATTATTACAATATTACAATTTATAATAACTGTTTTCTGATTTAATGTATTTTAAAATGTCGTTTATTTCTGTGATGCAAAGCTGAATTTTCAGCATCATTACTCCAGTCTTCAGTGTCACATGATTCTTCAGAAATCATTCTAATATGCTGATTTGCTGCTGAAGAAACATTTCTTATTATTATCTATGTTGAAAACAGTTGTGCTGCTTAATATTTTTACAGAAACATGATACAACATTCAAACGTTTGGGGAAAGAAAGAAAGAAAGAAATACTTTTTTCAACGCATTAAACTGATCAAAAGTGACAATAAAAAAATGTATATTGTTACAAAAACAATTGTTTCAAATAAGCGCTGTTCAATGAACTTTCTATACATTAAAGAATCATGAAAAAATTACCAAATGAGCATATTAGAATGATGTCTGATGGATCATGTAACACGAATTATTGGAGTAATTGGACTCCTGACAGCTTTGCAGTAACGATACACACACACACACACACACATATTTAATTATTGGTTCAAAGGGACTTAATGGCCTACGTTTCCTAGTTTTTTGATTAGAATTTTACTAAAAAAAAAAAAAAAAAAGTTTTTAAAAATCACGGAAAACAATATTATTTATTAGGGCTGGATAAAAAATATTGATTTCTCGATTTTAATCAGTTCTCAT
Organism: Spinibarbus caldwelli; assembly: GCA_039654775.1. NCBI lineage: Eukaryota > Metazoa > Chordata > Actinopteri > Cypriniformes > Cyprinidae > Spinibarbus > Spinibarbus caldwelli. The sequence goes on from CM077265.1 coordinate 7,951,000, forward strand.
TTTTACGAAACGATATAGATTCTTAAATCCCAAGAATTGATTAGTCTAGCCTGTTTTCAGTTAATGAGCGGAACATTGTAGCGCATCTCCCATCCAATAAATCGCAATAAATTTAGTGCTTTGTTACTTTTGATATGAAACAAAATCTCAGATTTCAAATTCTGCCCATTTTAGTACTGTATTCAAACAATAAATACCGTTTTGGCGCTGTTTAATGTGGAGTGACAGATTGCTGTAGTGCCTCAGCTCAAGAGAAGCAGCAGCGTTAAGTAAGCGTGAACTGATCATCTCCTCCGCTTTAACCAGTTATAGCACGAAATAAACATGAATAAACTTCTTAAAGTATGTTAAAAGAAAGAGTACAACTTACTGAAATCCGTATCCTGTCTTATATAATTGCTCAATCAGTGTTTCAACCATGCAAAGACGTCAATATAACAGCTTGTAAACAATGTCATGCAACATCACATTTACCTTAGAAAAAAAAAAAATTTCCTTGAGAAATTTTGCCGTGTACTGTATCTGATATATATCCAAAATAATCAATACTGAATCTAAATGAATCGGAAATCAAATCGCAAGCTTGTGAATCAGAATTGAATCCCTATTATTTATTATTTTACTGTTTTTACATGATTACAATATTACAATGGTCTCACATGTACCTGGTCGGGTGGTAGATGCTGGAGTCAGGCCTGTCCCGCTCGGAGCTCTTTTTCGAAGGACTTTCCTCATAGTTTCGGCAGCCCACACACTTACAGGTGGACGTGCACATGATTTTGGCCTGTGTGGAATTGCAGTGTAGAGTGGCTCCAAATAAATAACAACCGAAAATATACTACTTATCAGGTCAGCTTACCTCATAACACTCACAGTAGTTCTTCAGGCAGCCTGAACGCTTGCAGTTGCAGCCTTTTGCGTGACATCCCTTCACATTCCCCTGTTTCCTACTGCCAATCTTAGGCTGAAAGGCCCCTGGATTCCTGTCCAGACAGGCCTGAAGAGAAATAAAAGTGTAGAATATAATAAGGTTATCAGTGGCCAAAGAGGCCATTTAAGTTGGTTTATTTTCTGTGATGTGGTTGACCTTTATAGCCTGGGATCTCTCCAAGTTATGCTCAGTATTATTGTAGCAGTTTAAGCATTTGCAGTTGTTGCAGACATCTCCGTTCGCAAAACATTCACAATAACTGCCAAAGAAATTGTTTGGTAAGAGCTGATTTCAAATGGTCGGGACATAGTAGTTATTTTTGTATAGAAGCATCAGTAATCATGACCAAAGCAAATAAAGTTGTTGGGTAATGCAACTATGACTCAGCTGAGGTCACATCTAACCAAATGGAAAGCTTAACAAAAGAAAAAAAGATGAAAATACCTACAGTTTTAGGCACTGAGATTTTGTGCAGTTGCAGGGTCGCTTTGATCTTTCCCACTTCACACTAATAAACAAAGAACAGTTATGTCATAATTTAAACGGTTTTACAAAAATTAGTGAGTTGTCAAGAACGAACATGAGAGGCATGAGGTTTTATATTAATGACACTCGCACCGTCTACGACCTTTGGTCTGTCCCTCCTCTTCCTGTTCGACAATCTGTGTAGGACAAAGCGCCTGATGAAGCTACAAAAAAAAGGTAAAAATGTAATTTATATGTCCACGACATTTCAACTGGATTAAGGTCCGGACTTTGACTCGGGTCGTTGTCTTCCTGCACAACAACACTTTCTCTTAAGATTCAGTTCATGGACAGATATCCAGACATTTTCCTTTAGAATTCACTGGTATAATTCAGAAACCACTGTTCTATCAATAATGTCAAGCTGTCCTGGCCCAAAATGCAGTAAAGCAGGCCCAAACCGTGATACTACCATTACTATGATTCACAGATGGAATAAGGTGCTTATGCTGAAATGCATTGTTTTTTCTTTCTCCAAACATAACGCTTCACATTTAAACCAAAAAGTTCTATTTTAGTCTCATCCATCCACAAAACATTTTTCCATTAGTCCTCCTTTGTTCGTGCCATGACACACTTAAACAAACATGAGTTTGCACTTTGATAGATCCCTGTTCTTTCTTATGGCAAACAGTTCTTCATGAGATGTAAGTATAGGCCGATATATTTATCTGCTATATGATACACGCTAAATATTTACTCCATGTTTCAAACAGACTAATGCTGAAGTTTCCCTATAACTACCTGTGAAGCGTAAGGTCCTGGCGTGAGGTTGAATGTGACACCTGCAGATGACTTGTGAGTCTGAGGTGGCCCAGTGGACACGATCTTCTCTGAATGTCCGGCATCTGAAGCTGAACAGGACATTCAAATACTTCAACAGTACATTCAACTATTAAACTAGTAATCCATATCAGAATAAAAAGTCCTAGCAAGTGTGTTTATTAATGTAAACCCCATTAATATCTTAAAGTGGTCAGATCAGGAGAAATAAAATTCCCTTTAGCTTTAAAAACGCTTGAGTTTATTTTTCACAACAGTGCATGCTGTTATTCCTTTTACATGCAAAAAGGTTTATTTAAATAGAAGATTGAAAGTCACAGCAACAAATAAGCGCTGCTCAGTTATAAGGAGCGTGGAAAGCACAGAAAATGGCCATGAAACACTAAATTATCACGACACCAAAAAACCTTAATGAGCATTACACATAGACCTCAGGGGAAAAATAAATGATAAAAAACGCATTATATGACCCCAATTTAAAGATCTACATGTTATAATCGTTCAAGTGTTTTCAAGTATAATCGTTTCACCTTTTCCAGTGGAGGAGTGGTGCTCAGTAGAGCAGCTCTGGTCAGATGGCTTTGGCAGAGACTCTGTGTTGAGATCCGTCATCAGAGAATGAGGAATCTGATCAGGACTGCAATGGTTCAGCACGATGACTTGCCCTCCACTGGTCACATCACACACAACCTGTACTGGCTGTGACATCTCAGAGAAGATGGCCTGTTTCATCAATTTTGAAATGACTTAATTTTTATTTCTCAAAGATCAGCCCCTGACACTCAATCAATATATAAAGTGTGTAGTGTCTGACTAGTGGAATCAAATGAATCTGCAAATATAATGATTATAAAAACAGGTCTTTTATTGTTTGGATAAATCAAGGATCTTTGTTAATTAATTGGTCTTTTTTTTTTTTTTTTTTTTTGAAAACCACATATAAATGGCAAATATTTTATTATAGTACAGTAGATGTTTGAAAAGTGAATGATTTTTTTTTTGTGTATTTTCTAATATCTATTTTAGTGAATAATGAGAATTATGACAAAGAATCATTCGAACTGAACAAGCAGGGATGTGTGCTATATATATATATATATATATATATATATATATATATATATATATATATATATAACACATACATACAGGTGCATCTCAATAAATTAGAATGCCGTGGAAAAGTTCATTTCAGTAATTCAACTCAAATTTGTGAAACTTCAATGCACACAGACTGAAGTAGTTTAGGTCTTTGGTTCTTTTAATTGTGATGATTTTGGCTCACATTTAACAAAAACCCACCAATTCACTATCTCAACAAATTAGAATATGGTGACATGCCAATCAGCTAATCAACTCAAAACACCTGCAAAGGTTTCCTGAGCCTTCAAAATGGTCTCTCAGTTTGGTTCACTAGGCTACACAATCATGGGGAAGACTGCTGATCTGACAGTTGTCCAGAAGACAATCATTGACACCCTTCACAAGGAGGGTAAGCCACAAACATTCATTGCCAAAGAAGCTGGCTGTTCACAGAGTGCTGTATCCAAGCATGTTAACAGAAAGTTGAGTGGAAGGAAAAAGTGTGGAAGAAAAAGATGCACAACCAACCGAGAGAACCGCAGCCTTATGAGGATTGTCAAGCAAAATCGATTCAAGAATTTGGGTGAACTTCACAAGGAATGGACTGAGGCTGGGGTCAAGGCATCAAGAGCCACCACACACAGACGTGTCAAGGAATTTGGCTACAGTTCTCGTATTCCTCTTGTTAAGCCACTCCTGAACCACAGACAACGTCAGAGGCGTTTTACCTGGGCTAAGGAGAAGAAGAACTGGACTGTTGCCCAGTGGTCCAAAGTCCTCTTTTCAGATGAGAGCAAGTTTTGTATTTCATTTGGAAACCAAGGTCCTAGAGTCTGGAGGAAGGGTGGAGAAGCTCATAGCCCAAGTTGCTTGAAGTCCAGTGTTAAGTTTCCACATTCTGTGATGATTTGGGGTGCAATGTCATCTGCTGGTGTTGGTCCATTGTGTTTTTTGAAAACCAAAGTCACTGCACCCGTTTACCAAGAAATTTTGGAGCACTTCATGCTTCCTTCTGCTGACCAGCTTTTTAAAGATGCTGATTTCATTTTCCAGCAGGATTTGGCACCTGCCCACACTGCCAAAAGCACCAAAAGCTGGTTAAATGACCATGGTGTTGGTGTGCTTGACTGGCCAGCAAACTCACCAGACCTGAACCCCATAGAGAATCTATGGGGTATTGTCAAGAGGAAAATGAGAAACGAGAGACCAAAAAATGCAGATGAGCTGAAGGCCACTGTCAAAGAAACCTGGGCTTCCATACCACCTCAGCAGTGCCACAAACTGATCACCTCCATGCCACGCCGAATTGAGGCAGTAATTAAAGCAAAAGGAGCCCCTACCAAGTATTGAGTACATATACAGTAAATTAACATACTTTCCAGAAGGCCAACAATTCACTAAAAATATATTTTTTAATTGGTCTTATGAAGTATTCTAATTTGTTGAGATAGTGAATTGGTGGGTTTTTGTTAAATGTGAGCCAAAATCATCACAATTAAAAGAACCAAAGACTTAAACTACTTCAGTCTGTGTGCACTGAATTTATTTAATAAACGATTTTCACAATTTGAGTTGAATTACTGAAATAAATGAACTTTTCCACGACATTCTAATTTATTGAGATGCACCTGTATATGTGACCCTGGACCACAAAACCAGTTTTAAGTAGCACAGGTATATTTGTAGCAATAGCCAAAAATACATTGTATGGGTCAAAATTATCGATTTTTCTTTTATGCCAAAAATCATTAGAATATTAAGTAAAGATCATGTTCCATGAAGATATTTTGTAAATTTCCTACTGTAAATATATCAAAACGTAATTTCTGATTAGTAATATGCATTTCTAAGAACTTCACAAAAAAATTATATATGAAGAATCCATTAAGTCCCTTTGAACCAGGAATGTTCTTCACATACATGACACAAACATCTTCAGATTGTACATTACATCATAATGTCTGAATCCTTGATCTGTAGAACACCCCTCCAGACTGTAAACACCTGCACCATCAGAGCTGATACTGGTGACAGCGCGACAGATCTCTCCCTATGAGAGAAAGAAATAAGCAAAGTTTTACTTATTCAATGAGTTAAAGACATCACCTAATCACTGGAAATGCTTTATGTGTTCTGTTCTGAGTCTTAGATGAGATTTCAGATTTCACACAGTAAATACTTTCAATTTGTGCACACTCACTGATGACATGCCATAATGAAAAGCCTCCTGGGATGGCCAGGAGCTGTACGGGTGGCCCAGTACATGCTGATAATGGCTACACTGAGCCAGTAAGTATTCAGGATAGGACGCTGAGCTACAGTGGGCTACTGAAGGCGAAGGATCAATCCTGTAAGTGGGGTAGTTGTCGTCCCGCAGGGATTCTTCTATCCTAGAGTATCCTGGTACTGAATGCATCCCATGACTGATGAGATTTGCCATCCTAGGACTTTCATGGGTGGGGTGTAAAGGAACAAGAGACCCTTCAGGTAAGTCTCTTTTGTAGCTGTACTCTTGGTCCTCCAACTCATTCATTCTCTCACTCTAGATGGCGCTGGAATAACACAGACACATAAGAAACAGAATGTTAATCCACAGATGCTGTATAAAAATGTTATAAGACAGTTTTCATTTTAAATAATCAATTTATTTTATTTTTTCTAAGTAAAAAACAACACTAAGTAATGGAAAGTTGTAGATTACCAAATATTTAAATAAGATGTTTAGTTTATTTACTTTGAGGTGAACTGGTTATGCTAGCGAATTAACTAGCTAATCATCCGTAACGTTACATCTCAAGGTATTAATCTACTGACATTATGATACACTTACCAGATAACTAAGCGCGTAATGGGTATTTTGACCGTTTAATATAACAACATTAACTTATCTGAGAATGTATACGAGATTTGGATATGCTTCTCGACATTACAAATAATGTAAAAAAAAAGCGCGAAAATAACACGCGCACTAGCAGTAACGTTAAACACCGCGAGAGGTCGCGTGCATACATACATACATACATACATACATATATATATATATATATATATATATATATATATATATATATATATATATATATATATATATATATACTAGTCCATTCTTAATATATTTATTTTGTGTTGAGTGAAAAAGCTATACAAATGTATGGAATATAAATAGATAGCCAAATATTTAAATCAGATGTTTAGTTTATTTACTTTGAGGAGAACTGGTTATGCTAGCGAATTAACTAGCTAATCATCTGTCCATCTCAATATTAATAAAATATCAGATCTGCTGACATTACGATACACTTACCAGATAACTAAATGCGTAACGTTAATGGGTAACTTATTTTGACCGCGAGACGTCGCACTCACCTGTTTTTTATTTATTTATTTTTTTTGTTTTGTTTTTTTTTTCACTTAATTATGTTTTAGTTTGTAAATCCGTTTTGTAAACAATATATTTAGGTGATTTAACGATGCATGTTTACACAAGCATTACCAAAGCGAGATAATTTAGCAGCGTCATTTCTAATGCATTATCCATATCAGATTAAATTTTATGAAAGTAACCCCGCCTCCAGCTGGATTTAAATTGTGAAATACTTTAAGAGAGCGCACTTGGAGTGCTCCCTACGTCTTGAAGATGAAGATCAACTTCTCAAAGTGTTACTCGGTGCTCATCACGGGGGCAAACAGAGGTCTTGGACTGCAGATGGTCCGACAGCTGCTCGCTGTGTCGGACAGACCCCGAAAAATCATTGCGAGCGCCCGCAATCCAGCCGCTGCAAAGGTAGGCCATCACATCGAGTGCACCACAGCGCATGTGCGCAATAAACAGATAAAAAATATCAAGTTATCTTGGACAAATATCTTAACGAGTGATTATGGTTTGCTGTGCTTCTCAGGAACTGCAAGAACTTGCCAAATCGCATCCAAACTTTCATGTTTTGCCTCTAGGTGAGTTACATTGTCACGTGACTAAAATAAAAAAAGTGAATTATTAAGTGAACTAAATTATTGAATTTTCCATATCTGCATCATCATCAAGACGATATGTGTATAGAATTCTGTTTGTGTTTAGTTCAGCGACTACTTTCTTTATCTGTTTGAATATTTCAGTGCTTTATGTATACATATTTCAATGATTTAGTATAAATAAACATAAACTGTGTATGTATTAAAATGGGTTATTATTTAATAATTAACATAATGTATTTTAAATACCACCTAACCTCCACAAAAATGCATAAATAAATCATATTAAAATATTACTAGTAAAGTTCAATTCTTATATATGTCCAGTAGGTGGAGACAAAGGACAAAGAAATGTGATTCTTATTGACATTGACAAATAAACCACATTAAACTCTATGGCCTATAATACGACCCATTTATATTTATAACTTATAAATATTTTAATAATTGAGACAGGGCTTAGCCTAAACCAGGATTAGGCCATAGTTCAATTAGGACATTTAAGTAATTTTTAAAAACATGCCTTAGAAAAAAGCATTACTGGTGTGCATCTTAAGACAAAACAAAGGCACTGATGTGTTTTAAGATCAGACAGTGCAAGTTTCTTTCAGCTGAAACAGCTCAGATTTACATTTTAGTCTAGGAAACCAGGGTATATTCCCTGTCAAATATAAATTCAAACTTATATTTATGTAATTGTTATCTATAGGATTCAAACATTTCTAGAAATAATGGAATTTTTTTTTTTTTAAATAGTGTTTTCCAAATAGTGAAGTGTTATTTTTGTATATACTACATATTAATATTTTGAATTAGCTTATATTTTTTTATATTTTTATTTTCATATAATCAGTTATCAATTTCAGTCATTTTATGTGCATTTTAGTTTTTTGTCATTTAGTTTATTGTTGTTGTTGTTTTTTTAAGGCTTTATTTTTTTTAAGTTCCAATTTAAATCTGAGCTTATTTAAGTTACTTCTCATATAGTTGGTTAATTCCAAGCTTTATTTAAATGACTTAAAACAGTTTTTAATAGTTTTAGTTAACAATCATAACACTGGTCCTGCATAAGTAATAGAAAATTGTATAGTGAGTAAGTTTTCTAGTTATACTCTTCTGTAAAATATTTCATTGGTTATTTATCTCTTTTGTGTACATAAATAAGCCATTAAGATGTTTAATTTGAAAGCAAAGTGGTCTCTTGAATTGCTTCTTTTTAATGAACCGGATCAAACGGATTCACAAATCAGTCTGTCTTTATTATTTTAGATGTCACCAGTGACAGCAGTGTGGATGCAGCAGTGCAATCAGTGGAATCCATCGTGGGCACTGATGGTTTGAACTGTTTAATTAATAACGCGGCGATTAATATGACGTCTGAACTGGACACGGTCACTCGAGATGCCATGATGAAAACCTATGAGAGTAACACAGTGGCTCCTCTTTTTGTGACCAAGGTAATATAACTGGATTAATTACCATCAAAGTTGACTATAATCTTTCTTAATGGTATTTTAATTTCAATATTTATTCATTTAAATTTTTATTGAATACCCCATGATCTTTTTCAGGCTTTCCTGCCGTTGTTAAGAAGGGCGGCAGCTGAAGGCAGTGACATGGGAATCCAGAGGGCCGCGGTGATCAATGTGTCGTCCGTCCTGGGATCAGTGCAGCTCAACTGGGGCGAGGGTGCGAGCTACAAGAGTTACGCATACAGGGCGTCTAAGGTAAAACACCCGTTTAGTTGCTTTGTGGGGAAAAATGATGAACGTCTACATACTAAACTTTGATTTTTGATATATTCAAGAGCGCGTTGAATATGGTTACAAGGTGTTTGGCTGTCGATCTGGAAGCTGAGAAGATCTTATGCGTCGCCCTTCACCCAGGTTGGGTGCGCACTGATATGGGCGGACCAACGGTGAGTCTGAATCTGGGGGTTTTTTAGGCGTCTTGATAAAATTGGCTTCGTTCTAACCCATTTTCTTGCATTTGAAGGCACCTTTGAGCCC